>JAOTON010000756.1:0-229213 GCA_034440635.1 Lepas anatifera
ACCTGTTAACGGAACAGATTCTGGAACGGATCCTGTGAACTGCTGACGGAACGGATATCGGAAAGGATCCTCGAACTATTCACGGTTCAGATTGAATTTACCGGAAACAATTAAAAACCTTGTAAATTTGTATATGTTTTTTTTTTATTCTCCTACTCCGACGACTGGTCGTAGTTTTCCGGACACGGACTGATTCAGATTGACAATCCCGATTTACGGACGAATTGGCCCGAGCTGGCTAGAAGAATAGCGGCGGGTCGTCGCCTGATTGGAACTTACGGTGACGCAGACTACGGACACAAAACACCAGAGTCAAATGCAAAATGAATCTGCAGTTTTTCTTATCAAGTCTCAGAGATTCCATGCTGTCAACATGGCTTTTCAACATGCTGTTAATTTGGCTTTTCAACATGTCCGTAATCTAATCAAGAATCTTTTGTTTTTTCTCACAAAAGAGCCTGCAGAAGGTGAGAGAGGATCAGTCCTGCTGCTGGATGTCTGATTTTCACGCAAGCTTCTCTCTGGAATCATTCCCCGTGACCAACTTTCAAACGTTCTTTAAATGCTTATGAGAAGAGTGCAAAGCTCTCTGTTTTTCCCTTCTGCTCTACGGTGAAGTTCCCGTCACACTACGCTCAGCATGTGTCACAGTGAAGGGCTGGCGCTACCGATTCGCCTGCCGACTCGGTCGCGCCTAAATCGGCGCCATGTCATCGCCGCAGTGCGCCGACATGCCTGACTCGGCTGCGTTTATCTGTACCGGCCTCGCCTGCGCCGTCATTGCTGACTGGCCCCGACTGCGCCATAAAGGCCGCATTTTTGCGGAGCGCCGGAAGCGTGTCCGGACGCGTCGGTCGTTGCCGCCGACACCCGGGCCCGGAATTAGCTGCAGCGTCCGACGACCACAGGATTACCCGGGGGCTGGCCTGATCGGGGCCCTCCCCTGCCGGGTGGCAAGACCTCGGCGAGCATGAGCACTTATCGCAGCAGAGACAGACCAAACCGGTCCCACGACACCGCCCCTTCACATCATGCTACACAACGTGACAGGGCGCGGAAAATTGTTGGCCGCAAGCATACCGCCTCTCCGGATATTCGTCTGATTATGCTTGCGCTGCACTCATGTATAGCACGGATGATGATGGAAAGTAGGGGAAAATTATTAGGAAATTATATAATTATTATATGTTATTACATATAATATTATAATAATATTCTTAAAATATTGGGGGAAACGGGTGGTTCCAAGGAAAATTTTGTATTCTAAGTGCTGTGCGATCTTAATGTTGGCACCAAGTTATATAATTTGATACTATAATCTTTCATATAATATACATCGTATATATTTCTATTGTATAAGTAATTGGCTGGAGTAGGATTTTTAGCGCATGAAATCTCCAGGAAGTACTGAATTTGATGAAATATTTGGGGATGATATTTCCGAACTCCACGCCTGGCTAAGTTATCGGAGTTTGCTGTACTAAGTGTTATGCAAGAAGGCTGCTCCATCCTAAAGTCGTTGCCGTCGTGTCAAAAAAGCCTTTTGACGATGTTAACCCACTCATTTTTATCCACTTGAACACCAACCCCCCTTGGTTACAAAATACACCCTGTCTCTTTCTTCCGGTCGGAGGTGAGGTTACAGGATTGTCCCTTATATAACACCTCTGGCCTTCAAGTCTCGAAGAAAGACTGCATGGACGACAATCCGTTTCCAGAGATTCCAGATACAGATTGGGGACAACAGCGTGGCACAATGATCCCAAGTGCTGGTAAATAAGCCCCTATATAAAACAGTTGCATCAGGTATATAGTTCGGCCAACCAGTCACTCGGTGCCGCCTGGGTATTTCCCAAGGCTTCGTACACCTCCATTTCAGACATAACTTTCTGACTTTTCAGTCGCAGCAGCGGAAATTGAAGGTCGTGGCAATCGGAGCGGCACTCTATGGTGTAACGGTGTCACCAGAGCATGCAATCAGCATTTCCACCACACATCAGTGACGTGACGCTCAAGAAGACGACGCGTTTTAAGGTCGTGACCCACGGCTGCTGGGGACCGGCGTGGATCAATAATTCAGGAAACAGCTATGGTCAATCACCCAACACATGACGAGAAGAGAGTCGGTGGCCACGCCACACCCCTCTTCTGGAAGCACTTAGATGTCACTTTCTATGATTAAGCTGTCCAAAATAAAAGGGAATTCTCATAACCTCGAACTGTCCTCACATATTTTGAGTGGTGTAGGACACATAGAGCTCTGGAAAACTTAGTCTATAGTTTGCTATATGCTTAGTCGGATAAATTAAGCTTGCGGAAAGCTTTTTAACCTAACGCCATCATTCATCCAGGGGAGGGTGGGCATGATTTTAAGCCCACTAAGATATTTCCCCTTGGACCGACTTAAGCAGCTAAGAGCAGCAGCGACAGTACTTCATTATATGGTTTCTAGCATTATTCCCCAGAATTTCTAGGTCAAGGTTATTTCTGGTCAGGTTTAGAGCACAGGCTAATCAACCATTACTGCAAAAAATGCCGGATGCTACTGTTTTTATACAAACTGCAATAAAATATTTGATATCGATTTTGCGTGATGAAAGCATGAAGAGCAACACTTCCCACCTAATCGGGAATTCGATGGCCTAAATTCAAGGGGTAATTAACCGTCCAAGACAAATCCAAAATTCATTCTCTTAGGTTTTAAGGGCTCAGGCAAGGCAGGGTTTTCGTTTTGTGAAGAAGGGTTGGAGAACAATGTTTTTGGAGAACAGCAACAATTTAACTCAGCGGACGTGATGGTAAAACTTTTTCGCATAAATTAAATTGAATAACCAACATTAGACTGTTCATATGTATAATAAAGGCATATCCTGATTTTGACGTTCCCCCAGCAAGCCTTCCAAATCCCCAGCTGACGAGAGAACTGCACAATGTGGCTTCTCACCCCACCACATCATAGGGCGCATGTGTGATTGTCTTTAAAGTAGGACAACTGAGAAGTTTTACCTGGATGAGAAGACAATTGCAGTCCACTCGATAGGCATACAGATGATTTGAAGAGGAAGACCATTCCCCAAAAATAGCGACCGACCGGCACCGCTACTAACGCAAAACAAAAGACACCTTCACCGCTATTCGTTAGCTTTTCCCAATTTCTAGACTACCCATATCTGCACCATGATTGGTAAAATGCATACCACAATCGCAAACTACCCAATCAAGGCACACTTTTTTGACGATGACATTGTAATCCGGTAGCGGCAAATAAATCGCCACCGGTCTCGGCACCCTAAGGCGTTACCCGAAGCCAACGTCCACAGATAATAAATCCTAAGGGCAGAAAAAACGAAGAATTGCAGGATTAGAGCCGGTAGAGAGCCGGAGCACAACTTGGAGAACAAAATAAGCCTCGTTCTAGACTCTGCATGGATGAACCGTTCAGCTTTTCTCACTGATTGGTCTCTCCTCGGACAATTTGAAGCAAGTTCTGAAAATACCGCGTTGAATTGTGCTTATTTTTACTACGAACCAGACAGTGGGACATCTAAAATTTAATTTTAAGGGCCCCGGACACCCTTAGTGGCCCAGAATTGCCATCCTACCATCTGGGGGGTGTACTTAATGATGTGTGAGTCCGGTCCTTGTACGAACTAGGAAGCTTCGGGACGTGGCGGCCATTGTGGCGTGGTGAAGGGTACATACCTCTAGGGTGAAGATACGTATGTTACGTTTATTATTTTTAAAGCAGGGATATGGAATCTGCGATTCTTAAACAACGCCAACACAATGCGGATAGGGACGTGAGCTTAAATGAAACGGCAGTCTTGTCGTGGCCGCTCATGGATGAGCATAGTATCTTCCGTCTTTTTTCACCTGATCTGTTGCTGTATCTTCAACTGTATTTTCGTTGTTTTAACATGTCCCTTTGAACGAGAGTAGAGAGTATGCTCGTGTAAAATAACTTTGCATGGCTCCGATATATAAGTCAGCAAGAATAAAATTTTTCAGAGCAAGAACAGCAATTTATCCAATCAAAGTTTGGGAGAGCAATATGTCCATGAGGGAAAATCCAATTGGAGATTCTGACTGCCAGCCTTGCGGTCGGCGAACTCGGCCCGTTCAGATCCGTTGTCAATTCCCCAAATCATAAGTTAACGTTTCGGAAAATGCGATTAACGCAAAGGAAGGGCGGGAAACACATCCAAAAGTTCAGATAATTCGTTCTTCGTATTCAAAGTTTTAACCAACTAAACGGACTCGGTGGAGGAGTGAGAGAGAGGGGGCGGGGCGCTCTCAAACTTCCAAAGAAGGCTAAGGTAGGACCCTCGAGTACCACGGTGGCAGCGCATATATCCACAGCTGTGCATAACATCTGCTAATCAGAATAATCCGAGTTCCGTGCATTGCAATAATCAGCTAAATGATTGATTCAAGTGCCAACATGTTATCTGAGCATCGTAATGCAGCCAGAATGGTTACGCAAACCGCAATCTTCTAAATTAGAAAGTTTATCAGGCTAGTCTTCCAAATATAAGATGCTAAGCGCCGACTTAAACTGAACATGTCAGCAAACTGGAAACAGCGAGCATATGATGAGCATTTAAGACAAGACTGCTTCTTCATCAGGTTTTGCAATTTTGCGTGAGCTACTGTAAATAAATAAATAGTGTTTTTTCATAAAACGTATTATGATACATTTTCTATCCTACATCATTAAAAAAACCGATCCTTGCCAATTGTTGAGATTTGACAATGCACACACCAACACCAAAGTCAAAGCTAAATAGCTTCACTAACTCCACCTTGGTAAGTTTCTTTTAACAAAAACTGACCCCTGAAAAATGGAACACAGAAATTCTTCAAAGGGCTTTTAGTTCAAAGCATGTTTAATTAACCAATTGCAAACTAGGCTTCAAGCTCTAAGTTGTGCACGTAGAGAGTGAGTTCCCTGTTCATTCTTTTAGTTCAAACTTATCCCAGAGGACTTACTTCTGACCTGGCACGCAAGAGAAATTCCCACCCAAAGCCTGTGGGCTTCATTTGTAGGCAGTTGAAACACGGGGCTCTGAACGCTTTACCTGGGTGGTGCGCTTCTTGCACTTGTCGGAGGCGGCGAATATGTTGATCTCGGTGCTGTTGCGTCGCTGGGGGCATTGGTCGATGTCGACGCGACGCAGATCGATGTCGATCCCACTCGTACCTCTGACAAAGAGCGGCACAAGTTAAAGACACGGGGCGACGCCTGCACATCTATTGCAAGGAAGTTCCATTGCAAACAACCATTAAAGACAGTGAATAACGAATACATTTTATTTGTCACAATTGCATTGTATTTGTTAGGTATCTCATGTGAAACTGTGCGCGTGTGCGGTGGAAAAGACATTGCTTTCAGAAGTGAAGTTGATCTCGTTTTATTACCTGTGTCACCGAACCACTCGGAATGTTTGATATTCGCACAGCTAGAGGCTAGCGCCGCATGAGTGCAGACTGGAAAGCTACACAACATGCTGATATTGACACCGGTGCCACTTGCACGTCCAAGAAACATCATCAAAATTTATCAGCTGGAGGCAGGACTTTTTACTTCAATTTGGTATGATAGTATCCGGTGAGAGACCTCGTAAACACGGGTTTCCTACACCAGGAATCCCAGTGCAGCCATTGCAAGGCCATATTATTGTCATACAATTTCGAGAAAATCCTACGAATGATACTACTGAAGAATGAATTCCATTTTGGCAGGATCACGAAAGGTTTATGGGTGTTTGGCATTCCTCATGGGAAGTTGTATCCGTGTTTATCAGTTTTGCATTGGTATCATGAATCCCACGCATATTAGCATATTAGCAATGAAATATGCAGCACGCGGGATATCGACGATTCCAGGAAACTTTGATGAGAAAACCTGAAGGACGTGAAGGTCTCAGGAAAAATGTATGAAACGTGAGTTTGGACGATTACAGTTTGCTGATTGACAGCAGAAGGTATAAGAAGATAGGCAATTGCCGCCAATCAGACAGATAACGCCGTTTTTCGTTGCCATGAGAAAATAGCTTCAGCTAATGGGAATATAGTCCCTCTTAGTAAATGGAATCAGTAGGATATGGTACTTTTATGGTATTTCAACTGATCAAACGCCTAAAGCATAGCAAGAAATCCCTTGGATTCATATCTCGTTACTCTCGTAGCTCAACATTTACGGAAAAATAGCTCTTCATTAGAGTTCTTCTAATTCAGCATACTTCACCCCAATCAGCCACCCCCACCCCCCCATGGTCCTAACATCTGATGGCAGTGGCTTGACTTCAAGGTGTGGTAAAGTAGTTGCGAATGAGGCTGGTATCTTCTCTAGATCAACGCTGTTTTCCACTGCAGTGGCAAAGTTGGTGAAGGCGCCACGGGCCAGTGTAGGAGATGACCGGGTCGAATCTGCCATCTGGCAACCTCTTCCTCGACCACCTCCTGCCCACGAGGTAGTAGTACACTGAGTAGTGCTCGCCTTGAATCGGGACTTTACGCTGACCTATCGGCATCATTGCTATTGGGAGCACGGGCTTAATCGGCCTTTAAATTGATTCACCGGTCCGGTGGCACCGCCCGAGGCACATCCTCACCAAGTGTAAGAGAGGAGGCGCGCGGACATGACTGTCCCGTAATGGTGCCGATACTTGGCACGGCCCTGAGTGTACACACTGCATGTGTATGTGTGTGTTCATGTCTGTCCAACACAAATGTGCACCATGTTCCCGGATCTGGGACGCAAAAATATTAAAAAACGCAAATTTTTCATCCGAAAACACGAAACATTTTGAAAAATGGAATACCATACCTGGAATACCAAACCTGTAATTTTCCGGTATTTTCCATCAAATGGTGATTTCAGTTCAGATTTAGCGCTAAATGAACGCACAGCTTGGGTTCGCATCAACAAGTACTCATGCAAAATTAAGGGTAAAAATATAAAGACCACAAGTTAGATTCCATCATAAGGGTGTTTTTTCCTTTAAGACAGACGGATTTCTTCAGGTGGTGAGACTGTGTTTGATGGAAAGATGCAAAAGTATGCCATGTTTTAAGCCTTAAATGCAGGGAGAGACATCCTACCATGGTGAACTACTCAAATTGGTGAGCGCATAATAAATGGGTCTGCCAATATGTTCGTGCTCATTTTTCCTCTATTTGATCTTGTCGTGCGCTCTATATTTGTTCTTAAATATTTTTCCAAAGACCGTATCCTAGTGAAGGCTCTTCAGGCTGCTTATTTGCTCAAAATACAAAAATACATTCTGTGATGGATGAATACCACACATAACACATAATACAATGCGATCGACAAGACTTCCCAAAATAAAGAAAACAACTCTACCCTATACAAATCTCCCGTGTTTGTATTGTATCATGGAAAATTAAGTAATATAATAAGAAGTGTCATCTAAAAGTAATGACTAGAAGGTATGCTAAAATGCCGACAAAATATAAAAAGCAAAAATTACCCTTCTGTTGTCGATATCAGGCATTGAACGATGACAAAAGCCCACGATTCCAGGTTTTACATCGATGTATTGGTACTTCACTTTAGAATACTTTCACATGTTTTATTCTTCTAAAACTGCACTTAAATATGGAAAATACAGGTATATCGTGTTCAAATCTGAGATTATTTATGCTTTTTGTACCAAGCGTGATATATTTTCCAACAAATGAACATGAATCCCCACTAACCAGAACTTTACCTCAACCCATATTTTGTGAGACGATTTTTTGTTTAATTTCCCAACCAAGGCCCTTCAGTACACTGCTGCGAGAAGCCTGATCTCGCCCATCACACTCAGTCGGGGCTCAATCGATTTCCCGGCAATGTTCCTACTTGAGGCGGGTGAACTATTCTTTGTGAGGTCAGCTATCGGCAAAAGCCAGCCGTTCTCGCCACGCTGATTTTGTGATGGCGGCAAGCCAGAATGGAAGCGCGTCCTGGCGGATATCTCGCGGTACGCCTCTTTTGAAGGAGTTTTGAGATGGGGAAAATTCAGCCGAAACGCGCAAATTAGGGGCTTGTTGGGGCTACACACCGTGGTGCTTAAAGGCGCGCCAAGGTAGTATGTCGCTTCTAGTGACTTGTACAACTTAGTAGCTGGTAGGGGCGGAGCGAAGAGACATTTTGAGCCCATTTAAGTAAATATGTGTTCGGCAGTAAATCACGAGTCGACGTGAACTTCCCAATAGTATGTTGGGAAGTTTCACTTCTCGAAAAGCGCCTTGTGTAAGCGGGGACCACATATCAGCAAGACGGGTGTTACTGCGTCCAGTAGCGGATACAAGGGGAGGGCTAGGGGGACCAAGCTCCATCCCCCGAAATGTCCGAGCGGCTTTACTTAATGCATAGGAGGAGGCTGATCCGAGGCTATGCTGGGAGAGGCTCAAGCCCCTCAGACCCCTCCCTCCCCCTCCGAAAGTAAGTCTTCGATCCGCCACTGATTGCGTCGCTGACGCGTATGTTGCCATGAATACCGCAATTTCCCGTGGCCTGGATCTTAGGTATATGGTTAGGCCTGCCCGTCACTTTTATCTTGGTTGAGTAACTCGGCTGGTTAGCCAACTGCCCTTCACAACTTCTACAAAATAGAAAAACACGATGTTCCGTCCTTCCATTCTGGAGCTGTTCTGCAAGCAACAATGCACGAAATGTATCTGATTTGATGTCCAGTTGGGGCCAACACCATTCAAAACCGGTCTACCACTGGTTACCACCCAGCCGGACTAGCCTGCCTCATTGGCTCCCACCTCTTTGTGGCGCTCAGTAATTGGGCGACACACGCAGCGCAGCAGCAAGGGTGGCAACAACGAGCCTGCTGACAGCTACTCAATAACGCCATTGGCTACAGTTCGATCACGATCATGAACAAGCACTCGTTGGATCAATTGCTCACGAAGTGACAAGGTTTCCATGCGATAAAAAGGCCACAGGCTGTCCCTAAAGTGTTACATGCAAGCTTTCATAAGTGTATTTGAAGAAAATAAACATATTGTAAGAAAAGAAAGGCGCATTCATTACGACGGCATATTTGTGCAGGGTACTACGAAATGTATTTGCTGAGCTGCATGAAAAAGAAGAATCTACACATGCAGCGTCCGTGCGAGACGCTTGTACAAGGAGGTTTGCGCTTATAAAGTCGTAAAAACCTTCCCCTTCCGACAAAGACTTCATGTGCAATGTGCTGCAACCATACAGATCTTCTATAACTAGAGAGGACAGCACACTTGTGTGGACGTCAAAATTGAACGTTTTGTTAGTACAAATCTGGGCCTCTGTGGGGGACTCGTGGCTGTTTACTGAAACACCTGTCTGCTAATCGTATTCAATTTAATTTAGCTCAGACAATTCAACACAAGGTTGTCATGACAACGATCTAATGTGCCAAGAATCCTCGCAATGAATAATGTCTTTCTCTGCGAAAATTATTTAGTCGTGGCCTAAATCCAAAAGCTCTCATTGAAATTAGCACGTGATTATCCAATTAACCTGACCAATATTTGTACGAACAAAACTTTCAATTTTGACGTCGGGGTATTGCCGTCTTGTACAGGATGTCCTCTCCACGGTTCCTATAGTTACGGTTCAGACATGACAGCCAGTTGACTGCCTGATTTGGCAGCACATTGAGGATATGGCAGTATTTTGAAGGGTTTTGTTCAAGATAACTCTAATTTCGCTAGCATAAGGTAGAATGCAGCGTTTTGATTGGGTAATCGAAACGTTTGAAACAGAATTCTGAAGGAATTAGCATGAAGTTCAACGAGGATTTTCCTCGTTATAAAAGCGCTTTAGAGACTAAAAGCTGCACCCAGAAAATAGCCTGATCAATTTTACATACCAAAAATAAAAAATATACCCTTAAGCACCACTTACATTTTCCCACTGGCCCGTGCCCCAAACCCCTGCAAACCGTCCCATTGGAATTACATGTTAAATTTTGCTGCCAAAAAACTGTTAGAACCAGAAGTGGAACCTTTAAAACCCCCAGAATTCTAGAGAAGTATCTCATGTCCGCCCCCTGGTCCTCTCTAGTTATAGTAGATCTATATGGCTGTAACGAAGATCTCAGGCACCGAAAAAAATTACATACCGGGGGAAAGGTGGTGAGTGAAGGAAATGCACCATTGGACAATGAGCCTTCAAGTGGAGACAAAAAATAAACGGAAGCTGCTGCACCACTGAGCTTTTCCGAATACGTACATACCTACAACTATTTTAGATACCTCACTCATCAACGCGACGGATATGTGGGGAAGTATGTTTTTATTCAACTCCTTCGTTCTTAGACGATTTATCAAGAACCATATTTTGTATTAAGGGCAGCTATTCTCTATCTTTTTTTAGAAATATGTTGGGTCGGAAGAGTCATAAAAGCAAATTCACGCATGGATGAACTTCGACCATGCGTGACAGAACAAGTTACTGTCACGCGAAATTCCGTTTCAGGAATATCTATCACCAAAGCCGAGAGCACAATTGGCTGTCCTCGGGCATTGAATAAGAACAAAATAATGCTGGACAAACAGTAGCTATTTGAACAAAATAAAAAACATCAATCGAAAAACAGTATTTCATGTTTTATTAACACCACAACTTCTGCTTGCCTGGCAAACGTTATCTATTTGCATTATTTTCGAACATCCGAAAATTCAAGGATAATTATGAACAATAGTAAACTGGCCCGTGCACCACAACAGGGTTGTAACTGGATGTGCTAAAGTGATTAAATCATCACGTGAAAAAGACTCACGGAAGTACCGACAAAACCTATAGAGTACTGACCAACGATAGCCACTAGCGCCACTCCAAAAAAATGGACCTGTCTTGGTTGTCATGCAATGTGAAGGAAAGCCACGATGTAAACACATTTTTGGGTTGAGGATTTCGAGAGTGAACGGGCGCTGCCAGAAACATTCTCAAAAAGAGAACATCACCTATTGAGCTGATCAGTGCAAAACAAAGCAGTCTCCGCTAGCTCTGGTCAGATATTCCTTACGTGACTCCAGAGGTGGATGGAGAGGCCACAGCATGCTGAGAATAATCGGCAGTGCCACGAATAATGATTTGGAACTCTGGGTGTGCCGTTGAAAGAAATGTTTCTGCTCCGTAGATCAAAAAGTGAAATTTTCTGTTCATTCCATAGCAAACGAGTAAACATGTATAAAACTCCTTTAACATTTGAAGACCGGGGAAAGACAAATCTAGCCCCTATTCCACCACACCTTGGCAAAATCTAAACACGGACTATACAGTTGCCTTTGATACAGAACAGTCCCAATCTGTCTCGTCTCTACTTACTTAAAGAAGTACTTTCCGTCTTCAAAGCCGAAGAACGGCACAGTGTATGTCATCATCCAGATGTTGCCGCCGCCGCAATCGAAGTAAGGCTTTGTCCAGAAGCCGTCGGTGAAGGTGACTGGTTTGATGGTCTCTCGCGTTCGCGCTCCGTCGGCTCCGCTGGCCACCGAGTAGGTCCGGTAGTCTGGCGAGACAGAGAGACACCCCGACCTAATGAACAGCTGCCGTTCAATACCGCCGCGCCCGCTGGAAACGGCCCGGCGACCAGGCGAACTTCACAGTATTGCGGCCGCTCCATCAGCAACGACGCATTTTCCCATTGAGTATTGCTTTTGAGATCTGTCATTACTCTTACAGAAGCCGCTCGTTTGTGGGAATGCATCGGTAACCAAAGGAATAAGTCAGAGGAAACGGGCCTTTCTTATATTGGCAGAGCAGTGTGACTATACAGTGCTGTGGTAAGGATATACCTGCAAATGAACTAATTGTAGGCGAAGCTTAATATGGGACTGCCGTGAGCGCAACAATAATACAGAGCAAGGCGGGACAACATAATGGGATTTCGTTTGGACAAAATGATACATCTAAGTAAAAACTGTATTTCAAGTCGAAGTTTAAAGCATATTTTTATAAGAGCTGATGTTCGGTCCCAATATCGTGGTTTTGCATTGGATGAAATTACCATAGAATGTGTACATGCACACGCAAATCAAAATTAAAACACTTGAAGCACTACCCACACGTTTGGTTGGCACTGAAATCCTTGCTGAGTTGGATAAAGGATTCCTCCAGAAGAGTTAGATAAATGAGTCCTCCCATCACTCTCAACCTGCATCAATAAACCAATCATTCGCAAGGTCTTTTCGCACTGGGTTTACTCCGTCTACACACAGGCATTCTTCTGTTACGCCGCAGTGGGTGTTCCAGCTTATGCTCATCGTGGAATAAGCCATGACAATAGCCGGCTGACGGACCAGCTGCACGCGGGCCAGCCCCTGTGACAGACCGCCTGCATCAATACGGGTGTCCCGCGCCGTGTGACAGCTCTCCAGATGGTCTCCGGCCGGGCGGCGCAGCACGGCTGAGCGCACGGACTGACACACAGAAGCATGCTGATAAAACAGGCAACACCGCTGCAAGTGTGTGTCGAGGAGGGGATTACCCGACCTGGCGAGAAACTGGCGCCCGTGGAGAGGTATCGTGAGATCGACGGGGATATGGTGGCCTAATGAATTATTGAGGTGCGGACACTTGCACTTTACACACACCTCACTGATTTTGATTGCAGAAAATATGTACAATGCTGTCTGGCATGTACCCAGCACACAAGAGGCAAAAAATCAAGCCTATCAGTCCGAATTTCCGAACAATGCTCCCGTTATTGGCACTTTCCGTGAGAGCATAGGCTCATGGGCTCCTTACAACGTGAGCCAATTATTCTACCATATCAATCTCTGTCTGCGACTCTACCTTACCAATCACCCTCTGTACACTTACGCTGCCAAAGGATATAACTCCTATAACTCCATAGACCAATCAATTTCAAATATATATATATATATATATATATATATATATATATATATATATATATATATAATGTTCAGAAATCGTAGAAATAATTAACTTGCTAGAAGTGGCATTTATAAGAAGTGACATTTATTGAAAGATAATCCGAAATGTGTCAACGTTGGCGTGCCAGAACTATAAAATGTTTAATGGGTCGCACATTTCTAATCGTATCGAATGAGTTGAGCCAATGCGGGTTTTTTTTTCTTGTCAAAACGATTTGGATAATCCCTAAAGCTTCACTGCACTCCGTGTTTCAGAAAGAAAAGGAACAGGGTCAGCTAATCAGGAAGTGGGGTCTCATAACCAATGTTTCATTTTCCCGTCGGTCTCAGGAGGCTAAGCGATCAAAGCACTCTGATAAATGATGGGAGGCAAGACAGGCCCGCTCATGAAATCACCAACACTTACAAAAATTGCTGCTCACAACTCGTCTACTGCCAGCGTTATTGCGAACATGTTGGCGTGCTTAGGAATGCCCTGCAATCTTCCGAGAACTGAAAGCTACCAAGAACCAATCTTACAGGTTCAAAAGGATGTGAGCAAAAATATTCAGCTTGCTGCAACATGACGTCAAAAATTACAGTAAGGCTCAGTTGTTTCATTTTATGACTTAGTATGATATCCTTATGCTGGAGAAAAGTTACATTGCAAGAAATAGAGGCAGTGTTCTTCAAATTAATGCACCAGAAAACGTATTTTTCTACGACCTCAAACATTACACATCCTCACTTCATAAAAGTGTGCTTTCAACGCCTCAAATCCCCTGAAAAAATACTCAGTGCGGACATTTTTACATTCCAGAGAACAGAAATTACAGAGTTTTCAGTGAACATGTGTATTTAAAGTGCAGATGAAATTGCTCCAAGATTATAAGTTTCACTATAAACTAACAAATAATGCGGGCTGGGATGTTGGGAATCCGTATATGACAATAATTTTCAAGTACCTTTCTCTAGGCGATATTACATATCCATATATTACAATGATTCTCGAGTACCTTTCTCTAAACAGGAAATGTATTTCTCCAGCACTATTTGGTGCACCAGCTGGGACTTGCTTTTTATCCTTCTCACAATCCTTGGGCCCGGAGAGAATTACATGCGCCCAGGCTTGTCGTGATTGGCCCATTTTCAAAATATTAAACATCCAAATAGAAAGAACGTGTACGGGTACTATCCAGGCTTTTTTCATGTCAGAGACATACTTATGATTTTTATTTTCGTACAATGAATCATTGATGGTGAGTCAACAGTATTCAGAATTGAATATGCTCGCAAATTAGATGTGGAAAGGCTCGTGCGGCAGAGAGACATTGACAATATGTTAATTTAATCTGATCAGGAAAATGATAAATGTTTTCGGTTTGTATGTCCAATAATGTTTCTCTTGAATTGTGAATTCTTCAACCATGCATGGGGTAGCAGCAAACAGTCTGGTTCCGTGATAAAAATTAACGGCACGAAGTCAACGCCACTAAAAATAAACATGGCCATGCCGCGCAGAATGGTGCATGGCGATACGACAAACGCGTGTTCATGAAGTGAAGCCTGCAGTTTGGTTGTTGTAATTTTCATTCGCTTCCTGAAATACGCCCACGTTACCTATTTAGAACGACAAAGATGCACGCAATTAAAAAACAAGCTTGAATATGAAGAGGAAATGTTTAAGAAGGCACAGGGAAAAGTAGTCATTTCCATCACAGCCACATTGTTGCACAGGGCAAACATTGTAGCACTGTAGATGACAGCAGACACTATTCGTGCATGAAAGATTGTTGCTGGTCACTTCCACGAACGATAAAATTGAGGAACCTGGTGAACGGGTGATAATCGCCCATTTTCCATCGTCTCAGAATCGGTGCGATCCCATTGGACGGTACTAAGCCAGGCGGCGCAGTATAACAGCGAAGGTGGGCACTCCGGCACAGCATACCTATTCAGGTTCCAGCCAGCTTTGCTCCCGGCGTAGCCAAGGCTCAGATCGTAGTAATGCGGCACAGTATACCTGCATTCAAACTGAGTTGTACGGCACAGCATACCTATTCAGGATCACTCCGACCAGGCGCGACTATTTCTGGACAGAAGCCAAGGGGGTCGTTACGGGTGAGGGACAGCGGCTCAACCACTCATCGATCTGTCTACTTATTGCACTGGATCATTAAAAAAGATCACCCGAAGTAGTCCTGATTTCAACCCGAGTGGAAAAAAAATTTGGGGCAAGGAAACAAGACGCAAGAAAAAGTGCAAAGAAACAAGGAGTCCAAATAAGCAGAATATTGGTTTTAGAAGGAACAATTTTGAACAATAATTTTTGGGGTTTAACGATCCACCAACTGCTAAGGCCGTATGGCGTCGGATGTGGAAGGGGAATGAATTAGGCTTGAGCTAGGGCAGGGTGCCAAATCCTACCTTTGGGTGAGCTCGAAACCCACAACAGCCTGCACATACAAAATGTCAGGCCGAGCCGACTGCACCATCCAGACCCCAAAAGGAACAACTCTCTGTCGGTGAAGATTTACCTACAGTGCCACTTGTGGCGTTCAAAACCTCATTCCCAGCGTTTTGGCTGGCGATGACCCTTACCAGGCATCGACGCACAATGCGGGCAACCACTCATTCAGCAATTCGCTGAGGAATAATCATTCCTAAGCAAACATCGCAAACGGAAAACTGGGTACCGCATCATAAAAACGTAGAAAAACGCCTAGCAAGCACTAAACATCACCACCAATTACGTAACGACACCTGTATGCGTAAGGAGAACGGAACAAATGACAGCTACCTACATCAAAACTGTGCCGAACGAGGCGGATGTGGTGAGTTGTTGACCTTTGAGGCCACGTCAGCGCGGGCGCGGTTCCCGGTACTCACAACGGGACGCGATGGTGTCCTCCGACTACAAATAGCTCGAACCTGCTGCCACCGTGTAATCCCACCGCCAGTGGAATTCAATTTTCCAACTGCACGAGATAAAGCCTTTTCTCCAGAACCAGCGTTACAGAGAAGCGCTGTTGGCAAGTTCTACCGATCATGTCGATGCATTCAGTGGCTTTTTGCTACAGATTTTACTATGGATCTAAAAATTAAAAAAAAGTACTAAAATGGCTCAAATGGGCAGATTTCAACACCCGAAATGGTGCTGTTATTTTCTCTAACAGTTATTGTTGTTTCCTGCTCCGCACAATACACCAAGCTAGAGGGTCATAATGACCTCCAGCACCGAGAACAATAGCCTCTGTTGAAACGCGAAACAGGTCCGCACATATCCATAACAGTAGGGCACTGGCCCCCAGTGAATGGAAATCTGAAGGGCTGGGAACTAATGGGTGGAACTGAGGACAACAAATTTCTGGTTGAGCCCACTGCATTTTCATCGGGGTAAAGTTACAAGCTAGGACTACAAATAACCTAAGCCTGCAGCGAGAGCGGCTTTGGCTCTACACTTCTCTGTCTACATCATATAGCTAGTATTGAAGTTTCGTAATCACACAATCAAGCTGTCTAATTCCAGATAGACAATCTCTTCCCAGTAAATCTGATCACAGCTGAACAGCGTTGGAGCGGTGATACAGCCTCCAGCAAAAACAGTTACAGAACGAAACATACAGAATTTCAAAAGGGCTAGGGGAAGTCCTTGCAAGAGCACGGCACTTAACTTTCTAAGGGCTTTCTCTTTTATCCTATATGTTTAGCAGCTAACATTTGTGTATGGTGGTTTAGTCCGAATAATTATCTATGTGTTGTTTATGTTTCAACTCGATGCCTCTGAAAGGAACTCGCTATGTGCCCATCAACAATAAGAAGTCACGTGGGTACTCTTGCCGGAATGGGTCGGTAAGAGTAGGCAAAAGAGGAGGCTGGAGTACGCATTGGTGCTCCGCTGTGCTTTAGGTGCATAGGCCATGTCGCGAAGTTTTTTGTTGCCTAACTAGGTGATTGTAGGATTTTATATCGTCCTAAATATACAATAATTATGTTGCACCCTTTGGTTTTCCAAATATGAATTACGAACCTTGTCTCGAGGGAAAATAATGTTTTCCTATCTCTTCAGCATGCGTACTCTTGCACAATGGTCTACTGTGTACTCTTACCGGACATGCTCCCTTGGGAAGAAAGTCTTCATAAACATGTTGGCAGGCGTTTTAGTGTGAGGTCCAGCCCTGCACTACAGTCCTAGCTCAGTTTTCTTACTGATGAAGTGATGACAGACCGTAATACAATACAATTGATAATAGAAGCATGGTCTACAAGTATACCTAGTTAAGAAAGATTACATCAAGGGTGCCCAAAAACTTATTTTGCCCTGTAATCCCGCGGAAAGAACAGCAGCACATTGATTTTTTTAGCAACCAAGGCACTGACCCTGTTTTTTATACCAGGGTAAGCACCATCTCAATGTTAGGTTCAAGATACCTATGCCTACAATTTCCGTCGGTGAGAGAGAGAGAGAGAGAGAGAGAGAGAGAGAGGGAGGGAGAGGGAGGATGAAGGGTTATCGGTTTGTGTTTGCTAATTAACCAAAACAACTGCTGCGTACTCTTTATCTCCTGCGCACTCTTACCCATCCTTACCCTATACCCTGCATTGAGCGTGTTTTGTTCATTTGCATGTTCTGTCTCTGGAACTCTCAGAACTGAGCTCGATTCTGAGAGGAATTACCATCCAGCTATTTTCAGGCTAGATCAAAAACATTCAAAGATTTTAGCCAGCTGTGCTAGCCGAAATGGATGCAAGCAAGATTTAGGCCAGCAATGAATGCTCAAGAATCGGGTTCCCAGAAAATGTGCTAATCCGCTTCAAATACCATATGCGTAAGAACCAGGGAGCATGGCCCCGCCAATGGTAAAATTAACTGAAACTTGATGCCAAGTCAGGCTGGAATCAGTTATGGCATCGTTCCTAAGCTCATGTAAGACCACTTCGCTTTGATAAAATGTGATGAGACCAAGCCAGAGAGTGGCCACTGGAAGAACTAGATCGCATTTCTGAACATCAAGGAAAGCTCTCGGAAAGCAAGATCGATGTGACGCTCACGATCCTGAGATCAAGCCCACAGCGACTACACAAGTGTTATGTTTCTCGAATGTCTCAGCGTTCAGAAAGTTGGAACGGAGCAAAATGCCAAAATAATTCCCTGAAAATCCTGAAGATTCCTGCACCTTCCCTAGTTAACGTGGAGCCTCCGTTCCAGAGATGTTAGATGGCGAGGCCAGATGACCTTATGGTCGTCGCAGGTCAATAAGCCATAAGTCTTGAGGTCAAACGCCCGAAAACGGACTGATCAAAACCCTTTTCAAACTTCTGGCGCGAGCAAATCACGCATTTCAAATAACATATACCAAAATCACTTCTGAGAAGCTCTTCAACAACATTTTACCGCTGAGAATCCCAACATCAAGGACATATGTCAGGTCGCCAGCCAGTCGTGCGCTATAAACAACGCGAGATCGCCTTAACAGGATTACACAGATCAAGTATCACTGATAAACTTCTCAAATGATGACAGAATGGCAACACCCTAGATGATAAAGCAAAGATACAGGCTCTCAACAGACCATAAATTAGAGCTGAAGTCTGGGCTGAGGAGAAAAGTATTTAATCATCTCCATTTACCACAGACATGAAACATAGGCTAGACGGTGGGGTTTGATTGACCTCGAGATTTGAACACAGATATAACCAATGTAGATTGAACACGTATTCGATATATGTAACAGGGAACGAAGCTATCAATTTCTTCTCGGTAGTTGGGCCGACGGCGGTGGCGATGCTCAGGCACGCTCCATAATTCTGAGGATGAGGAAATTGGGTGACTGGTATCACCACCCCGGACAGGCCGACCAGCTCCTAACGTCCCACACTCCAGCGCGACCCCCTCATTAGCGGTCATAAGCTCCGGCAGCACTGTGTGGCGCTGTTCATCAGCTCCTCTTCAACACGTGCTCTTGTTGATTCCTCTACATGTACCAACTTTAACCCGAGAATGTATGTACATACATACATAGGTAGCACTGGTGATGTGTCAAATCGATGAAAATAAAATAGCCATAAGGACACAGGGTCAAACCAGTCTCAGACGATGTACCCACCCATCAGCATTACTACATTGCAATTTTGCACTTGGAACTGCGAGAGGTAGGCAAGCCTTGGTCAAATTTCAGTACTTTCAGAGAAAATAGTGATTTCATGTGAATTAGGCTAAGTCCTGGAACAGAGTCTGAGTGTTTACATTACACTGATTCCATCAAAGTTTCCGTATTTACCGAGCAAGTGGATCATCGCTAGCAACCCCGGCCTCTTGTTACCAGCAGCATGCTCTTCGTTGGCCTAAGCTTTATAACCCGATTTCCAGGCAAACCAAATATCTGATGTCACTCTCGACCTGCTGCCAGATATGCTGATCCCATGGCGTTACAATACGTGACGTTTTATGCAAGCCATACCAGACGGTTTCCGGGCTTTCTGTCACGCCAACATCGACGGCTACTAGGTGGAGGCCACCCTCACCCTGAGGGAGCCGTTGCCGATGTCTATCGAACGAACCTAATTCAGGAGCTGGCACTGAGTGCCAAACCAGGTCAGAGTGATGGAAACCGAACGGCATCATTGCATCCACATTTTTACCGCCCATCACAGCTGTTTGAATGTCGCAGTCCTAAATGGAGGGATTGGTGCGATGGCAGTATCGGCCCCTGGGGGGCTCATTGTTCGTCCAGACTGAAGATACCAATATTGAATGCTGATAAATGAACAGAAGTCAGAAGGATTTATTTGCATTCTTTGGCACCTTATATTCAAATAGCTAAACAGCACACCCTCTTCTCTTCACCTCACCTAATTCTGAATTAAACAGTGCAGATTTTCCCCCGTTCCGGCCAGAAACAACACAACCTCTCTTCACCTCACCCAATCCTGAATTAAGCAGTGCAGATTTTCCCCGTTCCAGCCAGAGACACCACAACTTCTCTTCACCTTACCCAATCCTGAATTAAACATTGCAGATTTTCCCCGTTCCGGCCAGAGACAACACAACTTCTCTTCACCTCACCCAATCCTGAATTAAACATTGCAGATTTTCCCCCGTTCTGGCCAGAAACAACACAACCTCTCTTCACCTCACCCAATCCTGAATTAAACAGTGCAGATTTTCCTCGTTCCGACCAGAGACAACACAATTTCTCTTCACCTCACCCAATCCTGAATTAAACATTGCAGATTTTCCCCCGTTCCGGCCAGAGACACCACAACTTCTCTTCACCTCACCCAATCCTGAATTAAACAGTGCAGATTTTCCCCCGTTCCGGCCAGAGACAACACAACCTCTCTTCACCTCACCCAATCCTGAATTAGACAGTGCAGATTTTCCCCCGTTCCGGCCAGAGACAACACAACTTCTCTTCACTTCACGCAATCCGGAACTAAACATTGCAGATTCGAGCCCCTTCCGCTCCCTCTCATCTTCCGTTCCAGATGGCCTTTAGTTCTATATAAGGCAGGTACCGCGGCATCAGGTGGTGTTTCTGTCGATTTTCCACACCGCTTCTTCCCCGGCCGGCTGCCTGGTCAATTTATCAGCAGCCTCAAATACAACCGACTATCTAACCACGCACCCAATAACAGAGAGCTACGTAAACCACTAAACTAATATCGGCATTTTCCAATCGGTTAGATCCCATATTCAAAGGAGACCTTACGACCCGGCCGAGGCGTCTCGGTTGCCGTGGGCGATACCGTTTTCCAATACGGGGTTTGGGAGGAGCACAGCTGCGGTCTTGTTTACGTTCTGCGCTGGTGCGAGAGTTAGTCACGTCTAATATCACCCGACCAGCTGCTGCGAGATCGGGTGAAAATTATCAGAGGCCTCAGGGCAGCCTTCCCGCCAAACTTGACGTAAGTCTCACGCATAGCATCCCAAAACATGATGAGAAATTGGGCACGTGTGCAAACTTCTGGTTCAGGTGCGATGTCTCTCATTTTCTTGACGTATAGAGGTAGAACACTCTTTCAACTCGTCATGAAGGCCGGTGATAAAATCGGGTCAGTTTGGCGACAAAATAGAAAATATTGCACTGGCCTCAGCGTGGGAAGTTGACGCTCAGTCTGTTGCTGCGCTCCTTAAGATTCATAAGTATTGTGAACTTCTGAAAAATAATCCACTACCGGCGCAACATTTCAACATTTTTGGTGACACATACGTGGTCTACAAATCCGTTGGTAACACCAAATATCACACATTTTCAGATATCAGAGAATGTTTTGATTAGCTATCATTCTATTTTATTTCAACTATTTATTTGCCCCACAGACACATAAATGGCAATGGTGTCAGGACAGTTTTGTAGCCATGACATGTATTTAGCGCGCACGCACACACACACACACACATAAGTATGGTTAAAACGCACAACAGGAGATCAGCGTTTAAGTCCGGCGGCAGGCGCCGCACGAAACTCGTTAGATCAAACATGAGCACAGGCCGAGTAAAGTAACAAAGGGAAAGTGACGGGAAGAAGGTAAAGGAAGTGTAAAGAGATGTGAGGTACCGATGAGACAGTGAGACGGTGAGAGAGACGCAATACCGTGTCGGGCTGCGAGACCAGAGAAAACCAGCTCGGGCGGCGAAGCGAGCAACGCGGCGGCGACGGGTCCGTAGCGGCGGGGGTTGTGGGGGGGACGCAGGCGAGCTCGCCGGGATGCCACGGGGCATCACAAAGATACATACATGCAGGTTCTCCCATCAATAACAATTCTCAGGTATTTTCCCAAATTACAGCTCTACCAGAATTAAGTCACGCTGCAAGCATTTCAGCCGAATGCAGTCACGCACCGACCCTGCAGAGGTTGCTGCCGTTTTCGAACCCCCCACTGCCAGCCAAAAGGCCCGTAATGGAGGGAGAGGTGAGGGGGCCTTGCCATCCATGCGATTTAAGCAGTACGCATTAGTTTCAGACCCCTCCCCGGTGCGGGTGATGAGTAGTACGTTCATGAAGAACTATTCCTCCGCAAAAGGTGGCTGAGAGGTAAATGAAACGTGAAACCAGGGGCTTTGCGTATGGTCTACGCAACTGATAGCCCAGTTCAAATCCCATTAAGGTGTCATATTGTCTTTCATTGATGATAGATAACTCGAGTTCAGAATGTTTCTGGCTTTGAGGAAGTTGGCTCGAGCTCTGATGACACTATTACCATCTTACACGGCTTGGTTCTTATCTCATGCAGTTATTACAACGTATCTTACTTGGACAAAATGACGAATTTTTTCGAAGCATTTTTGGCAAAAATTATTATTCACACATCCTTAAATCAGGATAGACTATAGAAATGTGACAATCTAAGTCTGTGTAATATTAAAAAACAGTCCTTTCTATCTCCAACGGACAAATCTATGATGGAATATCCGTAGCATGCATAACTTTAGTAGCATTGCGCCTGCAAAGAAAATGAGCAAGATCAGCTTTTTGTAGCAGCCAAATACAGAATATATGCATTGCCTGTTGTTGGACTGAAGGTCTGGATCAAAATCGTTACACCATTTTTCAGAACGCTGGATGAAGTTCCCAGATACAAAATGGCTCTGAAAAAGTTTGCTTAATTAAAACTTGATTGACAAATAAAACAAACTAGACCGCCGTATTCAATAAAATAATCAACACTGTAATCCATAGGTTTCTCTTTTTACGGATTTTTCCTGTTCTTGACAAACGAAATCTGTGACTTTCGACTCCATGAGAAACTTTGGAAACGGCGTAGAGAATACGAGTGATGAAACTGAAACTTGACTTTGTATGTTCGTATGTGTGACGGTCGTGATTGTCATGTATGTACGTACAAACGTCAAACAAATATTTTATGCATGATGTTTTACATAGCCTTACCGAATTGCTTCAACTGAGCAACTAAATTCCGACCCAACTTCACGCACTTACTAATTGTCGCTAGACAACATGCAAGTGTTACAAGCTTGCTTATTATTTTGTGTGGTGTCCAAGGAGATACTTGATTTAATGTTGAAAGTTGGAGGAGATCCTTTTTTATAAGCATACACAAATTTGGAAGAAAAATAGATAAATAAGGCATTTAATGTTCACATAGTATGGATTGGCGCAGCCGATAATTTTTTACCAGACGTTGTTAGAATTTTATAATTATTTTCATTGGCGTTGAAGTGGGTAACCATAAAATAGAAGGGCACAACCGCTAACCTATTAACTGGTAGGGTATTGAAATTGATACAAATATTCAATGTTTTCTTTGGATATTTTTACCGTACGGTTTCCGCCAGAGTGTACCAAATACAACACGAAATAAATCAATTATGAGGGTATTTCCAAGAGCAGTTTTAAGGCACTGAACGTCCTCGGCTGGTGTCATGATGCCAAGCAGCGTTTTTTATAGGTTTTTGATGGAGGGCGGGAGCGGCTATTAGGGGACGCGATAGGAATATTACGTTTCTCGCCTTTTTAACGGGTTTTATGTATGTGTGTATATGTGTATGTGTGTGTGAAATACACGTGTTTGACTCTGAACTTTCCAAATTGAAATATATTCTAAAATCTCTAATAGCACAGTGAGATACAAATGGTGATTCTATCACCCCGAGCTCTTGGAGTTTTAGGGCACGTCGGCTGGTCAGGCTCTATGTGATATACCTAGCCCCCAACAACCTGTTAAAAGGGAAAACAAAAACCAACAACGTCGCTTGTGTAGAATTCAATCGAATTCATTCAAAGGTCCGGCGACAGATGACGCCACTTTCCTTGCAGAACAGGAATATTCGTTTCAGCGTGACCGCCTTAAATTGATTAAACGCCAAGGAAGGCGGCGAGAGTCAGCCACAGCGTTATCAAACGTTATACGCGCGCGTTAAAAAGTGTAACGTGGAGGGAGGGGCGTCAAATATAAGAAAATAAGTGTTATGTAATTTATGGAAACCCCCTTACATATATTCCCGTCTTACAGACAAAGCCGTGTCAGTTGCTTCGATGCCTTTGAGCGCGTTCGGTTGAATTCTACACCAGCATTCGCGGATCACATCGGGGAAATCGTCGGTTAAGTGAATCAGATGATAGGCCTGGTAATTCTATCGCTCCAGACGGCCCATTCGATGGCTGAGGTGAGAGCCGAATCTAAATTGAAACCTGGACCGATCTTGGCCGCTTTTTCGTGATTGTTCTTTCGAATTTGGAGCATGGATGTATCACTTGCTGCAGGGCTTCCAATACGTACAGGATTCGACAGAAAATGCTGGACATGAATTTGTTTTATATCATAGCCAACGTGATTTCTGACAGAAAAATGAATTTCCTTCTCATTTATATCACTGCACTTTCTGGGAGTCCAGACTACGTAAAACGTTACCCTTTTAAACTATTTTCCTAAAAAAGATGCTATTGAACATTTTCTTCCCTCTTCGTGCCACAAATTATCGTGTGATGCCGTGTACATTTTCCATTTACTCCCTGTCACGCGAGGGATAAGAGTCGTCGTCCGGTCGGAACAAAATATAAAATCATAGCTTCGTATTAAAGCAGAGCCTTTCACTCCCAAAATCATAAGAAGCCTAGAAAAAAGTGCATAGGCCTTCAGAATATAAAAGAGCAGCTATGGGCACTGCTCACAAAAGTTTGCGACCGCTAACACTAGCTCCGCTTCCTTGGCTGACTAAAACTGCTACCGCCACTAGCGCGGCTTTGCAAAATTGGGAAACTACTACCCGATATTCCGCTAGATTTTATCATAACACCCTCGACAAAAAGAATTTGCTGATGCATTTTGTAAAAAAAAATTCAAGGGAATCTACTATTTATTTATTACATCCGAAATTAGCTGTTTCATTGTAAGATATGCCAATGAAATTGCACAACAAAAGTATCATTCAATATTGTTTTGCTTTTATCGATGAACAAATATCGATCTGCATCTCATATTTTGAGGATGGGGAGGGGTGGTGATCCCGAATAGGCTGTCGGAAGCTGAAGTAGTTTTGAATTCTTTTAAGAGCACTTCCCGCTACGTCTTGGTTATAAGAACAGTCATCACTACTCCACCACCAGTTATAGTGTCTGCAAATAGCGGAGTAATGGACAAAAGTAATAAGCTGTCCGGTTTTGTAAGCGGAAGGTCCGCATCGCCAGACATCAGCATAGTTAAGGCAGCAGGCGTGCTTCAGTCAAAAAAACAGTCAAAAAATTTTTGTAGCTACACTTTTTCTAGTCACAAGGCGCATCTAGCGAATACTTTCATTTCGGCCCAAAATATATTCCAAAAGATATATACTTTCAAAACCAATACTCATCTTCACTCTCATAGCAAATTGCATCAGCAGTCTGGGGCTTCCCTCGAGATTTTCTATTTGGAACGTGCACGAAGCTTTATTGTGATTTGATGCGAGGGTTATATCGAGGATGACAGGTGAGACACGGAGAGGAATACAATGGCTTTTATGTAAAAATTAGTCTCGCCCATTTTCTTCTCAAATAAAAGTCACGCATCTATACAGTGAGGGGGCATCGCGTCGGTACCCACATCCTGGGGAGGGAGGAGGAAGCGAAGTTCTAGGGGGCACTGAGAACGTTTAAGGGGGCGCCGCCGCGCAGTATGGAGGGTACCAAATGCTCGGGCGGGGGCACCTTCCCTCTTTTACCCCCGCCACTGGATCTATTTAAGCCTAAAACCCACAAGCGTTGAGAAACTTCAGGTTCGCGCAGTGGTGGAAAATCTAGCCAAGGGACGTCTCGGGAGAAGCACCGTAATGACCAATTACCACACTGCAGTATCCAAGACTTGTATTTCAGTAAGGACTAGCTGGCTGTCCGGCAATTTCGCCACCAGTGTGGCGGCGGTGCTCCGATCTCCACCAGGCCCGTTTGTCTGCAATTACAGGTCAGAGCGGCCTGACTGGATGCACCAGGCAGGGCCACTGACGACGTGTGGGCCGGGGATCAGCCGCGTTTCCCATCAGCCGCTGAGCCGGCCTCAGTGGCCCGCTTTGGCTATTTGCAGATGATCTGTCACAACCGATGCATCTGTGATCTTAGAGGCGGCGTTTTATGGCAAAACGAGAAGGAAGGAATGGATAGTTCAGGATAAGGCGCATTTAGCAGCGTCTACTGATAGAACAGCTAGAACAAATACATCAGTCTACAACAGTAATTTCAAGCACGCAAATGTGCAAAAACGATATGGATGTCTCACTAAGGTGGAAAGTCCTCTCACGAATGATGTCGGCCGTGTACCGATCCGCCACGAGCATGGACTGAGAGGGTGCCGACGACGCTTCCGGGGACAGGGCGCCGCTCTGGTCGATGTTCCGATATATACGGCGGCTTTGTGCTGACGGTGGCTGGGAGCCGTCGGCGGAGAGCAGCACCGCCGTGCCAGACTCATCAACAGTCCCCCTCGCGCCACTGACCGGTGCTAATACCGGGCCGATATCGGGCCCCCCTCCCCCCTCCGGCCAGCCATCAGCCCTCAGGCCCCATATCGCGCCGGAGGGGATTGTAGGGCTTTGGTTTCCGCCGACCATTACCGCAGGAGCAGGGATGGAAGAGGCTTATCCGATGGCGGCGGCGTTTGATTTTTCGATAGGTCAAGTTTCGAATGGAATGGAGAGCTGACATTACCGGCACACGTTTGTCGTACCTTCACCTGGAGGTCAAGCACAAATGATCAGGTCCTCTAGATTGGGGTAACATCTAATAATCCAGGGGCGTAGGAACGGTTTGAAAAGTGGGGGGCCAACCTTAGAGGGGGCCCACCTCAAGGGGGCCCCAGTCCATGGGGCCCATAATTATAAAAAATTAGTTAGCTCGTTTGGTGTCAATAAGGCACGCATGCACAATAGGATGCCAACGTATGGAAAATTGAGGAATTAAATTTTGCCCCATGATTTTGATTTTTACCTATTATGATCCAATAAATCATAGTAAAACGCAAAAAACATTCTTTTAGGTTTTTTTACCTAGACCCTTTTCAAATACGAAATACATTTTTAAGCTTTTTTGGAGGATTTCAATAATTTTTTACCACGAGTGCATTTCTTATATTTACAGATGTTTAGGCCCTTTTATCACATTTACAAAATTAAAAACTGTTTAGAAAACTACAGACAATGCTTTGATACCAAACAGCCTCACTTCGCTATGCCTAATCAACATTTTGCTTATTTAATGACAAAAAATGGGAACATTTATTTAGGCTGTTACGGATCCCTTCTTTCTATCAGTAGAGATTAATTTAGGTAAAGGCTGATCACAATAAATACGTCTAGCTATATTTCGATGCCTAAAATGCAGAGCTCCAGCATGACTGCAAGCGCAATGTAGGTACTTGATGGCCAGCTTTGTGATGCTGTGGAGGTGTGGGCGTGGTGATATAGTGGTCAGCATCCTTGCTTTCCACGCGACCAACCCGGGTTTAAGGCACGGCAGATTCCTTGTGCAAGGAGCAATTTGACTCCCAAGAAACCCCTCCCAACAGGGAAAGAGTTGGCGACGCCATATAACCCTCGCATCGAAGGACGTCACGCCTTTCAATGGCTCAGGGACGACTGTTGCTCGGAATTTGATGCGGGGTCCGTATCCGATTCATGCTTTGTGTTGGGATTGATATGGGATGGAGTTTGATTGGGACCAGTTCTCGGGACTCATTTGGAAACACTCGGGTTGTAGGTGCCTTGGTTTTTTTCACGAAGCGCTCCTCCTCCAGGGGCTTGCAGGCAGCGTACTTGCTGATATTTGCATATACGTTGCGGGGGCCCACCTCAAAAGGGGGGCAGTATCCCCTGACCCCCGGTTCCTATGCCTATGCCGCCCAGGGGCCGCCAAATTATCTCGGAGGGCCCCAAGGTCCAGACCATGGCTCAGGAACCTAGATCAGTCAGCTCAAGGGCCCAGACGAGTGCATTAGCCTAGGGACCAGCTTATCAAGGGACCCTACATAAGCACAGGACCCCTAGAAGCTCATCGCAGTGGAGCCCCAGATTCGCACAGGGTGCCAGATTAGCTTAGGGGCCCGGTTCAGCTCGGGGGTCCCCAGGTCGACTTATGTAGGGTCTCAAAACAGCTCAAGGGGCTTGTTCAAGCTCACGGGTCCCAGCTTAGCTCAATGACGCTAGAACAGTTCAGGGGCCCCAGACCAGCTCAGGGCTCTTGTTCAGCACAGGCCAGCTCAGCTCAGGGGCCCAGATCGGCTGATATAGGGTCCGCTCTCATACCAGCTCAGGGGGCTCCATTCAAGCTCACGGCCCCCAGCTTAGCCCAGGGACCTTAGAAGAGTTCAGGGCCCCCATACCAGATCAGGGGCCCCAGTTAAGCAAAGGGGTACCCAGATTAGCTCAGGGCCCCACCTAGGCTTAGGGTGTCCCAGGGTGTCTGATATAGAGTCTCAGAACACAGTGGCATAGCCAGGATTCGGCCAAGGAGGGGTCCGACTACCGTCGGGGGCCCCAGACCGGGGGTCCCCTTAGTAACCGGGGCCCATCTCCTATATCTTTTGTATAGTATTTTAACATTCACACGCAGGAAATTTTGTTGTGCCTTTTTAAGCATTTATTCTTATTTTGTTTATAGCTTGATTTTTTCGATCCGACCAAATGTTGGCAAACTAAGGTCACCAAATATTAAGGATGGCCCATACCTTATATGGTAGCGTGGCTATAATAACAGCTTTGTGCCATATTTCGGGAAGTTCAATGTTGATGCGCGCATGATGTTACACCCGAGTCTATCTCAATTCACTCTGGTAATCAGACATGAAGTTATTGAAGGTCAGTCGTTTTGAGTACGTAGAAATTATCTTCTAACGGGAAATGATTAGCAATTATTTCCCAGTGTCAAATCCATGAACTCTTTAATCAGGAAATTTCAAAAGAAACGGAAAAAACGAAAAAAATACAAAGGACATGTAGTGTGTCCCGAACGTTACATAACCTCTATTCCGTCGATAGATCTTGTTGAGATCCAGTTACTTTCTTACCCTTGCTATCTTGTAAACGAGCAAATTACCAAGACAAAAGGCGCCTGGGATATCTATCGGCTTGGATCTCTCTGTCATTGTTATTTTCAACCTTTCATACCTATTTTTCCTTTGAGGATTATGCTCATCGATTTCTGCCATTACCCTTGTTTGTCTGGCTTCCTACGAAAATATTTGAAGGTTGTTTATTTCAGAATATTTAGGAATGTAGTTATTGGTGTTAAGCTAATAGATTAAAAATTGACTGAAGTGCCAAATTCTCTGTTCGATTTGCTCTTATGGTAAAATTAGTTTAATTTTTGCCTTTCCTTCGATAATGTTGCCTGATGGACATGTTTCAATTTGTCTTTTTTAGTACGCAATAGGGGTAGATACATTTTTTTCCGAGGCATATGATTTTGAAAATTTTTATTCGAGCTCTGGGGCCACCTAAGAGCAACACTTGGCGGCACTCACAAAGCTAATTTTCGGCCGCTCCTGATTAGATCTCAGGGGTTCTCTGGGACCGATTCACGGCGCCTCTTGATCAAAACTGGGGGCCCCTGAGAATCTCTCGGGGCTCCTGAGATTAGTTATTCGGCAGCACCTCTGAGACTAATTATTGCCCCCCTCCAGATTTACTCTGGAGGGGGAAGGCTGAGACTGACTATCGTGGCCATCCAGATTAGCTCTTGGGGTCCCCTGAGGCTGTCTTTGGGGTGGGGGAGGGGACTGGGAATGACTTTCAACAGCCCTCTGAGACTTACTCTAGGGCGCCCCTAAGACAAACACACCGGGGGGGGTGGGTGGAATCACCTCTGAGACTGAGTCTTTGGCGTTCCTGAGACTGACTCTCGGAGGCCCCCCTGAAATAGACTTTTGCGAGGCCCTGAGAACCACTCTCTGGGGGCCCCTGAGACTAGGTCGCCCCCCCCCACCTTCCCTGAAACAGACTCCCGGGGCCCCTGATACCGACTTTTGGGGCTCCTGACACCAACCCTCTGGGGCCCCCGAAATCTGCTTTCGGGGGGCCTTGAGACTGACTCTCAGGGCGGGGGCCTTGAGGCCGACTCCGGGACGCCCTGAGAACAAATCTTCAGGGGCCCCTGAGACTGACTCTGGGGGCCCCATGATCAGAGAATTCTTTGCAGTGGTTCAGATTGGCCCAAGGGGGTCTGCGGACGCCTAGGGCCCCCTTGGCTACACCACTGCATCCACACTTTCGGGGGCCCTCCGAAATCACCATTTGGAGGCCCCTAAAATAATTTCTCCCCCAGACCAATACTCCGGAGCCCCTTAATACTAATGCCCGGGGGCTTCTAAGACCAAGCTCGGGGTGCCACTTAGATCAGGCTCAGGGGCACCCTTAGACCCATGCTCGCGCTTTTCTCGGGAGTAACTTGACACCGATGTTCCGGGGCCCTCAAGATCAATATTTCGAGGCCTCCCCCGGACTAATGCTCGGTACTCTGGAGTCCCTCAATACCAATACTCGGGGGTCCTGAACCCAGGCTTGGGGGCCACTGAGACCAAACTCTGCGTCCATGAGATCAATGCTCGTGCCTCACTCATGAGTCCCTCAATATCAATAGTCGGGTGCACCCCGAGGGGGGCCCTGAAACCCTGAGACCAAGCTCAGGGGCCCCTGAGACCAAGCTTGTGGGGACCCTGAGACCAAGCTCGGATGCTCCCTGGGACCAAGCTCGAGGGCCCCTGACACCAAGCTCGGGGGTTCCCTGAGACCAAGCTCGAGACCCCGTGAGACCAAGATCAAAAGGCCCATGAGACCAAACATCGAAAGGTCCATGAGACCAAGCTCGGTTGTCCCCTGAGACCAAGTTCGGGGGCCCCTGAGACCAAGCTCAGGGGCCCCCGAGATCAATGTTCGGTATTCCAGAGCCCTCGATACCGATGATCGGGGGCCCCTGAGACCAAGCTCGGAAAGCCCGTGAGACCAAGCTAGGGGGCCCCCGAGATCAATGTTCGGTATTCCAGAGCCCTCGATACCGATGATCGGGGGTCCCCTGAGACCAAGCTCGGGAGCCCCTGAGACCAAGATCAGGGGTCCCCGAGACCAGTGCTGGTATTTTCCAGTGCATACGGTCAGCTTTATGCATCAGATACCCTCGGATGCCCCCTGAGACCAGGCTCGAGGGCCCCCTGAAACTAAGCTCGGGGAGAGGGGGCCTGAGACCAATCTTGGGGGCACCCCTGAGACCAAGCTCGGGGGTCCCCTGAGACTAAGCTCGGGGACACTGAGACCAAGCTCAGGGCCCCTGAGACCAAGCTCGGGGGCCCTGAAACCAAGCTCGGGGCCCCTAAGACCAAAATCGAAAGGCCCGTGAGACCAAGATCGAAAGGCCCGTGAGACCGAGCTCAGGGGAGGGGCCTTGAGACCAAGCTCGGGGGCCCTGAGGCCAAGCTCGGGATCCCCTGAGACTGAACCTAAGGGTCCCCCAAGATCAATATTTCTGTATTCTGGAGCCCTCGATACCGATTATTGGGGGCCTCCTGAGACCAAGCTCGGGAGGGCCCCGAGACCAAGCTCAGGGGGCCCCGAGATCAATGGTCGTGTTTTTAGTGCATAAGGTCAGCCCAAGGGGGTCCGCGGACCCCAGGGACCCCCTCCCCTGGCAACGCCACTGTCAGAACATCTCAAGGGGCCCATTCAAGCTAGTGGTCAGAGGCTTTAAAGCCTTATAAGGGGTCCCAGACCATCTCAGTGGCTCTCAGTTCAACACAGAGGCCAATATTAGCTCTGATGACCAGATAAGCTTTAGGGCCCGGATCATCCAGGGGCCCCTTGTCGGCATATATGGGGTTTCAGAACAGTTCAGGGTTTCAATTAAAGCTTACAATCCAATTTCAAGGCAGGGGCCCTATTACTGTGCAGGGGCCTCAGATAAGTTTAGGGTCTTCTGTGCATCACAGGGGATCCAGATTAGCACAAGGAACAATATTAACTTTACGGTCCCAGCTCAGCTCAGGGGCCCCCAGGTCGGTGGATATAGGGCCTGGCCAACTCACAGGGCCCTGTTCAAGGTCACGGTTCCTAGCTCAGTTTAGGCATCCTAGAACAGTTCATGCTGCCCAAACCACCTCAGGGGCGCTCAGTTCAGCTCAAGGGGCCCAGATTAGCTCGTATGGCATCAGAGACCAGTTCAGGGGCCCCCAGCAGCTCAGGGGACCTTAAAATAGACCTCAACTTAGTTTAGGGGTACAGGTAAGTTTAACGGAGTTCCGGGGCAAGCTATCGGGCCAGTTAGAGTTTCTTGCTTGATATTACAGTTCTTGATATTCTTATCTCCGTTGCGGGGGCCCATCACTGAAAAGTGGGGGGGCCAGTGGCCCCCTGGCCCCCCCGGTTCCTACGCCTATGTAATAATCTAGAGCTTGCTGCCCAACTTGTTTCTCTCCTCTCCCAAATCTCAAAGAGACAAAGACAAAGACAAAGACTTTATTCAGAGTCATCCACAGTTGAAAGAACAGTTGTGGCTATTAGGACCCCACGTCAAGCTATTAATGGTTGGGGATATAGTTAGGCGACACACTTCATACAACACAAACCAGTTAAAATCGTACATTAAGAAATAATCACTTAAAATACTACATATCGCCATTCACCCAGCGCACCACCACACACCCACATCGCCCTAAATCCGCTCCGCCAAGAGTTGGCGCTTGAGGGCGCGGCAGAAAATAGGCACTGGTAGCATTTTCAGGTCATTAGGCAGATCATTGTATAACAACGGACCCCGGGCTTTAAATCTGCGCTGTCCCATATTACTCCGCGAGCGCGGCACCCGAAAGTCTCCGTCCTGCCTCGTGCTGCGCTCTCGGGTAAGCCGGACCTCTCCGAGAAAAGGAAAAATAATAGGGCTGGAAACATTATTAGGGCTGAGTTGGAGATGTCTTTGCATGAACGACATAAATTTTATGCGAATATCACATAAGATTTACACAAGTTTATTTCTTGAAAATCAACGGAATTAATTCGACTCTAAGAAATGTCAAGTAGATCAGCAGGATTCTTACGCCATTGGTCACGGGTTCAAAGCCCGGTAGATTCTCTGGATAAGAACAAGCTGAACCCCAAAATCCCTCCCAACAGGATAAGAGTTGGTGCAGCCGTATAACGTTGGCCATTGGTTAACACGCGCCCCGCTGGGGTCCCTTGCATGATGCGCCCCGCTGGGGGGGCGTTTTTCGCCCCCCTTCCGTATCACGTTCCCCACGAAAGCTAAAGGAAAATTACGGGCGGTGTTCGAAAGCTCTTGACAAGACAAAAATAATATATACGAATAATTGTTATGTCAGGTCAATATTGAGGTCAGCATAGGTCAAAGAATGTTCCATAGGCTTACAACAGAGCAGTGTACGTTTCCCTCTCTAGATCTTCCCTCAGGGGAGCTAGAGCAAATCTTTATGCATCATTGGATTCCTCTCGTCGTGGCAAATCACATGATATATAATATGACCTTACTAGGTCAAATAGTCAAAATGACCTGACCTCGACCTAGGTCAGGGTCACAGAGTGACCTGGTATGGTCATGTTACATATCATTCGACTCCCCGTGACAATATAAACACAATGCAAGCAAAATGGGAGCCTTATCTCAATTCAGTGAGAAGTTATTGGCAAAACAATCACTCTCTGCCCCCGTGACCTGATATGACCTTTGGGAGGTCAGATACTCAAAAACTCAACTTTATGGTCAATATCGTGGTAAGAATAGACAGTTTGAGGATTTTCAGCATTATCTACTATTATCTAGCATTATCTAGCATTATCTAGCATTATCTACTCAACTGCTAGTAGAGAGGGTGCAGAGGAGAGCGACCAGATTGATTCCAGCAATGCGCCATCTCGACTACGAGGAGCGACTCCAGCAGCTCCGCCTTCCATCCCTGGCATACCGCAGGAAACGTGGAGACATGCTACTCATCTATAAGATAATGCATGACCTAGCTGGTATCCAGAGAGGGGAGCTCTTCCAGGAGCCACTCCACGCTGGCACGCGTGGTCATCGTTTCAAGGTATTTATACTGGAAGCTACGTCAAGATCTCGGAAGAACCATCTTGCTATCCGAGCACTGGAGGCCTGGAACCATCTCCCAGCCCACGTCGTTGAAGCTTCTTCAACAAACAGTTTCAAGAACTGTCTCGACGAGTTTTGGGCGGAGCACCGTTATGTAGCCCCGCGCTAATCAGTTGTGGCAACATTTGATCACGAGCTCGATGAGACCGGGCAAAACAGGCACTAGTGTGCCTTCTAAAGACCCGCTAGATCTAATACATCTAATACAAATACAAATACATCTATCCAGTATTTCCTGAAAACGAGTCCGTTCTATTTTTCACCATAGACTTATTTATAATGGGGCGACCAAAAAATTGACCCCATCTTAGGTCACCAATATCGAAATTCCGAGATAGCAGATTTGTAGACCCTAATAACCTTATCATATTGTGGAAGTTTCAAACTGATCAGTTTGCTAATGTTCCCTGGGCGCTGCTTCAAACTCGTAATTTTAGGTTTTGAGGTCGGGTCATTTAACCATAAATAGCTCCTTGACCTGACATGACTTTGACTCAAAAATTTGGTAAGATGTGTAAAATTGATCAGGAATAAGGTACCATAAGTTTCGTTGTTTTGCGTCTCTTCGTTTTTTGAGCTATCTGGGATAAAACAAGTAGGGGGTGAATTTCGCCCCCCAGCGGGGCGCGTGTTAAAGTCCGACGTACGGTGCTTGAAATGATCATAGTATAGAAATTCATATAGTTTTCCGATCAAGCCACGTGTCATTTACCGGGGCTCGGCTGTTTTGGGTGATTGTTGACGGATATTAACACGCGCATTGACGGGGGTCTGAGCCACCGCATTGTGGTGGGTACCCGCCCCCCCGTCAATGTGCGTGTTAAAATATCGACTAAAATGATCTGTATTTTGACGCGGTAATGCCTGAAAAAGGTATACAATTCCTATTCCTGGCCCTGTGGGCTTCTGACTATTCATATTGATGCAGTTAGGGGGGGGTTGTCGGCTTCTCCTTCAGATCACAAAATGTGCAGATCCTATTTTCCGAAACTCCAACGAAATTCAAGTTTTCTCATTTGTCTCCGCTTCCGAGAAAAAAAACATACATTTTTCTTAACTATGGGAAAGAGGTGACAATATACACATGTTTGTAGCTTTGTCATTTTCTCCACAGCCTCTAGACTCCTGGATAAGTTTTAACAAGACTATAGGGGCCGACGGGACAATACTAAGTTGGTAAGTCTAGTATAAATCTAGGTGACTTGGGAGAGCCACATGACGTCATGTAACATTTTTTCCTGCAATGTTTATTCTCGTCAAGTTCTGCTCCCAATTAACCATGTGCGCCTTAGCATCAAGTATATTTTGATGTGATGCGATAGTCTTGACTATTTAAAGCTGGGATGAAAACTACACAGGACATAGGGCGCGGTTAAATCCCCATTTCAAGTTCAATGATTCCTATAGATTATAAATTTAAGGTAAGAGGTATATCATGTTGCGGCTTTAGAGTTGGAAGACCTGAAGTTACATGCCACCCACATTTTGACACTGAGAACATTTCCTCGGGGTTCCAAGCAGATATCTGGCGAGGAGCTGCCAACGTTCATTTGAAAGAATTGAAAAATGCAGCATAAATTCCTGATTTGGCTTTGCAGACGATGTTGAGTTACACACAAATATTTTGACTACACCAACCATCTTTGCCATTTCGGGCTAGCTTCACTGACGTGAAAGAAGCTGCAATACGACCTTGCAATCATTATAAATCCGCACAAGCACAAAACTGACTCGTCTTGTCTTCTCGAATCACTTCTATTGACTGCTCCTCCCCAGGAGTTACGGAACCCTGTGGTGTTCCACGTGCTTTATACCAGGGCAAATACTGTAAAAGCAAGCATGTTCGCTCAAATCCCAAGGAATTAGAATTATTTTAACAATGCATACAAAGAAGCGGACATTTAGCATTGCTCTGTAGATCAGCGCCGTGAGTATGCCATTTCATACTCTTTCACATCTAGTCATGCTGAGCCTGCGAGGTATTATTGATGTTAAATAACATTTTTATAGCTTTATGTTTTTAGATATTCGACTGTTTTATTCTGTAACCAGTTCTTGGCCCTTTTACACGTTGTGACGTAATGCAATAAAGGATTTACGATGAAAAATTGACCGCTCACTTTTATATTTTCACTTTTATGTGTAAATACGTACTTTCTAAGTAGCGAATGTTTGCTGATATTGTCATCGCTTGACTTCATCTGTGAATTGGACTTATATAAATCGGTTGATGAGTGATGAATACAAATAAACAAGCAAAAATACGATTTTTTACCGTATACTTCATAATTGTGAAAGGTTGGGCCGAGCTTCCAGCATGGTCCTGGCCAGAGTTGTGCGTTTCAGAATTTTCTTGAGTCGACTCAACTCAACTCAAGTGCTGAGAGCGGTTGACTCAACTCCGACTCAACTCTGACTCAAGGCCAAATTCATCCGACTCAACTCTGACTCAACTCACGGCTCAACATAACTCAAACTTCGACTCATTTGCAAAATGAAATAAATAGATGATAAATATACAAATATAAAAAATAAGAAATAAATCAAGAAACCAGCAAAAATTAAGCTGTTCAGAAAGTCTGACACGAAAAGGAAGATTAATGGAAGCAGAATTAATTAATTGGCATTCAAACATTGGTTAACAATAAGCCAGCAACCATGAATAACTTTTTAATTCTTCCAGACTGTAACTGCCCAAAAAAAGCTACCACATGTTACAATTATTTCTAAAAGGAGCATTGCATATTAAACTAGGTAAATAGAATGGAAAGGAACCTAAAAGCGCTAAGGTTACACCAACACAGGCAAAACAATTGAGCCTCCACACTGTCAAAAAAGGTCCAAGCTAAGAAACATGATATAAACTGTATTTGTAGGGATGTTATAGGTATTTATTTTTCTGTTAAAGAACGAGGCTAGGTAATTTTTATAAATCAAAATTAATATGCCAAGAGTTTAATCAAAACTTAAGCAGTAATTACTAGAGTGCCTAGTTGCAATGGCTAATTCTAAGAATTACAGCAAACCCTAAGAAAAAGTATATAATTTATGACAAATGACAATAGCAATGAAAATTCTATCAAGTTTGATGTGTTTGATGTAAATATATTCATATTTTAAACCCAATCCAATTTTCAGCTTCAGTCAGAACCTCCAATACAATACATACCTATCTCTCTTCAAACAAAATTGGAGAACGAGTTCATAGAAATTTGCTAATGTATAGCTTTCCAAATAAAACACAGACCCCAAGCAAGGGTCTCTGATCAGACAAAATAGGTAAAATGAAATAATTCCTCTGATTCTTGCGATAAAGACATCTCAAAATTTTTGTCGAATCAAGGGTTCAATTTTTCAATGCTAATAGCAGTATCTGCTATTAATGGGCAAAATGAAAAGAGCGGCGGCAGACGGCGCATTTAGTACAAAAGAATAAATGTAGCATGTAGGTATATAAATATTTGTATTACTTCAAGAACTATCACCTGATATTTACACCTTTTGCCTTGAGGCTAGTTAAGCTTGAACCCATACTCGGCTGAATTTGTTCTTCAAAGACAGCAATGGCGCACACTAATCTCAGAAGACCAACACTGACGACAACAATCAGCGACGACGACGCGTGTTGTTGGAGTGTTTAAAATAAAGAAGTAATACTAAATATTGAAGATGATAAGTTTTTGAGAGATTTGAAATGCATTTTGTAGTGTGTTCCACCATTTCAAATTTTTAAGACAAAGCCAGTGATAGACACTGTTTAATTGTTTTAATATATGTGTTATTTGTGCCTAGGAATTTTTTTCAGAACGGATGAGCCTTTAAAATGTGCAAATGAACCATATAATTATTGGTTTATTGAAACAAATTGAAAATTTAATTCAAACAATTGAAACGATGGAGTGAAATTGCAGTTAAAGGAGGTTAAAGAAGGTTTGCAAAAGGTAGGCAAATTCAAACACTTTCTTGACATCATGTTTACCTGTTGAGCCAATTTTTTCGTCAACTCATTTGACTCGCTGTCTTCACAACTCAACTCAACTCAACTCATTGATGTTTTGTGAACCGACTCAACTGAACTCAACTCACTTGTCTAATTTTTTTGACTCAACTCAACTCAACTCAGAGTCGAGTGAATCGGAATTTGAGTTAAACTCCGACTCTGACTCACGAGTCGCACAACTCTGGTCCTGACGTGATCTTTTTATCTTCAAGATACTAATCTAGGCCAATGAAGCTTGCTCATAATGGGAATCAAACTATTTTCCCATTGCTCATAAAATCCACGGCTCTACGGAACATAAGAAGTCATCCTGGTGTCACTGAATACGTTACATTTCTTAGATCAATTATAAAGTCTATTGGGTCACGACGGGCGCAACTTCGTGCGAAAAATTGTCTCGCTTTCAAGAAATATTGATTTTCGAAGCAAATATTGTGATAAGTCATGGAAATCGACCCTAATCGACATAAAATAAGAGGTTCCCTTTCGTTCTGGAAGGATGACACAACCACAGCTTAACATAAAACCACACGTGCCCTTTGAACTTGCAGGGACGACAGCTTATTGTGCACAGTCGCATTGGTGGCATTGCATGATTAGTGGCAACGATGTTTCCACTGGATTTACGACAGACGATATAGAGCACAACTCTATAAAACGAACAACGACTTCTAATAACACTGCTGTATGTAGATGCCTTGAACTTTCGGCAGAACGGTAGGCGTTACACTTAAGTTATGGTCTTTGGGCATCTAGTCACGAAAGCTCGGCTGAACATAAACGCCAAAAAGCTGCCTGGCTTACAACGCACGCCACGAGTTTGCACTTGTGCAAGGTTACTTAGCCTGGCAACACGAACAATCACAGCATGCTGAGCACTTTCATGACTTCTTGTAAAAGGAAGTATTGGCGTGGCAGCAGCTTGACACAAAAATCACCCACGTGGTCAGCTTTAAAGCCGGTGGACGTTAACCCTTGCCAGCAAACCTCTGGCGAGAGCCCCGGATAATGCCCCCATGTATCATTGCACTGGGCGCGACCAACGGGACGGCTCGGCCGTTACTGTCTGACACAAATTATGCGCCAGTGATGAACATCCCGCCCCACCCCCGTTCTCTCTCTCGCTCTCTCTTCCTTCTCTCCCTCTCTCTTTCTCTCTCTCGCTCTCGCTCTCGCTCTCGCTCTCGCTCGCTCGCTCTCTCTCTCTCTCTCTCTCTCTCTCTCTCTCTCTCTCTCTCTCTCTCTCTCTCTCTCTCTCTCACTCACTGGTCCGGTTCTTCTGAGTTTATTTGAAAACGTATGAGGTAAAGAAACCAGGTAAGTGATGAACATTGCAGCAATTCTTTGAAAACCTAGGGTGCCCAATTCTAAGGACTGAGTCAAAAAGTCCCAAACAGGCCGAACGTAAAACATGGGAACGTGGAGAAAAGAGACAACGAAACTTCATCATTCAACAAAGGCACAGAGCCTGAAGAAAAGGTGATTAGAGTAAAAGTATTCGGTAAGCAAACGCACTACTTGGATCTGGGACACTCGAGGCCGTCAACTAGCTGATCCTAAGGACCACACATACATCTGAAAACCGCACAATACCAGCTGAACGTGTGCAGAAGCGAGGTTCACAGGAATGGGACACCCTTATAATGGAAGTTGATCTGAGATGGCCACGGGATAGAGCATGGCGTGAAACCTGTTGTTAGGAATTTCAATTATTCTGGAACTCACCATATGTGGAACATAACGATGGGTATAGGGCAGAATCCGTCTCCAACAGCCCCGCACCATTCCCTGGTATCACCGAACAGCTGATGGCGGCCGTTAGGATCGCTACGGGAAGGCGAGGGGAGGCGCGAGCGTCAACAAGAAGTGCGCAAATGAGGCGGTGTTCCTCCGTAAAAGGTGAATTAGGATAAAACTAGATTTGAAACCAGTGGTTTCTTATCATGCTTTAAGCGACTGGAGGCCTAGTTCATACCCCACGAAGATGCCATAATCCCCCTAAGGGAAATGCTACACCTTCAAAGGGACCTAAGAACGGGGGGAGTAGCTGCCCGCCCCAACTTTGTGGATGTGAGGGCATTCCCCTCCACCCCCGCCCCCCGACTCTCGGCGGGAGACATGTTTTGAGCACGGCCATTCCACACAGGCTGAATTCACCTGTTTGAAAGCAAAATGTGTCGGTATGAAATAATGTGCTGTTTCCGTAGCACGCAACGCTGATGTATTGGCAAACTACGACATTTTCCACCTGATCGCTCACTGGCCAATGAAGCTGTGCTCTTAAAACCCACCGTTTGGCCGATCTAATGAGAGGCTGCGAGAAGCTTCCGAGGACGCGCAACAGCGCCGAGCCCCGCAAATCGCAAGGATTTTTGGGGCTACGACCCATCACGCCCCTCGAGAGAAGCCCACACCCCCAAATACGGAGTGCACCGCGCCAGGGGCCCGGAACATGAGCCCCCAACCCAGCTGGACTGAGCGACAGTGCCCGTAGACGTTGTCGCGTTGCTGGGCCACTAGCAGCAGTCTACGGATGGCTTACCCCCCGGTTAGATCGAGATATAAGGGCCAAAGGGGGCGTGTTGGAGCCCTCGGGACTGACTCGCCCAAGAGGGACCTCAATCCCCCAGGATCCCGTCAACCTCGTCGCCGGGGCTCGAGATAGGCCTCGAGTGGGCGCCTTACACCCATAAAATGCCGAAGAAGGCAAATAACTGTGGAACCAACAACTAAAGCATAAAAAGAGGACAGGAACTAAAAATAACCAACAAAATAAGAGAACCTTTATTTATTTGCCTTATTTACATTTGTTTCGTGTTGTATTAAACCATGATGTTTATAACAATGTATCTTGTCCTACCACTGTTATATCTAGAATGACTTGAGCTATAATTGGGCACGCACACCCGTTGCTCAAATAAACAAGACAAGAACAAAAACAAACCGGAGCTACATATTGGGGGATGCAAGACAGGGTTGAACCGGTCCAATATGGTTAACTGCCTGGTAACAGAGGGCGGGTAGGGTAGTCACAAACACCCTTACTGGGGAACCGTCTGTACTAAGCAGCATGATTCAGCCTACCGTGCATATGCACGAGTACCAGACTTGACAAGCCGGGCATTTGCGGTCAACAAGTGCCAGAACGAATGCAGGAAAGCGCAGGTTTTCTTTCACAGCTGTGTCAGATTATAACACCCTGCCACTTGAAGTTAAGGACAGCTTAGTATCGCTAGCCTTACACAATCACTACGTAACAAGTTGGGTCTGTAAGTGTGTGTGTGTGCGAGTTAGTGAGCTTTCAATTGTGTGCCAGTGTTGGTTATATCGTGTATCTGTTTTAGGTTTGTTTCATGTGTTATCATCTTTCTTCTATTGTTTTTAGGTATTTATTTTTATATCCTGCTCCACCAATTTGACGGTGAATATGGAAAGCCTCTCCTGTATGAGGATTTTCTAAAATACATACATACATACATACATACATACATACATACATAAATACATACAAACATCACGGCAGGCAAAATCACCGGGCTCATCGACAGGCAGACGCCGACTCCTAACGGCCAAAGCTCGAAGGAGGCGGCAGCTGCCGGAGAGCTCGAAATAATACGTCCGCGGCGCTGCCATGATGGCACCCCCGAGGCTGACTGAAACCCCGGCTGTGTCACTCCCTGTTGCTCTAATCTTGACCCCCGGAAGAATCCGACAGGTCAAGATCGGTCCCCCGGAGACGAACATGATAATTCCCTATACCTAAACTTGGACTAGCAGCATTGCAACCGTTCAGCGGGAAAATATTATTGGCCTGGGCCCATGACCTTTAAATCTGACCTATGACCTTAACCTTTCCATAAACACCTTTAGAATGCTGGTATGACCTTGACCTGTGACCTTTTACCTTGACCCTGACCTTCATGTAGGGTGACCTTGACATAAAGTCTCGTTTATATGGTGTTATAACATTATCAGTCGGTATACGATGAGCGCGAACTGGTGCGACCGCGCAATTGCAGCGATCTCAAAATATAGATTTTGGCTTTGAGAGACTATAAGAAGAATATTGCTTATCGATTTTCAACATTGTGTTACCAATCTGCCCGTGCTGAGCGTCGGGGCTGCTGATTCAAGAGCGGTTTCTATCATCGTAAGTTCTGAGTGGATACAAAGCAGGTACACAGATGGGTCAATTTACCCACCGAACAACGATCTGGTAACTCACCAAAGAGAGCTCACGCGCTTGTGTAGGCTAGAGTAGTCATACCCTCCGTGTGCTAGTGTGTGAACGTGCAGTGTACCTGCGACGAAATATACTAAGTGAAAATTTATTTAAGCCGAAAATATATATTAACCATAAATATGGAAATTTAGGCAACAGAAACATACTATGTATGACCAAAATAACATTCACGTAGCTATGTACAGCCGGTTCCATACTGATTGACACATATTAGGCCACTGTCGTTTTTGCGAAATATCTCTCAAGTGATGTTTCCTGCCGACGCCTTTGTTGACTCACCTGCAGCGTTTTAACTGGATGCATAAACTGACGTGCAAACATACTTCATCGGGTCCAAAATTCGGAAGTAATTGAGAAAAGATACAGAAAAGCATTGGGATCGGCGAAAACAGTTTTCGTCCATAACTTTCCAAATTGACGTATCATGCAGTTCGCAGGGCCACACGTTTAAGGAGCTCGTCAAGATACGTTGCTAGAGAAGGAACCTTTTGTGAGTGTAATAGTTTTTACGATATTTCTTAAAACAACTGACACTAATACCTACCAATCAGTTTGGAACCGTCTGTACATACATATCAGGCTCATGCGGAAACGCAACGCACCCAGATTCACGTTTTTTTTATTCTTCAGAAATTATTCGAAAGGTTGAAACTTGTAACCAATGACATTGTCCATTTCAATTACCTTAAGAAGTGAATAAATTTTTAAGGAAGTGTCACATCCCAAAAATACTCGATGCTCGTCTAAACAATTGTATTTTACGGGTCACAACACTGTACACTAATGGCCACTGTCAATGTTTCGGCTTGGGCCGTTAAATCAGAGAGACGGGTATTGCTATTTTTAACAGAATCTGGTGCGATCGATACCGCATTGGAGTGGGTCACTGCACCACCACAAATAGAGTTCAGCAACATCCCAGGTGTTGAGCGGTGTTGCAGACCGTCGTAGCTGGTGCAACACAACGGCGTGACGGTCACACTGCGGCTTCCGCCGAGCGGAAAATCCACGACAGTCCAGAGTGGCGGCATCAAACAAACCGGGCGATCTCAACAAACAACACAGCCGCATTGGTAATGAGCACGTGGCTCACATCTGGAGGCACCGCCAGCAACACTAGCACAATGAGTGCGTCGGCATTGGATGCGTGGCCGTCAGTAGCGTTAGGGCTTGAAAGAAACCCCACTAACGTTCATTTCAATATTCTGGGTTTAGCATAACCAGAGTAATCGCAGTAGAGGTATTTTACTCTATGACGGCCAAAACTGATTCGTCTACACCCCGCTGTTCATTTCCTTCAAGTCTGGTCCATGCGAGGTGTCAAAAGCGCCCAGTCAGTCTGTGACCTACGAAAATGTTTAAAAAAACTGACCCGGACACGATTTCTGAAGGTCACCTTTTTGACCGGACGAGTTACCACACTCCAACTCCAAAATTGTATGGTGAGGTAGGAGAGGAGAATGCACTGGACTTAGGCTAGGACAGAGTGATAAATCCTGCAACTGGATCAGCTCGATCGTGAGACACTTTGCTCTCTGCAAAGGGTTACATGATTGAAAAGAAAGCCTACGCCAACTGGCTGTGGCACCCAGGCAACGAAGGCCACATTTGAAATGTTTGTTTAACACGCGCACTGGAGGGGGGCATCGGAGGTCCCACACATATTTTTTTGCGAGGTGGCCAGAGAACTGCTCGTAGCTGAAAAAATGATATTTCACAGAAATTTGGGAACATTTAACGGTGCGTCAATCGGTAAAAAATTGAAAATCGGTCGAAAATGTTTGGATTAATAGGCTTTCAAAGCCATATCTGCATTTTGAAATTACCACAATTGCGCGGTTGGACCAGTTCACTTGCATTAGAAACCTAGTGGTGACGTAATAATGTCATATTAAAGGGATATGTCAAGGTCACCTCACATTAAGGTCAAATTCAAGGTCAAAGGTCACAGTTCAAGGCTATATGAGCACTTTCAATGTCATTAACCCCGGTACTTGCGGTCAAATGGCGTTACCTAGTATGACGTATATTATGCCATGACGTCATAGTTAAGGTAACTCAATGAAAAGTTCAAGGTCAAAGGTCATGGGTAAGGTCAATTCTCATTTACTGCCCAATATTTGCTATAGTGCTAGCTGTAGTCTACATTATAGGTAGTAAATCATATTTTTACGTTATAGGTCAATCCCCTAGAATGACCTTGACCCCAAAATTTCAGGTAATATTCTTTGCAATCTTCCCTCTATGACCCTGGTCCATTTTTATCCTCGGTCCGTCTTTTCTTGCATAATTAAGGCATTTTCAATAGGTCCCCAAAACGGTCAATATTTGAGCTTTATGACCTCGTTTGACCTTGAAGATATTGGCCCGGGTAAATGAAAATTGGGTAACATGTAGATCATTGTAGCCCCGCTTACCCCCACGTGGTGTTTTTCTAAGCTCTTAGTTTCCAAGATCTCAGGGGAGGGGCCTACCAGGTCCCCTACAGTGTACGTTAGTGCCAGATCCCTCTCCAGTGCGGGTGTAAAGAGCCTGTAACTCTTAACTTATCCTGGCGATTATTGTCTAGTTTTGTTTTCTTATTTCAGTCGCCAAGCACCACACAAAGTTTTGGCCGCCCCGAGTTTTGTGGTCTTCTGGCCCCGGTGGTTAACGATATGATGCGGCAAATGAAAAGTGTTCCGGTAAAGAGACAGAAATATCGAGGGAATGTAAACATTCAGGGAAAGCAGCATTGCACTGAAGAAGTGATTTATAACGTAAAGTAGACTAAAAGGCAAAGCCGTGCAAAACACCCCACTAACTGCTTTATGACAGCCTACAAATCAAATCTGACATCACACTCAGCACCATCGAGGGGTATTCCGAGGTAATGAAGGAAGTAAACCTGCAGTTTTCCGACCACTTGCAAACTGCTTTATTCCAATTCAAGTAAGGCACATCCATAGTGTGTGTGAGCGCCCAGTATGAAGCAGGGGCGTCGCCACGGCGAGCGGGGGAGATTTCGGAGAAGTCAGACCCGCTCTCTTTCGGAAGGAGTCAGTGCCGCTCTCTTTCAGCTGTTTAATCCACGTCCGTGTGCCCACAAATACTGTTCCATGCTTAACATGAGCAAAGTCTCGAGTCCTCTGTCTAGTAGACCCAACATAGTAAAAGCAGATATAGGTAGTAATACAAAGGTCTGGCTCTCCCAGACCAGCCTCCGTGCCGACGCCCTTGGTACCAACCACATCACATGACAACATGCAGTGTCGTTGTGCAACCGCACAGGCAACTGTTTCCGACTCGCCCGAGGAATGAAGTTGGGCACGGATGCTGTCAGACAGACCATGTATGCCCATACAAAGGCGGGTAGGATCACACCGGAGCGCTGTGTAGGCTGGGAACGGGATGGGAATGACGGAACGCACGAGATGGTGTGGGAAGGGACGACATGTTTCAAGTTTCATTCGCGACGACACGGTACGGAAGAGTTCATTCCAAAACTTCCACCGGGAGGAACGTAACGGGGAGGGACGGTATTACCTATTGGACACATTTTTCGGGATGGAACGAGACGGGGCTGAATTCCGTGGAATAAAATGGTAGAGTGCTTAAATTTTGTCCTAGGATGATCTCTAATTTACATTGTATAAAATAAGTTCTGCAAATTCTGTACACATGGACATGTGCTCATCTCGTTCATAAGCAATTTATCGCGCGAAATAAATCCACAATTGCTGGCAGCCGCTGTCAGCAAAAAACTGCATGTCCGAAGGGAAGATATCCGACTGTGTTATTGCTAACCTTGGCCCCACATTAGCGGAGGGGGAGGATTGAACACCCCCGTCGGGATTTTCCGGTGGTACCAAAAACGGTGGCGCGAACCTTATCCCAATTGATTCTGCAACGTTTCCGAAAATTCTAGGTTTGGGTCTTTTCAGGTCAGCTCACCTGGCAACTTCGAGTGACCTCACCTCCAAAAATGTTTGAAGAGATATCACTGCAAACAGTTTTAATCTATTGATCGGGTATTTATATCCCACAATGGGCCGACCAAGTACCAAAAGTTGTTGTAACAGGATTTTTATATCGATGAACTAGGGTCAGTTACGGGTTGTTGTCGCCGCGGTTTCCACCGGGGGTATATTTACACACACACACACAGCTTCAAGTGCACACTTAAAATACAATCGACAATTGGGCACATGCCCCCCATCCACCATCCCTTGCCCACAGTCCAATATATATCCCTTCGCTACCCCCTCCCTTTCCCCACTCCCACCCCTTTTCCAGTACAAACTACCGCACATGCTCTCAATCATCACACTGCACACAGAGCATTCACACCCCAAAACTCAGCACACAGTCCCCCAACCAACCAATCACGACCGTCCAACCGGAGCAAGTGCACGGCTAGCCACCACGAAGTTTGTGAGAGCCATCTATATGATGGCACTTTACATTCACTTGAACATAATATCGGAAAGTACCATCCATCGCATCCACATGCACATACACATGCACCCGTCATACAGTAACTCAACCAACTTCACCGGACATTGAATTCCGCGGTCACACTGCCAAAAATGGTCCACACTGTCCCCTTCTTAGGAAATGCATCGGGAAAATGGAAATTGGCCAAAAATGGTTCAATTTCTGTCTATATATATATATGGCTTATAATGTCTTCCTAGTCTCAAAATCGTAGTGTCTTAAGCTCCTCTCTGGGGTCATTTCGTAAATTGTGATCTCTGATAGGTCATCTGGGTCTACTGAAGCAGCTTTTCATTTTTGGGCCTGGTAACTTCACAGGAAATGAAGATACAGGTTTCATTTTGATACCATGACGTTTGGATTATCATTGTGAGGCGATTGATATGCATATTGACTATGTCAAGTCAGATGGTGACCTTGGTCTGACCTTAGGTCAGATAATTTACATGTCTTGACGTAGTATGTTCATATCATGCATTTTTTTATAAATTTTGTCCAAGTTGTTCTCAGTTCGACTGTTAGAGTCGGAGTCTCACTAAAGTCATCAAGGGACTTGTCACGGAGACCCCGACCCCACCACCCGAACGAGAAACTCCCACAATGAAGGGTTGATTTAGAAGCCAAAGTTTAACGTCCCACAAAGCACAGGGACGGTTGCCCCGCTCAGGTCACCCTCTCACCAGTCAGTTGCCAGCCGACCTGTACGTCGGGTAAACTATTGAGCGCTGGAGCGTCTCAGGGGAACCGATCCCAAGCACGGACATGCACTGCCACTGCATGCTTCTGAGCAGCGGGCCGGAGCCCAACGCTCTACCAACTGAGCTACCGGGGCGGCTCAGTTGAGAGAGCTCTACGGCACATCATTCGATTTGCTGTAGAGAGGGGAAGCAAATGGGGCTTAAAAATTATGTCTAACTCGACTCAGTCAGACGCTAGAGCCCAGGACATATTTTCTAACCGGTTACTTGATTTGAACTGTCTTGACCTCAATATTGACCTAAGCCAAAAAGTGACCTACACGGTTTCTTCATTATTTCTTATAGGTTATAAGCCAGCATTCCCGTTTCTCGCTACTCCCACATAGTAGCCGAGATCAAGGGGTATTTCAACCCCCCCCACTGAGGCGAAGGTGGCTCGGAGGCAGGCTGAGGCTGTTGTTAATGATGTTATTGATGCAAAGGTTACACGGCCAGAGATGCCAAATTTTGACGAGTGTATTTTCTGGACATCCCCTGTCAGGTGGAGTTCGAACCGTGTCAATCTGACCACACATTGCTGATTTGTATTACCAGAAGCAATTCCACAGCGGTTAATTGTCTGTCTCTTGAAAAATAAACTCAATTGGTTCAGAAATGCACCCAATGATCAATTTTTCAGAGATGTGCGTTCACTTCCAGTCTGGCACAAGTTACCTAACGAGGAATCCATTGAGAACGCAGCCCTGTCTGGCCAGAGTCACGCACGGTTCCACTCACCTGTAAGTTCCCACGGTTACAGCCACAAATACTGCAATCATGCAACGAGACGTGAACGCATAAGTGTTTAATGACGGCCAGGCACACGCAAAAGGCTCCAATGACCGGCACGCGAGGCACGAATGACCAGCCAGAGCCCTGTTTTGTCCTGAGAGGGTATCGGACAGTCAATCGAAAATACACGCCATGGAATCGAAGATGGAATGGGAACGCACGCACGCTGCGGGGCCGAGGCATACCTTATTTAAAGGGTGCTACGATTTTCCAAGAAGGAGTTAATGACGCGGAACATATTACTGGTAGATTTCAGAGTGAAAGGTACTGTATTTGGTAGCAAGGATAATAATTTTTGACGCTTATCGACGCACCAACTGCCAGGGTCATATGGCGTCGCCAACTGTTAGAAGGAAAGGGTTTCTAGGGAGTCAGGCTGCTCTTCCTTTGGTAGCAAAAAATTATCATGCAAAAGTGAAAGAACGTATATTATTTCACCCCTGCCCTCCACTTACTTATGTATTGCTTTATTCCGTCGTGACTGGTCGCCACCCAGGGGAGAGGAGTAAAAAATGACCTTCAACAGGGTGACGTCGCAGCAGCACCAGGGGAATTTTTTCAACATGTGAGCATCATGAGAAAAACCACAAAAATCACTCTTGTCACAAGATGGTACTCATGCTAAAAATTTTTCACCGTCGGCCTTCGTTTTTTTTAATATGTACTTGTTCCCATACAGAAGCGCGGCAAGATAGGAATGTAAACGGCACAACAGGGAAGGAGAGAACAGGTGAAAAACAGGTGTTCCCTCCATTTCACTTTCCTTGGAGGGAAAACTTTGCTTTCTGTTACCAAACCATTGCTCTGACTTTCAAGTTTGCACAGAACAATTGTTAGGAATACATTTTCATTTTGGTCATTGTGAGTACGCATGCTTTGCTTCATCGAGTAGGTTTACACGTCAAAACTGTTTTGATATGATAATGGCCAAAATTGGAAAGGGGCAATTTGAATCAACATGATCAACCAAATGAATTCAAAACGCTTAATATAAAAAGTGCGGCTTTTTATTAAATCCACCATCACTGTTGCAGCTATTCAAAGTTTCCATATCCTTACCATATAGAAGGATGACTTCACGTGTCATCACCCAGACACGGGGGACAAGAACGAACGTACCTTGTAAAAGTGAGCGTATCCTGGCCACCACCTATATTACACAGGACACCTGCCTACATTTCGCAATGTATCACAGCTAAATACATTCATATTGCGTTTCAAGCACAACCATTGGCGCAGACCACCTTTTCCCATTACAAGTCCCGTCTTAGTCACTAACCACTTATCCGTGCCAGAGCAATAGAAGCCACAGAGCAACCGGCCGAGTCGTTTCCACGTGATCGGCGATCGATTGTAAACTACAGCGAACCCAGTCGAAACTTTCATGTATGTACAAGCGACGATCGATTGTAGGCTACAGCGTACCCAGTGAAACGTTTATGTACAGTCGGAGATCGATTGAAGCTACAGCGTACCCAAAGGAAACGTTCGTGTACAGTTGGCGATCGATTGCAAGCGACAGCGAACCCAGTGGAAATGTTCATGTACAATCGGCGACCGATTGTAAGCTACAGCGAACCCAGTGCAAATGTTCATGTACAATCGTCGACCGATTGTAAGCTACAGCGTACCCAGTGGAAATGTTCATGTACAATCGGCGACCGATTGTAAGCTACAGCGTACCCAAAGGAAACGCTCCTGTACAATCAGCGATCGATTGAAGCCTCCTATCCATCGATCAGTCTGTAGATAACAATTATTCGAACAAATCCTGAACGAATGACATAAAAAAGACGTTTTTCCACATATTAAAAAAAGCATTGCCTTAGAGCCTAAACGGCCTCACTGCTTCAGTTGACAAATTGAAATCGCACTCTAAAGCCCAGCTGCGACGTAAGCTGTACTGGCTTTGGCACCTTGTTGCTTCTGAGTTGTGTAACAAGAGTGTGACTAATGCGCTGATCCCACTAATGCTTCGTCCCATCACTGGCCCTTGCATTATAAGCCGCAGTTCTAAAGGCATGCTGTTCGTCTTCAGCAGAAACCGCCTCAAAAAGGCCCTTCAAGTGTTTCTGAATTACACATAAGCAAAACAATGCCACACAGGAAAACGAGGCAGACGTGACGCTTTTCTATTCCTGCACTTTGAAAGTGTTTTCAATGCTAATCCCTTCAGTAACAGCGTCAATATGGTAATTTTCTGGCCAAACTTTAGACTGCCTTACCAAGGCCTAATAGAAAGTCATCTAATTAAAACCATAAACATGTAAATTAGTATCTACAATGTCACTACACTTTATCAGACGATTGCAATCTCATAACAAATATAAAAACAGTATCATAGCAGCATCTGACTGTAATAGCCCAGCAGGGAGTCAGGACACAGGAGACCGTGTGGTGACAGCACCACGTGTACCGGAGACAATATTACTCCTCGTTCTGTCAGAAACATATGGTGGGGGCGGCAGCCCTCCAGCAGCAGCTGACACTGTAGGCATGTGCACGCTCAGAAAATCTTATCCTGATATAGACAGCTGGATGCATCGCTTTCACACAATGCCTCAAGAAAAAGCAAGCATGGTGTTACTTCTAATTGTGTTGGATGTTTTTTATTTTCTCACCATCTGCAGAACGGCGTTGTTACGGCATTCAACTGCGTTTTCGCCTGCTGAAACTGGGCTTTTATTTGTTGGGGCTTTAGCGTGCTCCGATATCTTAGGCCTCTTTGGGCTCAAAGAGCTGAACATATATAAGCTTTTAAGGTGGTAAAGAGGGTAAAATTTCACTGATAAAATTATCTATTACTTTCACATGGCTAGTCAGATACGTGTATTTTACAAGAACAGCAGGTCTGGCCATTGTGGCTGTAGGCTGAAGCCTGATGGGTGACAACTGACATGAGGCTGAAGTTATGCCGGTGTGACTTATACACTCTTGTCGTCTAGGCGTTAACTTTCTCTGGTTAGGTCTGACATTCTTGAGAGCCCGAATTATTGGATACATATTTCAACTGCTTAGGATTCAACATGGAGAGTAAATTGTATTACAGCCAAACCTTGTAAGAAACGGAACAATACTAAGTTAGAAGCTGCATAGACAAAATGTATCCGCTTCATGAATCAAGTAGGGTATGACCTGATGCATGCAACGCTCATCTTAATTAGTGGTCACATCACCGGACAATTAGGGGCACTACAGTTAGAGATTCCCCGCAGGGGAGGAAAAACCTCAAACCTGTCGCCAACCAAATGTCTAACACTGAAAGCTGTCGCTTTAATTTTTTACATATAGGAAATTACTAAAGCACACATAATGCGACAAGTAGTACCTACATTGGTACAAAACAACCAGCCAATAACATTCCTGAATTCACAATGAGGTTTTCTGAAAATCACACATACTTATGAGTAATTCGGCCACCTGCGTAAACGCTGTGGTTTGGCATAGATATTTTCTGTCGCACTTTATGATTTCAATGTTCAGGCGCTGTCGCTGTCCCTGGTTGGCGAGTTGGTGGGGTTTTCTACCCCTGATTCCCCGTATCGAGTGCATGGGGCATTGCCAGGAGACAATCATGTGTAGAATAAGTATATCTTAGGGTAGCCGAAAAAAACTTCATTTCATCCCTTTCGCACGCCCAACCCTCCCCCACCCCATTTTCGAGGTTAAACACTCTCAGAGTTTTTCTGAGCATGGTGTATTTCAGGGCTCAAGTTGGGCGCTGCCCCAATTGCCAGGTCCTAACTTTTCCACTTGCAGCTCAGTTCTCCCTTTGAACATGTCAGTAAGAGCTCAAGTGTTCGCACGACCCAGTGATGGTACTGCGTTAACTTTGTTCCAGTAGGCACTCTGCGGCGGGCGGCACCGGAAGCTCCAGCGCACAGGGAGCCGTGGAGCCGCCTACGCCGGCGCCTCACCACCCGTACTCAATGACGAAGGCGTCATACCAGTCACGATAATCAAATTTAGATATGCTGCATGAAAAATATGTCATATTTTCGAAACAGCGACAGACATGCAGCAATAACGATTTGAAGTTTAAAATAACAGCCACAAGCAATAAAACATTGCCTTTGTTCCATTAATTCTGAAAGACGAATATAAACTGTCACTTCCTGTAGAAACCAATAGGTGACAGACTTTTCAAACGGCAGACTTATTCGAACGAAATATAAAATCGAACGACAGACTTCTCAGACTGGTAGGGTTAGCAAGGATAGCACTGTGCTGTCTGATATATGAGACCGCCTCGGCGGGTCACGCCTGATACGACAAAATCCTTCCCCCGCATGCATCATCTATCGAGCCGATCTCCAGTCGACTGAACAGTGCAGTCTCAGGCAAACGGCTCGCCTGGAAATAGTTTCAACCCTGAATAGAGCATTGACCTTGCCATAGTCTTTAGAATTTGAGGCCGTCTTTTGAAGTTTTTTCGTTGTTACCACGGTAACCTTCCAACCAGCCGGACGTTGCAATGTCTGGCTGGCTCTTTGACGTCCAACGCGCTGGTACAGCCCTGAACAGACGTAGTGGCGGGTCTTCGCTCGACGGCTGGAACTGGCATTCTTATTCTTTAGCAGTCAAATCCCCGCCACGCAAGCTCAATTTTCTGCTATTTTCTGGCACGCATGTGCCAGATATTTGGTAAAGAACAGCATCCTCAGTGTAGATTAAGCTGTCAAAGAAAGTTACAAAGTTAGCTTTGTCGAGACAATACCAGCAATTACTTTCGTTGTGACCTGTACACATACTCAGGTCATCGTGATATGCGGCAAAAGTACCGACAGAGTTGGTTAAAACTACCGAAGCGTAATATTCGCAGCTTCGCGCCTGGGTCTGACGTTTAAAGGCCCCAGATGAATGATGACTATCATTTGATTAGGGGATAAAACTACTTTAGCGGTCCCCGGGCGGCGCGGTGGGCAGGAATTGATGTTCGACACAAATGGCGGCGTCAGCGGCGGTGCCACGTCTACCAGTATCGACACCCGGCAGCTTTCCCGCCGCGATGAATGATCTGATGCCAGCTTCTGGCCGCAAAAGCGGAGGAATTGAGGCTCAGCCTCTCATATGTTTTCTTGTGGCCCCAGCTGGAGTCTGGCTCGCGTTTATTTTGAACCTTCTGCTCTATACTGGCGATCTGAGGGTGAGACATGGGCCCAAACCACCCGGCTTTCTTCATTTTGTTTTCAAAGGGAATCGGGCACCTTGATCGAATCCTGGAGTTTAGTGTAATTAGACGTACTTTTAGCCGAAAATTATTAAGTCACTCATGATTTCTCTGAAAAATTTACAATAAGCTCCATATTTTGATTTTTAAAATGTTCCTCTAGAAAAAGAAAGAAATATCTGTCTGTGGATGATGTCATGATCTGACAACCACTACCATACTTGAAATGCTTCAAGGGCTTCGATTGGCGGATGCTCATCGTGACGTCAGCATGTGTCGTCACACCAGCATCCATGACAACTGTGGCCTGTTGCTAGGGGTACATGAGGGGTACATTGCAGGTAGGTTTTAGCTTTTTATACGGAAATCTCGAGTTCCAAGATTAATGATACATTGAGTACCAGGTTTTCCGACTTGCTTCACAACTTGACCATGTCAGTTAAAACCACGTTATGAAGGTACCACCTTCCCTTTAAGCACTTGTTTAAATTCGGTGTTTTTGCTCAGCACGTGCCCCCTCCAAAAAAAGTTATCTAGGACCACCATTGGTAGTCTATAACTTCATAAAGAATGGGAGAAAAGTCAACCGAAAAATTATTTCTGGGGACACAAGTTTATGCAAAAAAGGTACACATTTAGAAACGGTAAAGAACCAGATCATTTCGGGTGGTCGTTTTCTTTCAAAAGAGCGGTGGCCCGCTTCTGTGCGCTCAGAACGCTGTCGTCATGGATAACCGCGCCACCTATTGAACTCATAGTCATTGGTGATACTGTGCCCCGCCAACGCAGCCACAAACTTTCGCCCCCGAATGCATCATAAGGTTTTTCAGCATTGAATGTGAGCCATGTCTCTCAGAGCTATTTGGTTCCGAGCTGGTGGACCTCGCCGACTCCTCAGACAGAGATCGGAACGCCCTTGGGGTAGCTCATTAAGCCTATACACGGGGCAATTACACGCGACACGACGCTCCTATACGCTCGTTGAGCGCCAGTTGGCAGGCAGCCCTTAGGAACGGTCTGAAAGACTTTTTGCCGACGCAGGCAAGTTAATTAAAGCAGATTTTAAGCCCTTTAGGCTTACAGGGATGGATCTTTAACAAGCCATACCCTCTCACTGCCTAATTATAATCCAAAAGCTGCGTGTGCTAATCAATACTCATTATCCTGCGCCGAAAACGGGTTTCTTCGTCTGGTCACGAGCCTAAGTTTCGTAACCACTAACTGTCGTTTTTAAGCCCTTGGTTTCGTTTAAGATTCTTCAGTTGCTGGGAAGAAGCAAGTGGCGTGTAAAACGTGTAAAAGGAACCAACTGCAAAAACATTAGGCTAAGCGACAGTTAGAAGTCTCGAAACTTAGCGAGGCGAATAGATGGAGAAGTCTGTCTTTCGGTGCAGTTGAACTGTTGTGAAGTGGCACATAGTTCACAATCAAACCAGTACTCCAAGTGAAAACTCCTTCTGACTTATTTGTTCCGTGCTAGAGCAATGTCTTTTCTGTCTCTCATCGAATGGGGACTTGATAGGCCGGTCTGACGGGCTCCACGTGGCGGCCAGATGAAAACCGGTCGATAGTGTTATGAAACTTGATTTCCAAATAGCTGAAGGACGTACATTTTGTCAGCAGTAAGGAGATATTTCATTTTTTTCCAAACATGAAGATTCAAAAATTGCTGGAACGAGACAGCAATGTGATGCATGAGTGTCACTCTCCACTAAACGAGGGCTTTCAACACATGCAGCTAATTTAAAACTGACAGGATCTGTTGAGGTTTCTGTCGGCTGCCACAAAAGCACGTGCAGAAGTTGTATACCAAAATTATTTTCAACTTTAGTTGCAGATTATACCAGGTGTAAATGTGACCTTGAGGTCCATCCATTCCATGGTCCAGCTAGGCTGCGCAAATTTTGATTTCTTTTTTCGTATGATCTTCGTACGTTTTTTTCTTATGATATAAAAGAAGGGGGAAGAGCCTGCTTACCGTGGACACACACAGGAAATATACAATGAAATATTCAGACATAAAAGCAAACGGTACACAGTCTAGACATAGCACAAACGGAACAACAAATAATATTCATTTTGGTGTAGGTGGGTTTTACCACCCGCACTGGAGGGGGTCTGGCACTAACGCGCACTGGAGGGGGCCTGGTAGGCCCCCTAAGATCTCGGAAACTAAGAGGGTTAGAAAAACGCCACGTGGTAGGTGGGTGTGGACTATAGTGATCTACATGGTGACCGATTTTCATTGACCTAGGTCAATATCTTCAAGGTCAAACGAGGTCGTAAATGTCAAATATTGGCCAAACTGGGATCGATTGGTAAATGCTGTGATTATGCAGAAAAATGGCGGGAATAAGCTAAAGACGGACAAGGTTCATAGAGAGGAGGTCTCAAAGAGGCTTCCCTACAACATTTGGGTCAAGGTCATGCAAGATCATTGACCTTTAAGGTCACCATATGGTATACTACTTATTATTTACACTTTGACTAACACTGTAGCCACTGTTTGGCGGGAAATGAGGATTGACCTTTCCCAATGACCTTTGACCTTGACCTTTGTATTGGGGTACCCTACCGATGACGTCATAACATAATATATGTCAGACGGGGTAACGTCATTTGGCCGGACGCACAGTGGTCAGTGACCTTGAAAGTGCAGATATGACCTTGACCTGTGACCTTTGACCTTGACCTTGACTTTCATGTGAAGTGACCTTGACATATAGTCCCGATTATATGACGTTATGACGTCACCACTTGGTCTTCAATGCAAGCTAACTGGTCCGACCGCGCGTTTACGGCGATCTCAAAATTCAGGTCTGACTTTGAAAGCCTATAAGTCAAAAAATTTTCGGCCGATTTTCAAAACGTCTTCACCAATCGACGTGCTATTAAATTATGTTAAATGTGGCCACGTTTCGTTCTTCGGCTACAAGCGGTTCTCCGGCCACCTCGGAAAAACAGGTGGGGGGCCTCCGAGGCCCCCTCCAGTGCGCGTGTTAAATCACTACAGGGCTTGGCAGGCATGCAATCTACTTATGAAGACATACTCTGACGCTACAAAATACAAAGCGCGAAAAAGAAGAGCATGTTCAGGTGGAGCAGTAAAAGCATATGATCGGTAGCCATTCGCCCCGGAGTGTGCTTCGGAAGATCCTGTTCACCCAGATGTAGTTAGGTGACGTCACGGCAGCATCCTGGCTGCCCAGAGAGTGGAATTGCCTGACCAAGGACTGGTCGACTCCAGCAGCACACAGAGCGCGCGCCGGATTCTTTGGTTAGTATTTTTGCGCTGTTGAAATCTGGCTGACTGCCTTGCTGTTGGGTGCATATCACGCGCTCTCTCAGTCTACTTTGGATCTATGAGTGACACTCCAAGCATCGCTGTGCGTCTGAATTCCTGCCTTGAGCTCAGGATTGGTCTCTCTAATTTAGAATCGCCGCTCATTTCCCGCTGGGCAGGAGAGCCTGATTAGGCATACTTCTTTGCTTTGTTGGTATTTGTTGTTTGGATGTTGATGGATGTTTGGATGTTGGAGGCGATGTTTGGATTTACTGCAGAGTACAGAGCCGAGTGTGCGGAAACGAGCAATGGTGGACATTGAATTGGAAACCAGCTGAATACCAATTTGTTGTGCTGTTTTCGTCGGCTGGTAAAAGGATGGGAATTGGCATTCGGATGGGACTGTTCCGTTGTTTCCAGAGACACTCTTGGTGAGCTTGTTATCTTCTGTTACGACTGTCTCTGCTGACAATGCAGTTCACTAATGAATATGGGTTCTTGAATGACGTCACCTAATGACGAGAGAGCAGTACGGTACACAATTTCAGCATCCATTCCATTCCACTCCGTTTGAATCCACCTCGAGAGAGAGAGATTGAGATTGGAGCGAGAGACATTGGGATACACACACACACACACACACACACTCACATATATATATATATATATATATGTTACAGGGAAAGTGCGAAATCCGGGATTTCGCGAACTCCCTAGGGATTTCGCGAAATCACTGACCAGCCAGGGAGTTCGCGAAATCCCTAGGGAGTTCGCGAAATCACTGGCCGACCAGGATTTCGCGAAATCCCTAGGGATTTCGCGAACTCACTGAAACTTCAGTGATTTCGCGAACTACCTGAATGCTTTTCAGGGATTTCGCGAAATCCCTAACATGCCAATATGTCATATAGTTTAAATCCGAAGAATGATCCTTCAGTGATGTGGTTTTACACTCCCCGTCCATGTTTTCTCTTTCTATGTTGTATTTTGCTTGATTTTATGTGTGTCGGCCTGATATTTATTTTTTGAAAATTAATTTTACACTCTCAGCTCTACCTCACCCCGGGTCCTTGTGCCCGCTGACGAACTATTCGAGTCACTAGCCTTCCTCGAGGTGCATGGCTTATGCAATATGAACCGTAGGTGTGGAGGGGGGGCTCAAAACAAACTAGAGATGCCACTACTTTTTCATTGTCATCTGTGATGAATATCTTGATTTCTTAACAAAGCAGACTCCTGATGGGAAGTACTGTGCCGTAAGAAACGGACAAAGAACTGATATACTTCCACAAAGGTCTATTTTAGCTATGTCTATGTTGGAATGTACTACGGACGTCCACAAATTTTCCAATAATAATACTTTGGTACAGGAGGAAGTGTCGGCCTCGAAAAGGCTCTCGGTGTAAGAAGCGGCACGCCTGTCATCGTTTGACCATTGCCAAGGCTTTCAGAAATTTTATTGTCGATTCCGGCGGGCTAGCAAATGCACTTCAAGCTTAGGTGCTCCAGCCACGGTCATGACAACAGGCAATGAGATAGCACATTGCAAATATGCGTAACAATTGTATTATTCCGTGTCCTGCTTATGCCGACAACTATAGTTGTCGGCTTATGTTCAGCTGTAGCTGAAACTGTATAACACTTCTGATATACTGATAAACTGAAAACAGAGATATGGTCTAAGTTAATTTGCAGAATGATTATTTCGTTGTTGCAGCTCTGAAAATTTATATTAGTATAGCCAAACCGTACCTGTAAAGATTGGCCAAAGTTTTGGAATACATTAATGAACTTAATGCAAAAAATAATATAGCATTATTGTATTTTCCTTACCCAGAAAGTAATACGAAATGGCCATCAGATAAGCAGCATTTCTCTTTTGTGTAGTAATGTGGATTGTGATATGATAATGATCTCTCCGCAGATTCTGGATAAGTGAGTTGGAAAGAAGCGCTTCAGAATTTTCTATCTAACGGTACTCACAGTTGGTGCACCTGAGCGACTTCGTACCGAGTACGTGCATGGCCGGGGCGGGGGATGGGTAACCATACTCCTGGGGTTTTTCGCAAAGTCTTGAAAACGGCTACGCGCAGCGCTGCTGTACCCAGTACAGTTTTTTCTGAAGCTTTTTACAACTCCTGTCAACATTTTCGGTTCAGGTCATTTCAGGTCAGGACATTAGTGCAGGTCAAGTGACATCATCTCCAAAAAAGAAGAAAACAACATAAGCAAGGAACAGCTTAATGTATCAATCTAAAATTCGTATTGAATAAAGGGCCGACTGAGTACACAGTTTTTTTTAGGATTTCTGAAGTCGATGACCTAAGGTCAATTATGAGTCATGATGACACCGTTGGAAAAGTATCGGTAAAATGGTTTAAACATAATAATTTTGTTGGGAATGGAGCTAAATTGTATATTTTGGCATCATTGGGGTTGTCTTGTTTCTGCAGTTCTAATGATATGCATTCTGACCCAATTCGATATTAACCTGATCCAAGGTCAGGTCAAATTTTAGCTTTGACCTAGAATAGTCACATTATTAATCATTCGACGTCGCTTGCAGAAAAGCTTCAGATAGTGAATCCTTATATATTGTATCTCTTCTACATCAGATGGTAGGACTGAAGAACTGTATTTCAGTTATATCACCATATCCATATTGTGAGATTGTTTGGCTTCCAATGCCCTCAGATTTTACCCGACAAAAGAATGCATAGAACACTTCCTTTAAAGCTTAGGTTGTCCTACTTAACGCCATTTACTTTTTCGCTAACTAGCGTAGTTTTTAGATTTTAGGCAGGGGGCGTAGCCCACCCCCTCGTCAGGGTGAAGGTGGCTCAGACCCCTGGCATTGCACGTCTTAAAAATTGCATCCCGCGAAACTAGTTTCAGACTCATACCAAGCGTTTTTGACTGTGATGATTTTAAGCTATCAAAAGGCATAGTCATAAGAGACTTCGCAATTGCTCTCGGTGACCGGCACCTCATCGACACCACCAGCCAAAAGACACGTGATGAGTTTTCAAAAATGTGAGCGTCGGGCACATTCTTTTTCGGATGGCGTGGTTTGCTCAAAAGTAAGTGCGTTGCACCATTGCCGAGCATTTATACCATTTTTCAGTAGCGCAAATATTTCTGCCATTTCTTGAACTGTGTTACACCCAGATTTATTCTAGTGATCAAGCCATGGATTTCGTACCATTTTCTTTATCGTATCCGTAGATAAAATTCCATAATAATTCAACCTACATAAAATACCGTAACGCTATTCTGTGATGTAGATTTGACATAAAATAACCGTAGCGTCACATAATTATGAAAGGTGGTGATAGCGTAGACCACTTTTTATTGAATCCCTGGGTAGTTATGCTGACTCCATGCACTGCATATGTATAATATTAAATATACAGATCTATCATAGGCGGATCCAAGATTGCCGATCGGGGGGGCATCTTCCGGGGCGGGGAGAGGGCGGGGCGCCATCCGGACCAGGGGAGAGCCTTTTTTAACCGGAAAAACCTATCAGGTGGGCGCAAGATCCTATCCGTGGGCGCCGATTTTTACATCTCTAGGGACGGGGGATGGAAAGCGACATTTCAGAGTGGCGCTGTGACCATTTCAGAGGGCGCCGAGGGTCCATCGGGGGAGGGGGCACCTGCCCCCTTTGTCCCCCTAAATCCGCGTATAAAATATATCATGAATATAAATAACCAAGTACCAAATCACAGTGAAGGCGAAGGTGTATTCTGTGGGGGAGTGTGTGGGAACCAAATTTCAGGAGTGGACCAGGGCATTTTGGAGCCGCCAGGGCCAGTGTCTTTCTCTCCCGTGATCCACATTTGCAATCAGCAGCAACTGAACTTTTACATTGCAGTACAATATTGATAAGCGAAACTCGATAAATGTATCGCTACGACCTCAACGATACAATTATGACCTTCCTTATATTTAGCTTAACCCTATTTCCGGCAGGGGGGCTAATATTGCCCCCTCAGGTTTTTCAAGAATATCTCCGAAACGGCTTGCGATAGAACTTTGAAACTTCCTGACTTTTCCTAAAACTAGTACAGGCAGGTTTTCTGAAATTGTCAATATTATATATTTACCAGGGGCGGAGCTATGGCTGGGTTTTTGGGGAGGTTCTATCCACAAACCAAGTATTATCGTATGCGATGGGTTCTTTGTAAAAGGAAGCCGTCTCTGCTGATCCTGATACCAGTTATATGGTTTTATTATATCATTTTTTATGTGAGATGATAGTGCATTCACAATTGTCACTATTTGTATTCATCAGGGGCGGTTACAGCAGTTCAAAATGGGGGGAATGTTATCAAGAAGGACTAAACGTTAGTAAGTGAGAAGACTGCTTACAGCCGTGCCAGGGCGAATACAATTGGGTATATGAAAATTCAAAATAGTTATAACCAAATTCTAGATTACCAGAGGCGTGTCCAGTCACTACAAATTTTCAAAATGCATATTCCCAGCCAGTATCACCGCCGCGACTCAATATCGTTGTATATTAAAAATGTGTTTCCAATCACCCCCACCCGCCCCCCACGACGAGAGTCCTTGATCCGCCTATGTCACCCCCTTTCCCAGAGCTGCCATGGGAGGGTAAAAATTATCAGAAATAAATTTCAACTAGTCGAGGGACTAATATACTCATGCATACCACTCGCATATTGTTGGTATGTATTTTACCCCACTGTTTTACCTTACTGCATCCGCCCCTGATGAGTTTTTCACTTTTTTCATCTATTTATGTGTCAAAGATGCCAAGCAGTATATCACGGCTTCTAATCCGCGTAACAAAAACTTTTTAGGTTGCATATATTTCCCTCATAGTCCTGGTCCTGGAACTGCCATTGAATTTCGAATTTTTGCGTAACTCGAGTATATGACAATTTTGGGTCAATTATTTGTAAATCTGAACTAGTTTTGTGAAAATCGTACAACAGAGACAAGGGTTATGGAAAATCTAAAAATACACAAAAATTGTATATTTCGCACGACCTTCTCCTTAAAAATCAAAATTTTGAAATTTTCTTTTTTCAAAATAAAGTTTAGCGTCAGGGGAATCTATACCACTTTGAATTTTCAAAATCGGCCGGTTAGATTACGAGATCTTAGGGGGGCCGATATTGCCCCCCTGCCGGAAATAGGGGTAGCCGGGAGCCTGACGGAAATAGGGTTAAAACCTTCCTAATATTTAGCTTAAAACCTCCATTATACGTGATTTTTACGGAAAATGTCCGGTTACTGTTTGAAATAAATAATAAGAACAACAGTCCGCAATCCTAGCTAGTCATCCTTGAGCTGACTAAATGTCAGGGAATTCGCGAACTCCCTGAGTGTTTATCCGGGATTTCGCGAACTCCCTGACTTCTAAGTCCAGGGATTTCGCGAACTCCCTGGTCACCCAGGGATTTCATGAACTCCCTAGGGATTTCGCGAACTCCCTAGCTGGTCAGTGATTTCGCGAAATCCCTAGGGAGTTCATGAACTCCCGGATTTCGCACTCTCCCTGTAACATATATATATATATATATATATATACAGTGTCCTGAAATTCACAATTTTAAGTGGAAAACGTATCTTTTTCAGATGTATTTAGGGCTCACCAGGGACTTGTTTTGACCTCACTTGGCAGAGGAATCCCGGGCATGAAAACCGGTATAATACACATCTAAATTATGACAGTGAATACCCAAACCATATAAGTATAATTCCCAACCACCATTGATGTAATATCTTGCCTGATTACGTCCCCTCGCCAATCTCAAACGCCAATACTACTCCTCCCACATACACCAAGAACGATGTGACAACATGTTAACGCCGCACAAAACACAAAACAATCCCGGACTGCCCCAAACTAAAATATAAGACCCACGGAAAAAAGCACCAACGGTGACATGGGAAAAGTGAGCTAACAAAGGTTTTCTGGAGGTATAACAAACCTTGTCATGTCACAGATGTTTCTGGCCCTTTCAAATACAAAAGATGGCGCATACTTTTTGCCTAAGCCGGCTTGGGATTGGCTGCTACCAGATTTTCAGGCGAAGGAAATACTTCACGTGGGTATATGTTCAGTGAGGCCGGTTGGATCGAGGCGCATTCGTTTTCGTCCACTTTTAATTTTCGGCAATTATTCGCATTAGAATAGGTAACAAGTCACATTTGAAAGGTTCAAAATGAAACGTAGATTCCTATCAAGACCACCAATAATGTGAAAGTAATCTTATAATTTCCAGGAGGCTGCCAAAGTCAACCATGATTTTTGGACTATTTTTTGTGTTGGTGACATTGAGGAATAAATTAGGATATATATTATTTTACTGAACAAAAGTTGGAAAGTAATACATTTTTCTTCAAGAAAAATAAATAGGTAATTTCTAGGTATTTTCATTATGCGGTTTAAGAGTTTCCTTGAAATTTTCAAACGCTCAGAACAACATCGTGATTTCGGTAAAAATCTCCACTTTAAGTGAGGCCGATTCCACCTTTCAATATATTTCGTAAAATACAGATTTATATTTCTTTTTGTTAGTTATTTCAAGTTGAAACATATTTTAGCAACATTTCTAGCGTTCGATTGCCCTCAACCGTGCGTTTATTAATGAGAAATGGGATTCCAAAGACATCCAAGTACCGAATTGGCCTCGGTGAAAAGGCCTCAGCTGGATTTCGTCCATTCAGAACAATGACGTCACTTTGTCGTATTTGGGGGCCGAAATGATCTCGGGTGTCATGAATGGGTGCTTGTTCTTGATGGGGTTAGACGCACAACCTCTTGGGTTCAGGCCTCTGTGTTCTGAAAGATATGACCTTAAAAGGCCGGTTGGACTGAAATAAAAGGTTAACACCCAGGTGACAACGGCAGCATTTACAGAGTATAATAAAGACTATGTGATTCTAAGTGCACGCGGTGAGTTTTTTTAGTTACTTCGGTAACCTTGGCGAGCCCTGTATTGAGGCGGGAATATCCCCAATGCAGAGAATACAGAATTTTGAGGTCAGTATGGTTGTTGGAGGAAAGAAGACTGGAAATTGAGTGCGTGGAAGGAATTTGAGTTTGCTGTTGGAAGGGATATTGTGGATGAAGGTTCATTTCTTATCCCTGATACTGCAACTTACCTTTCCGGAAATTCACGATTAATTGAACCATTTCTCCCATCTTAGATATCTACTGGAGATAAGTGGGTACCTACCTACTCAGTACAGCACTGGGTGAGGTCATAATACCTTTCAAAAGTTTTCTTCAGCTCGGAGGAAGGCTCAGACTGTACCTTTTGTGGCTCATGATTTTTAAGGCTGGGTATGTTTGCTATTTTAGGCTATATAGGCTGGTGGTTTTCACACATTGAAGCAAAATGATCGTGGAAGAGGTTGAGTGTTTAAACCCCACGTCTTGCATTAGATAATGGTAGCCTGTGTGGTGCTTGCATGGGGGAAAGTTGGAGAATATCAAAATAAGGGGAAGAGGGATTTTATCTGGTTGGCTATTTACCATGGCATCAGGGTCAAATAATGTATTCTATATATAAACATTAGAAATCATGTAGCTTCCTAGTTCTATGTTAATGGGTTAGAGATTCAGGGTTATGAGATCCTATCTATGTATATATGAGGTACCTACAATTGCGGAGTGTCCGAATGTTTTCATTCCACTAGGAGGTAGCAGAATGATGATTCTTCACTTCCATTCTACAGCAGATATTTTCATCTACTGTCAGTCAAAACAAGAAAAGCTGGTGGTAGTTGTTGCTTGTATTATGAAGGCACATAAATACAGTCCTAAATAAAAGTATTATCCTAAAAAAGTATTGGTTTGTTAAGAGGCAATAAACAGGTCCAGGAAAAAGGCTGTGATCGGACTTGCAAGCCTGTAAATACTAAACAAAAAAGAGGCATGTTAAGAAAGCGGGGATTTTGGCCTCTTTTTCGGGATTTTGGCCTCACTCTCCATCTTGCGTGAAAGCAATTTCAGGACCCTGTATATATATATATATATATATATATATATATATATATATATATATATATATATATATATATATATATACTGTTATGTTTTACAAAACATTCACTCAACTCAAATTGCCACAGACCCTCAATGCCGACCAGTCTGCTAAACATGCCAGCGGTGACTGCACTTAGAGGTTGGGACAACTTAAATTCCGCTTAGATTCTGCCCAGAATGGGACAAACCTTTTGTCAACATGTAACCTTTCCTTTTTATCAATTGTGTCCAAGCTGTTTCTAGTTCGGTTTTGGGAGTCGGAGTTTCACTAAAGTCATCAAGGGACTGGTCACAGAGACCCCGATTCCACCACCCGAACGGGGAGCTTTCACAATGAAAGGTTAATTTAGAAGCCAAAGTTTAACGTCCCACAAAGCACAGGGACGGCCACCCCGCTCAGGTCACCCTCTCACCAGTCAGTTGCCAGCCGACCTACGTCGGGTAAACTATTGAGCGCTAGAGCGTCTCAGGGGAACCGATCTCAAGCTTGGCTATGCACTGCCACTGCATGTTTCTGAGCAGCGGGCCGGAGCCCAACGCTCTACTAACTGAGCTACCGGGCGGCTCAGTTGGCTCTTTCTATTGCGACAAGGCTATTTTCCGATATATTGATTCCTTATTGGATTCCTAAGTAAATATTAAGGATTTTTGCCAGCAATGTTACTTTATTTGGTATCTTATTTCATTGCAAAATGACAGGATTTTGGATGCATTTGCTTCCGAGACTAGCATGATAGTCTTGTTTCTCCATCAATTAATGGAGGTTGTTGCTGAGATTTGCTGTTAAGAGGAAACGTCGTCATGGTCTACACGTGCTTTGTAATTTGAAACGAAGTTTTTTTCGTGAGCCAAAAAAGTATGTACAATTTTCCACAAACCTCCCGTCCCATCGGGTCCCGAAAGAAGGCTGGAGTGACATCCCGTTCCTTCCCGTCCCACCTCTTGATTTCTCTCGTCCCGAGCAGGCCCCTACTAACGCGGCCCGCCCAGGCTGGGACTCCATTATGGGACCGTCAGACCGGCGGCTGTCTATCACTTGGTCCTCCTGCACCACCTAAACCTCCCTTCGCCTTTCCCCGCGTGAATTGTAGCCTCAGCCTCCGTCCGTTCCCTAGAAGTAAAATGTACACATACAATGTCCAGCAGAATCTTTAACCCATGTCATTCCTAATTTTTATCGGTGCTTATCCTGCCTTTCATCCATGGACTTTTTATGTCCAATGATACTATAAATGACAACGATAACTTCCTATGCTAGTATACCTAACACCCGCCTGTGCGGGCGATAGGTAGGTAGGTAGATAGGTACGCGCTTCCCTGAGGGCCTCAAACAACCCAAATCGACGGCGCGCGGCACCCTGCACTTGGTATACTTGTCATCTGGTCTGCTCCGCAACTGGCAGCGCAGTTCAAGGTACACGTCATCTCAGGTCTCGTCACCAGTGTATGCAGGTGACATAACCTAAAAACTGTTATGAGATGCAGCACTTAAATCGAACTTAATGCATTGATCCGATATTCACGCCACCACTTCTGGCAGCGGGACTTTAATATCGATAACCTGGAATCGGGTAAGGCTCGTGACCTCTCCATTAGAAATGCACGGGGAACTTGGATTAAATTTGATATATTTGCAAGGAATTATGATGATGCGTTCATTCTGAACACATTTTATTTTGCTTACCATTGCGGTTAAAATAATGTGCCTTATGAAAACTATTCTGACTTTTTCCAATAAGGACATGTTTTGGCCTCCAGTGGCCTCAGCAGTGACCTGACCAAAAAATGGTGTCAACATTTTCGGAAGAGGTCAATGCGGGCTATCTAACGCTACTTTCTGATACCTGGTATGACTTCTGAAATTTTCAGGGGGGGTGGGTACTCGCCCCTTTCCCATACCGGCGAAGGTGGCGCAGACACCGAACCGGTGCAGATTAATATAATAAGCAGAGTGAGCTTGCGAGCAGCTGTCACACAGGGGATAAATTTAGGCGGCATTGTACCCATGTTTTACACATATACAAAATGACAATAATCGAAATTTTTACGCAAAAAAGCCTATCATCACACTCCTCGTGTCCACACTGCTGCATACGCGCGAAATAGCATTAATCGGTGTCTGGGTGTAGGGTATGCACTTGCAAATGTGATGATTTGGATCTGAATTAGAGGACAACGTCACCCAGAGCATGTCATCAGCAAATTAAAAACCCGTATAAAAACCCGCAAAGTTCTGGGATATTGATAATTTCCCGGAATCAGTCTGAGGTAGAGCTAGGTGGGACCCCCGGCGGCGTAATGACAATATTGTGGTGCCAGATTGGCATTTCGTTTAATAAAACTGGGCGGATGGCTTTTTAACACCCATATGTGTTAAAAATGTGTCTCGCAGGCATAATATACATAGCGTGGAAATAGATAGCCCCAGCGCCCGGTGATAATTATTGTATGTAGCTTCCAGAATCACTCAGGTCGGTCAGGGCGAGCATGTTTTGCGGGTTTTGTCCCATTGTGCGTCAGGGATGTGCAGCCCCTTCTCATTCTCTTCCCTGCCAGCTTTATTTGCATTCATGCATTGTAAGTGAACTTCCTTGAATTATTAATTCTTGGCTTTGCTTATTCTGTACACCAGATCTGGTTTGCAATTTCTAATTGCTTTTTTAACATGTTGTGATTTTTTTAATACAAAAATGCAAAGTATGTTTTCATTTTCAATCTCTGCTCTCACTTACTATAGCAGTGTCTGAAAAGGTATGCATAGCATAGCTGAAGAGCTGCAAAAATCAATTTACCGGGCAGAAGATTCATAACTTTCACTAAATTTTTCATGAATATAAATGCTTCAGAACAATTCATGTCAAGAACGGCTCAATGACCATCCTTGTTGGGATCCTCCAACACAATATATAGTATGCAAAACTAAATTACGGCGATGGATCAGCTTTAATTGGCACCCATCTCAACCCACCACTAGCTATTGTCTATAAATAAGGCCAGCAAGTAGAACCCCCATCAACGAACTCCAGTGACAGATAACAGAATTGAACATCAACAACGTTGAACAGGGTGAATCTTGCACAATGTACTGTGCAGCTTGAGAAATATATAAACAATTTCTCTTCATGGCAGTCGCTGCTCGTGTAACCATAAATGCCAGCTGTAAGCGCTTAACCGGCTCCACGACATTCTACTTTTGCCCTGATTGCCCTCAAGCTCCAATCTTTTACGCGAATTTCCTCCATTGAACAAGCTGTTTTGGCTACCCAGCGCCACGAAACAGCCGGAAATCACACAGTCACTGCCAAACAGCGCAAAACTACCAAATTCATATTTGTCATGCAGTGCTTGAAACGGAACAGGCTAATCTTTTAGGCGCTTGCAGGCTTGATCATGAAACCACAAGGGACGCGTCCCATACTCCTAAACCAAAGAAATGTCACCGCTCTCCTACATTAACACGCGTATTGACGGGGGTGGGTACCCGCCCCCCTCCTCGGGTTTTTCGGAGATAGAAACGGAGATAAAAACGGCAGCGCGTAGCGCCGCCGTACTTGGCATGCCTTTTCCCTCATCATTTTTACAACTTTTGTCAAAATTTTAAGGTTAGGTCATCTCAGGTCAGGTCCCCAGTACAGGTCAAGTAACCTGACCTCAAAAAGGTTTAAGATAGCATAAGTCGGAACAGGGTTAACTTATCCGATTAAAACTCATATCACATAATTACCCCACCGAGTTCTCTAAAATACGTTCCGGTATTTTTGATATCGATGACCTACGGTCAGGTACGAGCCGTGACCTTTCCATTGGAAATGCATGGGAAAAATGGTTTTAACTGAATAACTTAGTAATGAATAGAGATAGAGCGTTTATTTTAACGACATTAGATTTGCCTTGTCATTGCGGTTCTAATGATATGCATTTTGACCAATTAGACCATGACCTGACCTCAGGTCAAATCAAATCCTTGATTTGACCTAGCAAGGTCAATTTATATATCATTCGATTCGGCTTGCTGTGAGGATTCATACAGTTCAAATCGTTTTGCTTTATCTTTACTTGTTCAGATGTAATGACCGAAAACCTGAATTTACGTGTTATCTCTATGGCGGCATGTTTTGACCTCTAGTGACCTTAAATACGACCTGAAAAAAATGATACAGATCTTTTCGATGGAAAAGTAGATGGGCTATCCAACACCGTTTGCTGTTTTTCGCTACCTAGCGCGGTTCTCGAGATCTTAGGGGGCGGGTACCCGCCCCCCCCCGTCAAAGCGAAGGTGGCTCAGACCCTCGTCAATGCGCGTGTTAAGGTCACTCTGAAAGAGAATGAGCCCTGACAAGCTGACCCAATCGAGTGAGCCCACAGTGGCTCAGTTTTTACATTTCTGCCGGATTGTTTGCCCACTTCACCAACAATGGTGGTATAGTGCTGAGAAAGTCTCAGATGCAGCGTTGAAACTGGTTTGTGCTCGGAAAAGTCTTGAGATAGCTCAGCGTACGGCAGAGAAGTGGTGGTACGCGATCCCCGCGTGACGAAACACCCCTAACGGAAGATGACCTGAAACGCTGTCTACAACATAGTAAAGGGGTACCATGACGTCATCGTCTCTCAAGGGGGATCCGAAGGAAGAATGAAGAAGGAGGAAAGGTACTATTTGTGACAAAGCATGCAATTTTTATTTTCACAATGCACGGGAGTTGGCAGGGATCGAATTCCGAAACCGTGGGGAGCTTGGAAATGCACGCAGGCCGCAGGCACCGTGCTGCGGCTCAGATACCGTATATTGCAGCCCGGCACAGGCCGAAATCCAGGCTTAAGCGCAGCGCAGTTCAAACGGCTCGTATTTGAGACGTGCATCGACTGAATAATCTGAAATGCCTTTCCGTTACGTAAACTGAGAGCGCTTTTATTTTTACTTATTTATTTTTTTTATTTATCAGCTGCGGACACTTCCACACATGAGGTGGCTTTTCAAGCACCGTCGTAATGGACATGAAGTGATGCAAACTATGGAAGGAGACGGTAAGGATAAGGATAGATGAGGGTAAAGTAAGGTGGAATACTACCTGGAGGGGTCGCTGCTGCCCAAGGCGCATGCGCCCGCTGCCTCCAGGTAGTTTAAGGATGAGGAGGCAAATAAGGATAGGGATTTCCGGCTTCTACACACACATACACACACACACACACAATTCACAGACAGCCAAACGCATACGCACACACACACACACATATGCACTAAAAATAAAACTGAGGAAGATGAAGGTGAAATCGACGATGCTCGACTTCGTATTCGTTTCATTTTCGTATCCACATCCAGTTCAAAATAAGTCACTTCTTTATTCTTCTATGAATCTTGTCTTCATGTTATAATTTTGATCTTGACTCCGTAACTTTATTTTTTGAAATAAGATAACTTGGCCAAGGCCATCACCACTAGAAAGCCTTGAAGGTGGATGGAATTTTTAAACACTCTGCTCCAGACACTTCTTGTCCCAAGCGGCGTCCAAAATCACGTGCGTCGAAGCGAAAAATCAAGCGTAAAAATAGGCCGCAAAAATAGCATGGAGGACAAAACCACATTCCATATTTCATATTTTGTCTTGCTTTGTCTTATCCCACAGATGTCTGAGGCGAATGAAAATCAGTTCGCGATGTAGCCAAGAAAAATAACAATGCGCCATTGCAATATCAACTTCGAGCGTAAGTTAGAACAGGATGAATTCCGTCAATTTCTTGAGCACTGAAAAACACGTCCTCCCACTGTGAGCGACCGACTTGTAGTGTACATTTTCTATGGTCCGAAGGCGAGCCACCGGACAGTATAACGAAGGTTATTCACTAGCTATGGTGACGCTAGATTCTAAAGAAACATATTTATGAACTCTTCTGCGACAAGGGCTGAGCGGCATTCTTGACATAATGGTGTGGTCTGGCTGTCCTCAATTGAGGCTGTCCACATCTCCATAAAAAGTAAACTGTCTGAACATATTGCGGATTAGAAGTACCGTATGCCGAGCAAGTTCTGAGTGTGTTCTTATCACCGTCTCCTCGCGGGAATCCCTCACAGCGTAGATATTGGCGTGGTAGACAATGCTGATCACCAAGAGCTATTATTCATATGTTTATATATTATATTATATATATATATATATATTTTATTGATATATATATATATATATATATTATTTATTCATAGTATTTATATTAAATATATATATATATATATATATATATATATATATATATATATATATATATATATGTATATATATATATATATATATATATTGTACATATTTTTGTACGCCAGGAGATGGTTTACCCACTGGGAGGATATTCTTCAGCTCGAGCATGTATCTAAAACGGTGTTAAGGGATAAGAAAAACATGAGCCCGTACACTCAAAACTCAATTTGCAGCGCCAGGCGACATATCACGCATCTAATTCGGTAAAGCATAAATTGGTTATTTAGGGACACGCCTCAGACTCAGACACGTCACTATCGTTCCTTCCCCTGGTGCTCTAGAAAATCAAGAAGTACAATAGCATCCGACTTACACTTATAGTAATATAACATGGAAACACAAGGCGAAATATGTCGTTACCGAGCGGGCGCCAGGCGCCAGAGAGGTCCCTTCCAACGTATGGATAAACCTTCACATATAAGCTTAACGGCCCGACCGCGCCCGGCCCGACCGTCTCACTGATGAAAAACTGACCATCTCCGAAAGGGTGCAACTGACGGGAGTCTTCACAGTATTATAGCGTAATCAATTCAATTTTTGACTGAATACGTCAGCGATGGGAAGTGTTTTGGCGAGGCTCTTGGCATGAGCAAAGGCAGGAGCATGTCAGATCATCGAATTCCCGTTATTTGATGGCCTCTAACTCGATTTTGGCTTTTATGAATTGGCCCAAAATTGGTGTGCAGGGAGCACCAATGCTATGGGTTAAAAGGAAAAGGTCAAATTAATCCCAAGTCAAACTGCTCGCGCACAGGTACACAGAAGAGAGGTGAGTAGATTTTACCACCACGCTATGATTCAGAAAGTATGGATCCCATCGTGATGAAATTTACAACATTTATAATGAAACATACGAGTACATCACCGGGCTGATCCAAGAACAAGATAGCATTGTTTATGTTTAGAGCCTCCCCTGTAGCTCAGTTGGTAGAGCATTGGGCTCTGGCTCGCTGCTCAAGAACATGCAGTGGCAGTGCATGTCCAGGCTTGGGATCAGTTCCCCTGAGACGCTCCGGCACTTTATGTTTACCCGACGTAGGTCCGCTGGCAACTGACCGGTGAGAGGGTGACCTGAGCGGGGCGGCCGTCCCTGTGCTTTGTGGGACGTTAAACTTTGGTTTCTAAATTGGCCCTTCATCGCTGGAGTTGCTCGTTCGTATGGTGGGGTCGGGGTCTCCTTGACAAATCCCTTGATGGCTTTAGTGAGACTGACTCCAAAAACCTTACTGGGAACAACTTGGACAAAATTTATAATAAAAATGTAAGGCTATAAGCAATATGTGCATCCTTTTTAGATATATCAGAAACTATTCGCTCGATTAGTCTGAAATTTAATAGGTATGTATATTTGCGCAAACAAAATAACTGAACGACACCAATCAGCGATATAGTCGTGCCTCACGTGCACAGGTGCATGCTACTTCAATAATGAAAATATCAAATTTTACGATGTGCTAATACGACGATGTGCTATGATATTCTAAGTAAACTTTGTGGCGTGAATTTTGCATTGAAGTGTTCTTATTAGTGCCGAGTGTACCATGGATACGAAATCGCGCATTTAGTTAATGCGTGACACGCGCATTAAGCATTAACAGGAAGTTTATCCAGGGTAGGAATATGACTCTAAAATCTAGTATTTTACCCATTGCTCAAAACTATTGGTGATAGCGACACAAAAATTACGACAGGCTCCAGGGCCAGATGATATATTATGTTTTTCACGTTTTCAAAATATGTTGGACTCAATAATTTTTTTATAATGGAACACTGCAACAACTTGTGGGAACTTTTGAAATAAAAGCGGGAGTTGAATTTCTGATACTATTGATGGGTAAATATGGATATTAGCGAGCCAAATATTTACCCATGTACCGTCTACACGATGCAAATACAAGCAACGCCCTGTGCGGCACGTGTCAGCCCTGAGGACTGTTAAAGCAAGGCAATGTCAATTTGTGGATGCTGCTCATTTTCGGTCATAAAGCACAAATTACAGGTGATCAGACAAAACCAAACAGATAGACTTCTCAAAGCCGTAGGGGATCTTTATTAAATTTATACCAAGCCATTAAGACCAACAACTTAGAAACGCAGGTGGAAAGTTTACTGCTTCCGAAAATTTTCATCTCAAAGTGCTTATTCTATTGTCAAATTCAAGACAGAGTACACACTTTGCTCCTTAGAAAACACAAGATTCAAAAATGCAAAGTGCTAGATACAAAAACATGACGTTACCTCCCTGTGGTCAAAATATTTCCCAAAATATGAGCTGTATGCGAATTTCATCAAAAATTTAGTTTTTAGAACTGTGAATCAGCTGCAGCGCTGTCAATGCCATGCGAAAAAATGAAACTTTTACATTCTTCGGGGTCCGCCGCCAGTAAAATATTCGTATATTATTTTAGCTTCAAAATTTCGATGACAATTGCCCGCTCCGTTTTCGCCCGCACACGCGTTTTGCTGGTTATTGTGACCTTTCGACGGCAAATTGATTAGAACGGATTCCACGGTCTATTTGAACTTCGACGTACAGCCAAGCACACGTCAGCACATTCAAACATCATGCAAATATAGACACGTCAGTAGCAGAACATGCTATCAACAGTCGTCATTATAAAAAACTTACTCAATGACTGTGCAGGGCGAAGCAGGCGCTATCAGGAACACTTGATTTGTGGCTTGTGGTAAGTCGGCAATTGTTTTACTTCATAATAATTAATATGCGCAAGATAATACGTGAAACCATCAAATCAAATGAGCTAGCTATAGAAAATGAAGCTTTAGGCCCCATTCAGCCCCTGGCAAAATCTTCCAATAGTTTTCTAACCGAATTTACAAAAGCACGTGGGGAGATTGACAGAAAAAAATGAGAGTCTGTCGTCAGATTTTGCTAAGCGTGCGCGGATCCTTAATCTACTTCCTAAAAGACCAATGGATGGCGCGTCTCGGAAAATTGTTTGAAGATCATTAAAAATGGTCACCGTCGAATGTAAAAACCATATCATGCAACTCTCCGCTCGAATCATGGCTGTTTAAAGCTGTTGAGTTTGCCGCCTATATAAGCAATATTGCGGTCGTGCACTGAATGTCTGGATGTTAGTGTGATCACAATCATTTGAGGCTATCCTGTCACTATTTTGTTCAGTGTGATCAAACACCCATATATGTAAAACTTATACGTCCTTAAGTGGAATGTAGCCCCTTTGTAAAGGGACTTGAATTGAAACAGCCAGAAGAAAGAGCATACTCTAAACCCCTTTGTTTAGACTTGTATACGTCCCTGAACTCACCATTACCAAGTAAATGGGCTATGTTGGGAGTGGAATACGTCCTAGCGGTCTGTGCGGACTCTACTTACCACCGAACAGTCGGAGGCGGCTGTCAGACTCGTAGGGACAGGGGTCGTGAGAGTATTGCGTTCATAAACAAGTGCGCTCGGCGACGCGGTGTTGTTTCGCCAGAGAAGAAATCTGATAGAAACGGAATACGGATCCAGGGTCTTTCCACATGCCATCTCTGAAAGCTCAGTTCATATTTCATGGAGGTGTCGCATTCCCCTTAACCAGTCCAGTCTCGTGATCATATCGCTAACGTGATCAAACTCACGTCTGCCAGACCGCGTGCGGCAAAGTTGGTAAGCTCTTGCAACCTTTGGGCTTGCGTCACCGTGCAAGCATCAGGATGCGATTATACATTACAGACTGCAGGAAGCACCAGACCTTGCACAAGCGTCACGATTATCGGCTAGGTAACAACGTGTCGCGTGGGGTCCAATCAACACTCCGTCCCCGCACATCGGTGCGCATCATCATCCATGCGGTTGGAAAAAAATCCTACACGGGTCAAAGGCTGGCCCCAGACTCTTCACGGATTATTTTATAACTTTCAAACCTCATCATGGCTTTGTTCATGACACTCAAAGTAGTAGGTGGATGTCACCGAAAAGCCTTCTGGGTACCCAACACTGTTAATTTGGCTTTAGAAGCATTACCTTTCATTAAAAATTCATAACCCCAGATTCGGACCGTGAGGATTACGAAAAGCATCTTGCAACCGATGCATTGTCCGTACTGTGTAGGGAACGCTACGCTATTCCCTGGTAGGGAATAGCGTAGCGGGTGTCAGACTGCCACAACGCTCCCTGGCTCAGCCTGTGGAAGAAGGTGTCGCTCCGAGGGGCTCATGCCAGCAGGACACTTCTCTCCTTCGAAAAGGAGACAACCATTTCCCGCACCTTTTGTGGATGATTTCAGGTTTCTTTCTCTTTTGATGGGATGGTATTTTCCAAACGGACCGCGGGCATAAATTTGGGTGTGTTCGTCGGTGGAGGCGCGCTACCTTGAACATAAACAAATCTCCGGCGCTGTAATCTAGTACTTGTCCTCAGATGGTGATCATATTTCACCACAGATGAGCTCGGATAGAGCTGTAAGCTGGACGCGCTGCCGATAGCCGGATTCAGGGCACGCAGCTGTCCAAGAGGAAGCACCTAGGGAGCACCGAATGCTGTTCAAGAGGGAGCACTTGCCCGAGGGGGACAGCTGCTGCTTCCCAATTCAGCCCCCGGCGTCCCCATGAAAGGTCCTTGACTCCCCTAGAAAGGTCCTTGTCACCCCTAAAAATATGTCCACCCATGTCCCACACCAGGATGCGAGAGTCGGCACCCCCGTGATGAGATTTGTCTCTTTTTGATGGTTTGTAACACCCGAAAGTGGCAGTCCTCTGGTCCAGACGGCGGTCATCGTCCAATGCACCCACATCAGAAGTTCTGGATCCTCCCCTGCGTCGGCTAGCAATGAGGCACCGTATCGACGTCGGCCGGCTGTCGGTAGTTTACGTCCTATGTTGCTACAGCTAGCCTCCGTTAGAGGTATAAGTTTAGGATTATTCTTGCGTTTGCGGGCACTTTTAAGCATCACATGGCTAAGCAAACTTATTTGATTGGTATTTTCAACGACCATGCCTGACTTGAAGGTTCTTACTTATAACGTCAGGGGCTGCGCGATGTGTCGAAAAGGCGTGCAGTCTTTAGATTTCTGCATACGCAGTATCCGAACTATATTTCGATACTTCAAGAAACTCATTCTTGTCCTCGCGATATGCCCTTTTGGCAAGCGGAGTGGGGCTCACAAATATTGTTCTCACATGGCGTAAGTGTTAACGAAAGTGGAGTGTCAGTCCTGGTACCCAGATCCTTTCAGGGGATAGGCACAGTTAAGCTCGGATTCGCGTCGGATGATGGACGACTTATAGTAGCTGATATTGAATATAATAAATGCAAAATTAAGTTAATTGCTGCTTATGCACCGCACAAAAATCGGAATAATCTGCAAGTAGAATTTTTTCATCAGCTAAAAAAAAATTCAGATCATGTCCGAGATAGATAAATGTCATATACTCCTTTGTGGGGACTTAAACGTTCACATAACGTATCGAGACACTTCCAATAAGAACTTTCGCATTACAGCAGCCGCAAAAGCTTTGATTGATTTAATGAAGGAACAAAGCTTAATAGATATTTGGCGAGACAAAAATCCAAACTTGGTGCGGTACACTTGGAGGCGACTCAATCCATTGCAGCAATCTAGAATTGATTATATATTAGCAAGTAAACATTTAACAGACAATCATGTCATGAAAGGTATAAATATTAAGCCGTCAATATTGAGTGACCATTCGTTATTAGAGACAGAGATAGAAATTTTTAACTCTGAGCGTGGGCCGGGGCTCTTCCGTTTCCGCAATGATCTTCTCCGAGATGAGTCGTTTGTCGATTTAGCAATGGCAGAAATGGAAAAAGCATCCACAAGATGCGAAGTTTACTCCGAAATTTGTGATTGGGGGTTAACATTAGAGTTACTTCTAAGTAAAATTAGGGTCATGAGCATTAAAAGATGGAAAGAAATAAACAAACAGAAGCGGTATCAAAATTCAAAGTTTCTAAGGCTTCTAGAGGAATGTGAGGCTAAAATGAACTCGCACACAAGCGTTGAATTATTAGAGGAGTATCAAGAGCTGAAAAGCTTGGTTAATGATATAGAACAAGAAAAGGGCAAACGGGCAATGATTTATTCAGGAGCTAGATGGATTGAAGAGGGCGAAAAGCCTACTGGCTATTTCTTAAACATAAATAAAGTTCGATGTGCCAAAAAGCAAATTAACGTACTACAGTCTAATGAGAACCAGCTTATAACAGGTAACAATGATATCTTAAAGTTTTGCAATAACTACTTCGACCAGCTGTATTCTGGGAGTGCCAAATGTCAAAATGGTAATGATGAATCATTGGTCGAGGAATTTCTGGGCCAAATAGAATGTCCCCGACTCTGTCAAGATGATAGAGACATTTGTGAAGAACCATTCACTAGTGAAGAATGTAAAGTCGCATTGGATTCAATGATGAATAATAAATCCCCATCCGTTTCAGGTTTTTCAAAAGAATTTATACAGTTTTTCTGGCCACATTTGGAAACAATCGTCATGAGTTACCTGAGACAAGTGAAAGAAAATAAACAGTTTTTCGTCACTCAACGAAGAGGGGTGATAACTTTGATTCCGAAACAGGGAGATCAGAAAATGATTAAGAATAAGCGCGCGATATGTTTGCTTGACATTGTGTACAAGATAGCAGCTAAGGTACTGGCAAACAGGATAATGACGGTTATATGTAAGTTAGTTGCACCAGACCAAACAGGTTCTATACGCGGAAGATACATTGGTATGAATATTCGAACAATCGCAGATGTTATCGAGTACTGTGAAACCGATCAATTGAGCGGGATATTGATGGCTCTTGATTTTCAAAACGCCTTTAATACCGTCGAGCATAAATTCATTTATGACGTCTTAGCGAAATTCAATTTTGGACCAAATTTCATTGAATGGGTTAAAATATTGCATACAGATATGGAGTTAACGGTCATTAATAATGGATATACATCCGAATGGTTCAAGCCTTCAAGGGGTCTCCAACAAGGGTGTCCGGCCTCAGCATTACTATTTTGTCTAGTGGTTGAAATACTCGCCATTAAAATCCGCAACACACCATCTATTAAGGGAATTGTAATATCTGAGCAAGAGGTTAAGATATCTCAGTATATTGATGACACGACCCTTTTTCAGAAAGATATAAATTCAGGCAACGAAGCACTAAAAGTCATTAAAGATTTCGGCGTAGTTTCTGGTCTGCAACTTAACTTGTCAAAAAGTCATTTTATGTGGTTAGGCAAAGAGAAGAGTTCCCAACAGTTGATTTGCGGACAAGCACCGATTGTACAGGCCAAAATACTTGGGGTAGAGTTTAGTGCTATATATAAGTGTGAAGAGGAAAATATGCGTCGCGTTCATATCAGAATACAAAATACTTTGAACCAATGGTCGCAGAGAGACCTATCTTTGAAGGGTAGAATAACAATCGCAAAATCTTTGCTGATATCCCAGTTGATATATATTATTTCGGCTGTGCGAATTGATAATAAGCACTTAGTGGTAATCCAAAGTAAAATCATGAAGTTCATATGGAGAGGACGCCCACCAAAAGTTGCGAGGACTACTCTCTACCAAACTATCGAAAATGGGGGTTTGAATGTACCCAATGTAGTAAATCTTTACAAAGCTCTGCGCGTATCGTGGATGGGGAAAATCATATCTAACACTGATTCACCTTGTTCTAAAATTTTACAGGTTAGGTTGAAAATTCAGTGTGGGCACATATTGCACATGAACTACGGAGATAAATGGATTAAATCTCAAAATGTGACATTATATTACAAGGAAATGTTGAAATGGCTGAAGGATGTTTTGCCTATTAAAGAGCCACAGAACGGAAAAGACGTGCGAAAACAGTTTCTTTGGAATAATTCAGCAATAAATGTGGGGGGGACAATCTCTATTCTGCCGTAGGGTATATGAAAAAGGTTTGAATTTGATTGACGATTTTTTCGATCACGAAGGGCGGTACATGAGTTTTGAACGATTTAAAGAGCGCTATCCAGCGGTAAGCGTTGATCCCCTGACCTATTATGCTTGGAATCAAGCGATTCCACTAGGGTGGAGAAGGATGATAACGGGAACTGCAGCGTTGAAACCTGAAGAACGTGAGGTAGGGTATTTGATCAATATAGGAGGGGTAGATGTAAATTTCAAACACATAAAGCCAAAGTTCTTTTCCATTCGATGGCTGGAAGACATAATCCCTAATGCCCAAAGAAAATGGCAAGGTGAAGGAATCAATTTTGGGAAATATTGGCGTAAAATATTTGAAATGCCTTTCAAAATAACCAGTTCAACAAAGCTTCAATCTCTTCAGTTTAGACTAATACATAGATACTTTCCTACCAGACGTTACTTGTGTATTAGAAATGTTGTCCCAGACCCGTTCTGTAGCAACTGTGGCGAAGTTGAGACAACGCAGCATCTTTTCTTGGAATGCGGTGATGCTCGATACTTTTGGGATGCAATGACTTTAAAAATGAATAAAAACCTATCAGCCCCCCACAAGTTCATTCTCAACGCCAATAATGTAATGTTTGGTTCTCTGTCGACCTTGGATGTCGTTAACTTCATCGTTCTAAGTGCTAAACAATATATTGCTAATCAATATTTCAGTGGTGGTCAAATCAGAATCGACGCTTTTATGAAAATCCTTGCAAAAAATTTCAAAATGGAAGAATATAGTGCAACAAAAAATGGGCAGATTGCCAAGTTTAATCGGAGATGGGCACCCTTTCTTGGAGAACAAGGTCAACTTGTGTTATAAATTATTGAGAAAACCCGAACACTGACAAACTGGACTTGTCTGTTTTGTTTGATACGATGTGGAAAGGAAGGGCTCTTGAACGTGCAGGGGAGGTGGGCAGGGGGGGTGACACATCGATTATCCTGTGCTGACAGAGCGTGTAGTGAATGAAGGACGCAGTAATTTGTTATGACGTGAAGTGATGAGCATCCGCTTTGACGTGTTTTGCTAAATATATGTGAGATCCGTGAAAAAAAAGCCTCCGTTAGAGGTGATTTACCCGCTGTTCGCCCTCGGCTGTCGTTTTGCCATTATGCACGCTCCACCTGAACCGAGTGGTAGAATTGCATGCGAACGGAAGAAACAGTGGGGAAACCCCGGCCCTGCTAAACCCCGGTAGGCGTGCTGCGCGTGGTTGGAAGGAACACTCGTGTGATGGCCCAGCGCCAGGCGAGTTGCAAGGACGTCAGATTCTGCATTACCTTGTACTTTTGCATGGTCATGTACCCCTCAAAAAGACACGTTGTCTGCCCCAATGAACATATATGTTCATGAAAGTAGCTATACTTTCAAAATAAAGTGATAAGTTCGACATAGGCTGGAGCATCAATACCAATAACGTCGAACATATCAAGATTTTTTCTGACTTCGTCTGTGCGTAGTGGGACCTCTGATCGCATTCAGCGGCTTAGTATCAAGTTACTTACCCAAGAAATCCCAATAAATTATGTTAAGTCTATCCTCCTGTTCCCTTTCCTCCCATCCCCACACCAGTCTACCACAATGTCTTAAATCCTTCTTTTCATATTAGTACAAAATTTCCAACAAATGCAGCTCAGCCTGAGTACAAAATATTCAGCAGGAGTTTATTCTCGGAGTCATTTCAAGAACACTGTCTCGCATATCACACTATTAGTGTTAGCTGCCACATGTGCTGACTGCAGAAACCATGCCGACACTTTAGTCTCGCAGCCGACTGAGACGATCAATTACTGCAGGAATGGGACAAGTCTTGAACGTGACCCAAAGAGTAGGGCCTTGGTGGATGTTAAGAATATGTTACGTAGTATGGAAAATCAGCCCGTTTGTGAGCAGGAAAATTGCACCTAATTTGCAAACTGGCCCAAAAATATGCAGAGACGAGCAATTTATTCCATTGGAAAATGGATATTTTCCTTGTAAAATGTCCAGCGCGATTTCAAATCAACCGTACTTTCAGGAAATGGATGAAGTTTCGACAAGTGGCGCCTAGCCGATTAGTTGGACAGGCTCCTGGGTAACTCCGCAGCCACGGTAAAACTGCAGCTAACTGAGCCGCCCCGGTAGCTCAGTTGGAAGAGCTATTGGATTCCACCCTTCTGCCCAGATAACGGCGCAGTGGCAGTGGGTGTTAGAGGGCTGAGGGCTGATTCTCCTGAGACGCTCCAGCACTCCTTTGGGGAGAGGGGAGTTAACGACGTATGTACCAACTGCTGAGGTCACAAGATGTCGGAGGGGAAGGGTTGAGCTAACACGGGACGCCAAATCCCGCCTCTGGGTGGGCTTGAACCCACGACATTCTGCAGATACCGAATGTCGCGGCTCATATCGCGAGCCTAACGCGTGACCGCGCCTCCCAAACGCCTCGCCAAGTTCGGTGCGAGACTCAGGTGACCTGAGTGGCCCCTGTTCTTTATGGGACGTCAATAATGGCTTCCGCCTTCACCCAGCATTGCACGAAAGCAATGGTGGAACGGTCACAGCAATGTATTGGATAAATAGCTTGTTCCAATGGTGAGGTCGGGGTCTCTGGAATAAGTCTACTGCAGTGTTTAATCAGGTTTCGATCCCAAACTGAGAAATTGAAATATCATGGCTGAAACATTTCTACAAAAAACTTATCAATTAGACAAAAACGGCTTGTAAAAGGACATCGTATATACTAGTAAGCCTACAGTAGCCGGAATTTGGCCGTTGCAGTCCATAGCGGTCCATTGCAACCACTGAGGCCCCTCGTAACCACTAGGGTGGGGTTGGGGGGACACCGAGGACTATGTTTTTCCAATAGGCTCTTCCTGAACTGAACCTCTGGCTCCGTCTCTTAGAGAGGCAAGAGCGATATGAAATATGTAGGAGGAGCAAGTAGCATGCAGCAATCAACAAAGCTCCGTCTAATAGGAGCAACTGGGGTTACCCTTCTCCCGCGATCCTCACCAGATTTCCCGAACAATGCGACAGGCAAATGTAATGGAAACATGATTGCTTCTGGTCACTTTCTTTGTGTTGCAACACAATCATTTGTGAACAAGCATATCGGACCCTCAGCACACCGCCTCGGTCTGGTGTGAGTACAATGGTCTTCATTTCATTTGTAATTGCATGAACATACAAATAAAACTGTTCCGCATGCTCTCTGAGAATGACGTGAAAACAATCTGCGGGTATGATAAGTTTTGAAGTGCTGCGGCGAGGAGCATGATGATGAGTTGCTAAGATGTTCCCTGGCCTCTCCCCTCGAATCCGGAAATGTAAAAAATACTGAAGATTATATATTCGGGCACAGCCCTTCATCAGAATTGTGGAGTAAATATCAATAATTCTTAGTCCAAGTATAGCCAGACCTCGAATAATTGAATAATTCGAGGTCTGGCTATACTTGGACTGAGAATTATTGATATTTACCTACTCCAGGATTCTGATGAAGGGCTGTGCCCGAATATATAATCTTCAGTGTTTTTTACATTTCCGGATTCGAGGGGAGAGGCCAGGGAACATCTTAGCAATCTGCGGGTAGGATGACTTTGCAAAGAACTAAAAGACATAATGACCTAAATGCTAGCTCTTCCTAGGTAATTGTGTAACCTATAATATGGAAGGCGCGTATTGGCGCAAAGACAGATCCACGTCTGGTCTGGTCGGTGATTTTTTGCTACTCACCATGCACCGATTCCCCGGGCCTCCGCTCGATCAGCTTCATCGCCGTGTTCCTGGCAATAAAGAACCAGTCTGAAGTGTTGGACAAATAGTTGTACTCCACCGCCAAGTCCTTGGAGAGGATGGGACCATCTGGCAGCCGGTATGCAAACGGACAGTACAAGTGGTAGTCTTTGTACTGGCCTTTGTCATAGCAATTCCCAGCAGCAAAAATGTCGCCATCGGCCTCGATGAGAGACAGCACAAGTCCGTGCAACAGACTTTGTTCGTTCATGACGCGCGGCGCGTACTTCCACAGCCGGGTCAACAAGTTGGCCATCTTGACGGTGAGCTCGGCCTGATATCGGAAGCGCTCCTGTCCATACCGGTCAACAACACCTTCCAGCCGCAGCTCAGTACCGGCGGTGCAGTTTTCCCCCAGGCGCTGCTGCGACTCCACCAGCTGCAAGAACTTGGTGACGATGCTGCGCTCCGGGTCACGACCTGGCGGAGGAGATGGTGGCCGGGGGTCCGGCGAAGTGCCCACCGCCTCAGGCACCTGCTCCAGCCGAGACGTCAGAGAGCGCAGGTACTCTTCCTCCGACTCCGTCAGCATCTCTGTCAGGGCGTCAGAGATGCGGAACGGCGGCGGGGCCTCGCCTGAGCCGGAGGCTGGCCAGGGCGGCAGCTCGGCGGACCTGTGGGTTCCGGACCGGCCGTGGCGACCCGCCCGATGCCGCCAGTGCTGATGCCGATGCCGGTGATGGTGGTGGCGGTGAAGGTGGTGATGACGGTGGCGTGGCGACATCTGCACCCACTGGTGGTCACGTGAGATATTGCCCACGCGTAAACGCAGATCGGCTGGTTGTATGGCCATGGTGAGGATCAATGTCACCAGAAGACCACAGATACGAACTGTTCGGTAAATCATGGTCTGAACGATTAACAAGACACTGATGATCTTTCAATCGCACGAATAACAGAATTTACCAGGAACAATCTCAAGTTCTATACTACAGAGGGAAACACGACCGACGGAGGCAGAACTAATTGGCGACAACTTGGCTTCATCATCGTAAAATATTTCGCTTAACCACCCAATGACCCGACTCTCCACATTCAGCAGTCAATGTTCAGTCCAGCGTCCCGGACTCAGACAGCCGTCATCAGCCGCCGTCGCTGGCGCCTCCCGACCACAGCACCACCCTCCCCGCCTCGGGGCACGCACACGTGCTGCCGCGGCGGCGGCGGCGCGCTGACTGGCTTCCAACCCGCTGCCGACAGTGACGTCACGGGCTCGCCCTCCACCCAGCGCCCGTCTCACCGCTGCTGAAGCAGCTCCCGGAAGCACACACCAACTTCGCAAAGAGGAATTAACCGCAACCCGATCACAGACAGGCGATGAGTCTGCGCCGCGGCAGACACCGGAGAGCCCGTTAAAGTTCACCCGCAGTGTTCGAGCAGGGTCTCATTTTAGCTGTGAGGATCCATTTTGATCACCGCACGTACTCACAATTAGGGTTATTTTACGGAGCCCAGCCGCTGGCATATGAATGGCTGGACGTCGGGACGTGCGTCTGCGGCTATCCCCGGGAGCTGCCCCGGATGTGCATATAGTGCGAGGGCGTAATGACTCCCACGAGACAGCTATTGGAGGCAACTCCTGCACGGTGCTCCCCTGTGCCACGTATGTACCTGGATGATGATTAGCTATTGGCGTCGGTATCTCGGCTAACATGGTTATGACTGAAATCACGCCGCATAATAAAATTTAACTATACTAATTTGAAAATGTATGCATATAATATAGCCTGCTTTTATTTATGGATGTTTACATGCATGAATATTTTTTCAGGATTGGGACCACATCACATTCCCATATGCATTTCACCAAGACACTCGACAACGGCGTACTACGACCGTACGTTTATACACACTGGTTAGATTTGGATTACATTTCGGTCACTGTTCCAAACTGTTTTCTTGTCTTAAAATCGACTAGAAACCGTGCAGCTTATATTTCGACTAGTAGCAGGTGCAATTATGTATTAATAAATAATAAACCGTGCACCACCAATCCACAGCATTGGTGGTGGATCTAGACTGGCTGCTTAGGGTGAAACGGGACCAAAAAAATGTGAAAAAACAGTATTTTATGAAGTCGGAAAAAATCAAGTTGTTTATAAGGGCAAATACCTGCTGACCCTTCCCCGCCCCGGGATCCGCCAGGGTACCCGATGAAATGTATGCCCCTCATTTGGAGTCTTTAACTCCGTTTTTGGTATCACGCTACAATGTCTAGATTATTTATTCAAGCCTATCGATTTATTTCGTTCCAAGCTTGCGTTTCTTGGGCGTTCAAACCTGCCGGTCAAGATAATTATAGGTACCTAAAATCCCTGATGCGGTTCGAGTGATACCAAAATTAGTGATGCGGAGTCAACAGGTTACATTGCAATGGTCTAATCTTTAATAAAATTACAGGACAGGCCAAACATGGAAAGGCGGAGAATCCTAACGTAAAGTTGTGCCTTTACCATAAGAATAAGGCGCGCTTACTAAAAATGCTCGTTACGTTTGTTCGAACTATGTGTGATTGGGAAGCACAATGTTATTTAGAAAACGTTTGAAAGATCAAACCTAGAAGTCTTGCAGCCTCAGGGACGAACTCGGAGGAAGGGAGAGGGACCAGTTTCTCCCTGCCCACGCAGGGTGGCCATGTCGCACAAAGATGTGAGACAGGGTGTGTCTCACATCTTTACTGTCTCAACAAATTCGCCCCACGGCTACACAATAATATAACTAATTAGAAAACTTGAATGATTACGTTACTGTTTTGTGCGTTACTATGGTTGGTTTTCGCTCCCGTGCCTTTTTAATGAAAATTTGCAGCAAATGATAGAAAGCTAAGCCCGGGTGCCGAAGAGAGCTTTGCACAGAAGCCATCTTTCCTCTAGCCATTGACAGGTTTTTCTGCTTCACAAGTCGAAAATCCCAAGTGCTCGAGATCTATCCATTGCTACGAAAAATACATCGGTGGTTGTCAGACCAAGAGGTAAATTATCATTTCTTTTTAGCTTTCCTGACGCAACATAATACAATACATCATCCAAAATGGCAAGGTGAACTGCCAACGAATTCAGCAGGCCCGTAGCTGTATTTCTGGCACCACCAAAAGGAGTCGGAACTTGTTTGTTGAAGATTTCATTAGCCTGGGCGTTCGCATCCATTAGTCGAGGTTGACAAACTTACCCCCTAAAATTCTGAATAAGGGTCGCTAATAGCATTCTGATTGTTACCGAATTAATGACCCTTAATCGTTTGGTGCCAGGATCCACTTTCGGCAGTATTCTGGCTTGTTGGAATAAAACTTATGGTCAATCGGAAGTCAGGTGAAGAAACGAGCCTAGCACATGAAGCATCTTTATTTTTAGCACAACGCCGACATCTTCAAATACGGGCGGCGGGAGGATGGGGATGGAGATGAATAATTCTAGGTCATATCAATGCCACAGAGTTGATGGTCAAGAATACTCAATACTCGTAGTCCATGGTTCATCTAGATGTCCTGTTTTGTTATCGCTCATACTGCCAGATCAAGGGACGCCGACTTTTTGTCCCCCAGTTCAATGTTCAAGGACGAGACTATACAGGGTCAGGCAAGATTTAAAACAATAAGCACTCAACCTCAACTTCCCTGATGAAAAATGCAGTACCTTTCACGCCAAGACAAAGAAAGTCACGAAGGCAGTTTACGTCCAGATTTAAGTAAAGCGACAGAGAGTAATAATCACGGTCAATGACTTAATAAGTCCCATTCCCACGAAACTAAAAGCCCTGAATATGCCGTCTATTGACATTCAAAACTAGTATCCTACTTAGCTGTAAAAATAGCAGCTAGAGCCGTCAACACGAAATACCAACATGAATATGGCAATTCACAGTTCAGCGTCCATGACGATAATCATTCTTCCAGTTCCAATCACGTCGCAAGCGGATAATGTTTTCATGTTGCTCTGTGAGGGGCTCTGTAAGCGTAAGCGCCTTACCTACCTGCGGAATACATAAATAGAGCCTCTTCCTTTTAATGGCAACCGTGAGCATACTATTCCAATTAAAACACCATACCTCATGAGAAGTAATTCTGACTTGAGCAGTTAGTATGAATTTAACGCAACAGTGAGTATGTAACAGTGAGTATGAGACACATGTAACAACCGTGTTTCCCAACCTGAAATACTTTGCGGATTCGAACTTCAATGAAAGCATTCAAATTATTCGTTGAAACTTCTGGCTGTTTCAAACTATTTGAATCCATTGCATTTGCCATGAAGACGTGAAGAGGATGAACTTAATCTATAGATATAATAAACACGGTCTGACATAAATAAACCGTCGTCTATAATAAACCGATCTGACGTCTTCCAGTAAAATTATTTCTGCTATCCATCTCGAACCTGCACCTGCTCCACTCATCTGGCATATACACAAAATGTGGCAAATTGGCTTGAATCAGAGGTTCATTATTCATCCACGGGTATCGAATATGTCAGCGTCTGTCAGCGTCTGTCACGCTGGCGGCATCTGTCATGTCAGCCTGCCGGCACCTGTCACCGGAGGAATACATCCGCCGGATGTCGATACACCCGGCCGATCAGCCCTCCGGCGGGGGGGGCTAGCTACAGGGGGAGCCTGCCGCGTTTACCCGCCGAACGCAGCCGATCGGCTAATGGGCCACGCTCTCAGCGCGGGATGGTACCATTTCCACATACATGAGCGCGAAAATAGCCGGACTATGGCTAGGCCAGCGGGTGTCCGACGTGCATAATGCGCGGCATTGTTCACAGACGGGAGTGACTGACGGTCCGCGTTGTGGTAATGTTCTCGGCGGAGTAACTCTTGTTGGGTGTTGAAAAGAGCCTGCTGGTCGGGGCAGCCACCGTATTACTCAGAGACAGAGGTCATGTGTTAAACATAATACCAAAATGGAACAAATGACACAAAGACTCAATGTGTTAAGCAAGTCCTATCGCCCCATCAAGTTTATATTGCAACCCTATACGGCCCGCGCTGAAATTGACAAAGTTTCAATTACGAAACTTACGGTATCACCTTGTTTCGAGGAGCACGACTATTTGAGTTTGGAGTGTCCTAACCAAGCAATTAGTCTCCCTGGGAAGAACCAAGGCAAGGTATCAGGAGTGCCACGATGAGGCTCACAGCACGCACATTCAAAATTTTTACTCCTTTTTTTAGATTTTGTCTAAGTTGTTCTCAAATCGACAGCTGGAGTCGGAGTTTCACTAAAGTCATCAAGGGACTTGTCACGGAGACTCCGACCCCACCACTCGAACGCGCAACTCCCACAATGAAGGGTTGATTTAGAAGCCAAAGCTTAACGTCCCACAAAGCACAGGGACGGCCGCCCCGCTCAGGTCACCCTCTCACCAGTCAGTTGGCAGCCGACCTGTACGTCGGGTAAACTATTGAGCGCCGGAGCGTCTCAGGGGACTGATCCCAAGCCTGGACATGTACTGCCACTGCATGCTTCTGAGCAGCGGGCCGGAGCCCAACGCTTTACCAACTGAGCTACCGGGGCGTCAACACGCCGACAGGGTTTCTGCAGTAGCTTTTCTCCTTTACTGGTTGACCTGGGCACTGAGCGTGGGGAGTCTCGTCCACTTCACCTGAGGGTTTAGTAATAGATTTTTTTTGAAACTTATCGACGCCTCAACTGCCAGGGCCATGTGACATCACCGACTTTTTATCTGTTAGAAGGTCTTCTAGGGAGTCAGTCACCTTGCTCCTTGTTCAGGGAAGCCGGCGGCCTTGAACCCGGGTCGGCTGCGTGGAAGATAGCTGCACTGACAACTCTACTACCGCTCCCTGCCACCTGAGGATTTAAAGACTCCCGTTCCAAAATGGTGTTTAAGAGCAATTCGTGGCCTGGAACACACAGGTCCAACCCGACTTATACCTCTAAGTTCTCGCAGAGCAAAGCGACTCATATCCGAGGCCAGGGGTCGAAAAACTGACCATTTTGGCATTCTAAATGGTGACAGCCCAAGGTGGACAAGGTGAAAATATTAGCTGATATGTTTGCTCCAGACGAATAACGGAACAAATAGCCAAAATTTGCACATGCAATTTAAACTCGCAATGTTTTTCAACAACTAAGATGGTCTAGGAGTATCCCTTGGTATCCCAATAACTCAAAACGTGCCACATTTTGCAGCCTGGGCTGGTGACACATTTATGGTTTGGCATTTTTAATGGTGACAATCTGAACACTTTTTTGGCCCCTGTCCGAGGCCTCCCTGACCAATCCGGCTTATATCTGATGCATTAAAGACCAATCCGGTGGCTACATCGAAAGAAGGAGAGTTCAAACAACTATCTGAATCCAAACTGACCCCGGTTCTGCGGCCGATCTAATCTGACCCACCAACAGTTTGGGGACGCAGTTTGGTATCGGGCCCGTGACACTATGGTATTTTCCGAAAAGTTGGGATAGAATACCACGTCCATAAGTTGTTAATTCGCCTTTCTCCCCAAGCTCTTAGGACAAAATTGAGCAAATATGTATAATGAGCGTGATTATATACTCGGGCCCATCTCTTCATCAGATTCCCCATATCGAAAATTGATGATAAAAAGTATCATTTATAGTGAGTTGCGACCTCGAGTCTTTACAGCAGCACTGCGTTAGGTAACGAAACGCTCATTGGCCTTGACACTAGCGGGGCTAGCCACCTGGTGGCAGGATACCGAAGCAGCTGAGCAACCGAGACGCTAGTTCAGCAACTGGCCGCTAGAGGGGAAGCCGGCTGTTTTAGCTCTGCCAGGATTACTGCCTTAGGATTATGGGATTATTCTGGCCATTTTTACCTACGTGTGAAAGCCAGCCGCACATGACCGAATTCGTCATGAGAGTCGTCTGGGAGGAGATAGAGGGCGTGGAGGCATTGAATCCATTACATCTAGCTAGGAATGTATGTTATTTCCGCTAAGACTCTTCGAATTGGGGTCCGTATTAGCCTCTGACCTTGTGGTAAAGGCAAAACTTCACATTTTTCTGTCTTTGGATCGTATTTGTTTTGTCCTTTTCTTTCGCTTTTGTCTGTACTCGTCATGTTCTCTTGAAACCTGTTCTGATAAGGTCAGTTGTGTCAAGCTAGAGCGCTAAAATAAACGTCATTGTAAAAGTCTTATGATCTCATGTCATATTAGGCCACGAGGTAGCCTCAGGAGGTCAAACCACTATCAGAATGTCATTATGTTTCACATAGCGGAGAAAATTATGACATTTTCCCATTAAATGGAGATACGCGAAAACAAATGTATTGCCTACAGGGGTCGAAAAACTGACCATTTTGACATTCTAAATGGTGACAGCCCAAGGTGGACAAGGTGACAAAAATTAGCTGATATGTTTGCTCCAGACGAATAACGGAACAAATAGCCAAAATTTGCACATGCAATTTAAACTCGCAATGTTTTTCAACAACTAAGATGGTCCAGGAGTATCCCTTGGTATCCCAATAACTCAAAACGTGCCACATTTTGCAGCCTGGGCTGGTGACACATTTATGGTTTGGCATTTTTAATGGTGACAATCTGAACACTTTTTGGCCCCTGATTGGCTAGATCAAAAGGTCACAAAAAGTTGTTTCAGAAGTCCTCTTCCAATTTTTACGAATTCGGCCTGCAAATGCCTTAAAATTCCTTTCAAAGTCAACATTTCTAGACGACTTTACCGTTACATCTCTTATCAGTTAATGTGACGTATCCACGGCTAAGGCTATCAATTTCTCTAAGAATTAGGTTATATCTATCCTAATTAGTGATGTAGAAGTTTAGACTACTATAGAAAAAATTACTTCAGAAAAAACATTCCAAACCCCTTTTGAAACAGAAATATAGGGCTTAAAAGAAATCAAAATTAACCAATGAGAAGCCTAGGATTCCAATACCGGGGTCACGTGACCTATCTGACGCAAAAGTTTCGTCATTCTGGGGCTGAAGCAGAAAACGACTCAAGACCCCAGGTACGAAATGGCTGAAGATTTGAGTAGGTAATTGTATTTTTCCGTTTCTAGGGCAAACTAATTCATTTTTTAGTTTGTAAAGGCTTTGTAAAATTAATTCACATACAAATACAGGAGAGACATTTGTATTACAAGAAAACATTACTTTTCAACTTTAAATAGTTTTCGAAAAATAAGTGATGGGTGAAGGTTTCAGCATTTTATCGGAACTGTTAACTTATTTCGATAATAAGTGAGTGGCCTCCCAAAATTGTGTCGAATATTTAAAAATAATTGACAGTTTCCTAATCAGGATTTTTCAAATAGCAAGAAACCACAATCATAATTTTTTCGCGTATCTCCCTTTAAATTTACTTTACTAGATTGCAATGACTCTAACGGCATGAGAGCTGTGCCTAGTCTGCTTAAGCATTGCATATTTTAGTGGAAATGGCCTATCGCGACCTAACTTGACCTCTGGAGGTCAAACATTTGGCCTGAGCGCTTAAACATGCGAAGTAATTTCTTACTGAATTTACACGAGCTTTTCAGTACACTTTGCAGATTTGCGTTAACCCCCATATATTCGGAGTTACAGGAGGGCATCAATGGCCCCCGGTCGGGCGAAGTTGGCGCCGGACCACTGGTGGGGCGTGGGTTAAAGCTAGCCTTTACGTATATGGAAATTTGCAGCGTGGCTAAAATAACAGCTTTATGGCACATTTCGGGAAATTAAATACTGCTGTGTATTAGTTCGAACACTTTCACACATATGGTGGCTTTTCAAGCGCCGTCGTAATGAACGTGAAGTGATGAAGACTATGAAAGGAGACGGTGTGCATGATATTAAACCTGACTACCTCAATTCACTCTGGTAATCAGACTTAAAGTTATTGAATTTCAGTCGTTTTGAGCACGAATAAATGATACTCTGCGGGAAATGATTACCAATTCTTTCCCGGTGTCGAATTCACGAACTCTTTAATCAGGAAATTTCCAAGAAAATGAAAAGAAAAATTAATCAAAATACAAGGGATATGGGAGTGCGTCCCGGATATAACGTATATTCCGCGGACAGATCCTGTTGAATTCACCACAGTTCTTTATCACCCTTGCTATGTTGTAAGTGAGCAAATTACCAAGAAAATAGGCACCCGAGATATCTATCGCCTTGGCTCACCCTGTTGTTATTTTCAACTTGTCATACTTCTTTTTATTTTTGGGATTATGTTCATCAATTTCTGTCATTGCCCTTGTTTGTCTAGTTTTCCCACGAAATGTTAAAAACGAAAAGTTATATATTTCAGAATAGTTAGGAAGGTAGTTATTGGGGTTACGCCTATATATTTAAAACTAGCTGAAGTGCCAAGTTCCCTGTTTGATTTGCTCTTATCGATGATACAACTAGATTAATTTTTGCCTCCTTTCTTTCAGTATTGGTTCCAGATTGACATGTTTCAATTTGTTTTTTTTTGGTACGCAATGGGCGTAGATACATTTGTTCCGAGACATATAATTTTCGAAAATAGTGTTTGGGCCTAGGATCTCAAGCAATATATCTGGATTGTATTCTAAAATCTAAGAAATGTTAAGGAAAAAAGGACGCTCAATAAAAAGATATAGAACTGTGCCCCAGTTGCTATATAACACCTATTCCGTGGACGGTCCTGCTGATGAAGCCGCTGACTTACCCCTCCCTAGCCATTGGTTGGAGATCCCAGGAGATTGGGGAGGTCAGTACTCCCCTCGACTTTGGGTCTCTGATAGGCTTTGTACGGGGCTTGTATTGCTGTGCCAGCGTTAAGCCATCCAGGACCACCACACATTGGTGCCCCTGAGCTAGTACCTATTTTGTGCCCTTTAAAGGGGAGATACGCAAAAATATTATTGTGGTTTCTTGTGATTTGAAAAATCCGGATTACGAAACTGTCAATTATTTTTGTATCTTCGGCAAAATTTTGGGAGGCCACTCACTTATTATCGAAATAGGTTAATAATCCCGATAAAATGCTAAAACCTTCACCATCACTTACTTTTCGAAAACTATCTAAAGTTAAAAAGTAATGTTTTTTGTAATAAAAATGTATATTCTCATGTATTGGTATTTGAATTAACTTTAAAAAGTCTTTGAAAATACAAAATGAATTAATACGCCCTAAAAAAACGAAAAAAAACATAATTACTCACGTCTTCAGCCGTTTCGTACCTCGGGTCTTGAGCAGTTTTCTGCTTCTACCCCAAGATGACGAAACTTTTGCGTCAGAAAGGTCAGGTGACCCCCTATGAGGTGACTGTACGTTCTGATCGGTCAATTGTGATTTCTTAAAAGTCCTATATTTTTGTTTTAATATTATTTTTGGATGTAACTTTTTTAAAATAACTTTTTATTTAACCCGCGCCCCACCGGGGGTCCGGCGCCACCTTCGCCCCACCGGGGGCCATCGATGGCCCCCTCTAACTCCGAAAATATGGGCGTTAGCGCAAATCTGCAAAGTGCAATAGAAAGCTCGCGTGAATTCAGTAAGAAATTACTTCGCATGTTTTAGTGTTCAGGTCAATGGTTTGACCTCCAGAGGTCAAATTAGGTCAAGATCGGCTATTTTCACTCAAATATGCAATGATTAAGCAAACTGGGCATAACTCTTATGTCATTAGAGCTATTGAGGCCTGGTAAAGTACATTTGATAGAAAATTGCCAGTACTTTTTCCGCTATCTGGAACGTAAAGACCTCCCGCCAGTGGTTTGACCGCCAGAGGTCACCTCGTGACCTAATATGACCTGAGGTCACGAAAGGTCAAAAAGTAACCTTGCCGTATATCAAATGAAAGCCAGTGACAAGACAAACACGATGGTGTTTGTTTCACCGCTCTAGCTCAATTAGGTCAAAAGTTATTGTCAAAATACTGTTTTTGACCTCCGGTGACCTTGGATGACCTTGGAAAAGACAAAGGGCAAATATGACCCCTGGGATCCGTGAAAGGGTGTCCAAAAACGTTGTTCTGAGCAGTCTGAGTATTTGCAATCATTTTTGTGGCTTTTATATCATGAAATAGCTTTTCCCCATGCTTTTCCAATGGGAGAGGTCGCCTCGTGACCTGACCTCAGGGCACGAAATCGAAAAATCCCGGATATACACCTTGTAGACCCTGGAGGGGTCATGAAGTGTAGGAAGTTTCAAATTGATCGACTTTGAAATGTAGCTCTTACAGAGCTCTAAATGTGAAGTGAGGTGACCTTGGTTGACCTCGTCTGGTGACCTGACCTTGGGTGACCCGGGGTAAAAATTTCAGGGATGATGGGAAAATGATGCAGTGAGAGGTAGAGCCCTCAACCGCGGTGCTGCGCCTCGTCGTTTTTCTGCTATCCCGGAAAAACCTTAGGGGGGCCATCGATGGCCCCCCCCGGTGGGGCGAGGGTTAATAGTTTTAAACTTTCATGTCACTGCTTAGGAAAAATGGGACCGGTTTCTTAGAGAAATTGATAGCCGTAGCCGGGGGTAGGTCATTTACATCGATAAGAGGTGTACCGGTAAAGTCGTCTAGAAATGTTGACTTTGAGAGAAACTTTAAGACATTTGCAAGTCGAATTCGCAAACATGATAATGGGACTTCTGAAACAACTTTTTGTGACCTTTTGATCTGGCCAATAATTTTTTTGCGTATCTCCCTTGAAGCTGATCTGGGCCTCTTGAGTTGAGGAATTTCATCAGCAGCTCTAGGGCCCTGAGCTTGGCTGGTCACACTGAGGCTGATGAGGGCCCCTGGGCTGGTATGGGGCTCCTGGCCTGATTAAGTGCCTCCTGACTTGATCTGGTACCCCCGAGTTGATATGGTCCCCGAGCTGGTCGGGGTGCTGCCTAAGCACCCCTGATTATATAAATTGCTAATTATACTGATGGATTCTGGGGAGGGATGTGCTAAAAAGGCATGTGCCCCTGAGCTCAGAGAGCAGTCCCTTAAACCAGGATTTCTACTAATTAATCTAAATGAAGAACTAGTTTTTCACAATTTTCAGCCCTGTCACACCATCCCCACAAAACCACCAGCCTCTTTACCTTTTTTACTCTCACTGGGACTGATCCTCGAAAATATGGAACTTGATAAACTCGTTAAAAAGATATCTCTCAAATTATTCCGGCAGCAAAAATGGTCCAATGCCACTTTGCCACTCCTCCTCCTACACCCCTTGAGGGAGCCGCGGAACTTAATCCGCGTTCAACCAGGGCTCACTCGTCACGACAAAACCAGTGGACATAACAAGTGAATTTTCGACTCCAATATATCTTAGCTTGCACATAGTGAGATATCACAGGCTCCGCTGATTTCTCTGATGTTAAGTACTTCCATGAGTTGGCTGACTTGTCCTTAAATCTATCCAAAACAGTCATGTTTTGACTACTTTGATGAGATTGTGGTGAAATTTTCTTTTTCCGGTTTTAATCGAGCTTCCCTTCTCCACCAATGTTTGATTTGCATTTTTCTCGTACCAAAGGTACCCAAAAGTTAATATAATTTAAGATATAGTAAGTTTTTTAGGTTACGTTAAAAAGCCACCTTTTACTCCTGGCGTGCCCCTCAAAGGTGATGTGCCTCGGAAGTTCTGGCTGCGCCCCTGCTTGTCACCGAATAGTGCTGACGGACCCAGGCCCCAAGTTCGGAACGGTGGGGGAGGGGGGGGCAGCTAAGTCAATACTCTGGAGATAAAGCCTGACGCGGCTGCCCTGGAAGAATCTCTGCTAGTCTATGGAAACGTGCTACTTTCAGGAGTGGGACCTAAGCTATACTTCCACCACTGCCTGAGGCAGTGATCACGGTCACGAGTCACGGTCAGAGTTCACCCACCTCCCAAAATGGAATTGTATTTAAAAAACTCACATATTCCCTGGCACTCTCGCATAAAGTGGGGAAAGCAAATCTCTTCCTGCCCATACCTTGAATGAAAATGTAAGGAATCAACACGGGGAAATAACATCTTGGTATAACGCTTATGTCATGGAGCGTCGGCGTTACTAAAAAGAACTATTATATTTCACAAGCTAATAGGAGGGGATTAGGATAGATGGTGAGACCTCTAAGATTAAGATGCAATACATTGCTTTACTCTTCAATTCAATACTTATTTTCGGATCACGTCTTTTCTGGTGTACGCATTGATCCTAGGGTCTACCCGTGAAGTGGTGTATTTACTCTGGTTCATTGCGGATTTCTCTCATGGCTACGGAGCGCTGCCAGCCCGACCTCAACAAAAGAGGAGGGTACACCCAGTCATCCATCAATTACGCCCGCCGTGAAATACCGCTGTGCGGGGCGCGAGAGGGATAGGGCTCGTAATAGCCATGACACTTCCTCACGCTCAACACAATGCGCCCGTATTGCCCGTGGAGGCGAATTTCGACGAAGGGATGAAAAGGTATGCTTATGCGGTAACACAAGTGTTTGAATAAGGTGGCCACAGCAACAACATGTCAGGGTATCACTCAACCCTCTAACAAAAAGCATTAGCCGGCTGATACTAAGTCGTCACCCGATACGTGCGCCGGCGACAGTCCTTATACGTGCCGGACACGACAGTGGAGCCAACCGTACAATGGCTCCGCGGTGGGTGGGGTGGAGGGGACCATCACTCAGCGCTGCCGGGATGCTTACCGAAGGGTTGGCTACAATGTACAATGCCAATTCACCGAGATAAATCAAACAGCTCCTGACAGTTTCGTGAAAGACGATTGCCAAAGATGGCACCTTTGCGTCAAAAACAGGCGTGCGTCTAAGCCTTACCTACGTCCGTCTTGGGAGGAAGCCGGAGTCACAGCACATTCACTCATACAGTGATCACGTACAATATAATGATGGGCCCATTTATAACTGAAACTGATAGTCTCTCCGCCATCCGTAATGCCGCCCCTGCCCATAGCGTGCGTTCCCATTGTGTAAAGAACCGGTCATATATAATCTACATTATACACTTCTCGCAATATAATTATAAACTGCTGTGATTACCTGGAAAGTGAATATTTGTAAATATTTCTTAACATTTTGGTTACTGTCTTTACAACGACTGTTTCATTCACTTACGACCCAAGTGCCGCTTCCACCGATTTCGGGTGCCGAAGACGAACGAAAATTGGCGACACCTTGGATACGAACAGTGAATGCTAGACCAAGGCTCGAAGGAAAAACCATTTGAAGCTGGCCTTTTTTATTTTGTGCCACCCCTGGTTTTGAGTAAGCTTTCCCCGGCATACTATTAAGCGTCTCACTTGAACATGGACCACCTTCATCGATTTTTGCTTGCCCTCTTGTTTGTGGTTGGGTGCCTATATTCAGGGGCGCAGCCAGAGCTTTGGTATGGGGGGGGCACACCAACTTTGAGGGGCACCCCGGGGAAAAAGGGCACTTTTTAACGTAACCTAAAAAACTTGCTATATCTTTGTTTATATCCTTTTTGGGCATCTTTGGTTCAATGAAAATGCAAATAAATCATTGACGGAGAAGGAAAACGCCATGAAAACCGAAAAAAAGAAAAAATATCATCAAAATGTCATGGAAGTAGCCAAAACACGACTGTTTTGGATAGATTTAAGGACAAATCAGCCAACTCATGCAAGTACTTAACATCAGAGAAATCAGCGGAGCATGTTATATATGTTACAATGTGCAGGCTAAGGCATATTGGAGTCGAAAATTCCTTTGTTATGCCCACTGGTTTTGTCGTGACGAGTGAGCACTGGCTGAACGCGGATTAAGTTACTTGCCTCCCACAATCACCGTGGGACGAGGAGTAGCATAGTGTGTTTGGAAGAACACATTTTTACTGCCGGAAAAATTTGGGAGATACCTTTTGAACGCGTTTATTAAGTTCCATATTCTCAAGGATCGGTCCCAGTTAAGAGTAAATAAAAGGTGAACAGGCCGGTGGTTTGGATGGGGAAGGTGTGACAGGACTGAAAATTGTGAAAACTAGTTCTTCATTTAAATTAATAAGTAGAATCCTGGTTTAGGGGACTGTGCTCTGAGCTCAGGGGCACATGCCCTTTTATCATTTCTTCCCAGAATCCACCAGTATAATAAGCAATTTATATAACCAGGGGTGCCTAGGTATCATAAGCCGTTTTAGAGATTCCTCATTCCTGGTTAGCTCCGTTTTACAAGGGGAATTTCCATTGTATTCTTATTCCCCATCTATTCAAGACCAGCTCTGGCGTCCCCAAGTGTGGATCAGAGGCCTCCAGAGCAGCTTCCCCCATCCCCCAGTTGTGCCTCCAGGGACTAGACTAGCTCAGTGACCCAGCACCGAGATGACGGGAGTTGGCCTTGTGTTCTTATTATCTGTCTATTCAAGACCACCTCAGGGGCCCCTGATTTAGATCAGGGCCACAGAGCTGATCATGCTTCACCCAGGGACCAGACTAGCTCATTGATCCCAGAGATGAGGTCATCAGACTAGCTCAATGGGCCACAGATGGGCTCATAGGGCCTTAAACCAGTTCAAAAAGCCCCAGAACAGTTTAAGGCGCCAGATCACCTCAGGGGGCCTCAAGCCAACTTAAGGGGCTCTCACAAGCTCAGCGCCCAGACCAGCTCAGGGTACCCTCAGAACCTAGATCCACTCTTGGGCCCCAGATCGGCTCTTGGGGCCCCAGATCAGTTCAGAGGCCTCAAGTCAGGTCAGGGGCAAGATCAAGTCAGGGCCACTAAATCAGCTCAGGAATCCCTCACCAGCTCGGGGCCCAATCAGTTCAAAAGCCCCAGAGCTGCTCAGGGGACACCAGATGCCCATAGGGCACCAGATCAGCTTCGGGGGCAAACAATCAGATCAGTGGTCCCCGACCAGCTCGGGAATACCAGATCAAGTCAGGAGGCACTTAATCAGCTCAGGAGCCCCATACCATCCCAGGGGCCCTCATTAGCCTCTGTGGGCCCAGCTCAGCTCAGGGCTTTAGAGCTGCTCATGAAAACACGTAAGGAGGCCCAGTTCAGCTTAAAGGGCACCAGATTAGCTCAGGGGCACCAGACTAGCTCAGAGGGCATCAGATGAGCTCAGGAGGCACCAGATCGACTCAGGGGCATTAGTGCAGCTCAGGTGGCACCAGATCGATCCGCTCGGGGGCCAGGTCAGCTCCCAGCCCCCCAGACTATGGCAGGAGCCTAAATCAGCTCATGGAGCAACATAACAGCTCAAGGACACATGGTGGGCTCAGGGCCCACCAAACCAGCTCAGGGGGCACCAGGCCATCTAAGGAGACATCAATAATCAGCTGAGGGGGCACCTAATCAGCTGAAGAGGAGAAATAATCAACTTGGGGAGGCATGAGATCAGATCGAGGACCCGAATCAGCTCAAGGGGCACTAAATCGGCTATCAGGGCACCAAGAGCTCAAAGGCATTAGACTAACTCAGAGGGCATTGGTTCAGGAGGCACAATTATTTGCTCAGTGGGGCACTCGATTGATTCAGGGGCACCAGATCAGGTTAGAGGGCAAGTAATCATCTCAAGGGGCCAAGACCAGATGAGAGACCACGAGATGAGCTCAAGGAGCACCAGATTAGCTTCACCCGTACGATTATTGGCGACGATGAGGCATTAGGTGGACACATACTAGGTGCCCATACTCTTCCCGGGTGCTTGGAAAGGCGACAGAATGCCCTAACTGACCGAAAAAGGTATTAAGTTGTCCAACAATAGTTTCAATCGGTACATACGGTCCAGTTACATCTAGGTTCAACGGCGTAGGGCACTAAATTTCGAGCGGCACGGCCCAAATTGGGTACTCCACCTGGCTATCACCCCAGCAGTGATGGGAGGCACGTCCCCATGTGCCCCCCTGGACAGTAGATCAACTCTGGTAGGCATTAAATAAGCCCAGGGGCCCGGATCAGCTCAAGGGGCACTAAAACAGCTAAAAGGACACCAGGCAAGCTCAAGAGGCATCAAACTAACTCAGAGAGTATTATATAGGTTCAGAAGGCACACTTATTTTCTCAGGGGGGGCACCAGATTGACTACGAGGGCACCAGATCAGCTCAGAGGGCACATGATCAGCTTCAGGAGGCACCAGATGAGCTCCGCCCGTACGATTATTGGCGATGATGAGGCATTATCTGGAAACGGATTATGTGCCTATACTCTTCCCGGATGCTTGGAAAGGCGACAGAATGCCCTAGCTGACCAAACAGGCACTTAATTGTCAAACAGCAGTTGAAACCGCTAAATGCAGTCTAGTTCCATCTAGGCTCAACGGCGTAGGGCACTAAAATTCGAGCGGCACGGCCCAAATAGGGTACACCACCTGACAATCAAAAGGGCACCCCGGCACCGATGGGGGGCACGTGCCCCTGTGCCCCCGCTGGCTGCGCCCCTGACCACGGGAGAAGAAAAAACAAGTTGATGACCATGATCTCTCTAGCTAAAAATACGATACAATCATATTTCCATCAAAGTACAAATATGTAGGTACAATCAATCCAAGTACAGTACAAGGATAGGCTGGACAGCAAGGGGAGAAGCGGGACAACTTGTCCCAGTTCTCCCCAACCCGCCATTTTTCAGAATTGCGATGTCAGCAAAATTAAAACCCCTTTCGTTGTTCGAAGCTGGGACAGATCGATGGAGAATGCGACACCAACTTTATTGCACCAAAATAAAGAATTTTTTGGTTGCATATTTAACAGAACATCCACTCAAGAAAACGTAAAAATCAACTTTTAAGGAGCACTCACCTCTCGCTTCCAGCACCCACCGGAAAAGGAAGTTGACGCCCTAGTGATGTGCAGCGGCACGTATAGTGCGGAAATCAGATGAAAATTATATTTTTGGCTCACTCGTGGATTCAATAATGGGGGTGTCCCACTTCTCCTGCGTCCCAGTTCTCATCACTCTCTCCTACCTGTACGAGTCGTGATCAATCCTCTGAATGCGGAACTGCGGTGGGTAGTTCAAGCTCAGAATTGAAGCAGAAAGGAAATGGCGCGATTCCACCCACGTGTAAACTGTAGTAAAAACATACCTTTCTCCATCATAGAAACACACCCAAACAAAAATCAGAAGAATAAATACCTTCATCTAGGGTAGTTTAATCATTTAAGAACTTGTTTTAATCTATTGGCAGGATTGTTTCACCACAGGAGAGTGAAACTATTCTTTGGGCAGTTTGTGAGTTCCATAGAAATACTCTGAGGTCATACATTTACACCTTTGCATTTTTAGTAAGAATGGAACTGCACTGTGCTAAAATGAAATAGTGATTAATTTACCCCATCCGTGTAATATTACACCTTTTCTTCTAATATTAAGCTGGATGTCGGAATATATTTACCAAGAATTCTAAACAAATTCTTGATAATGGGGTAATTTTAGGAGCAGACAAATTGAAATTCTACGCTTGAGGTGTTGTTTTTTTCAGTGTACTCTGTTAATATATCTGTCATTACGGATTCGAAGCGGCATCTTGAACTGGGCACCCTATGTTAATTACATATATGCATTTCTGTAGTCCAAACATAAAGCACCATGCACATTGGCTTTTCCATTGTACCTGCCGATTTGACATTTTTCCTGGCATCAAAGGTATCAAGGGCGAATTCAGAGTAAACAGAAGAGGAGAGTGGTTACCCTCTGATCAAGTCCTCGACTACACTACACTGCGATTCGGCATTAGCTGGTGCAAACCTGGTCTATGTGCCTCCCCCTCGATAATGAATCCTGTATCCGCCCATGACTAACTTAACCCTACTTCCAACGGGCTTCCGGCTACCCCTATTTCCAACAGAGGGCAGATTCTGCCCCCGAAGATTTCAAAAGTTACCCGACCGATTTTAAAAATTCACACTGCAATCGATTCATCTTGCGCTAATCTCCATTTTTAAAAAAGAAAATCCCAAAATTTTGAAAATTGAGGGTAAGTGTTTCAAAATATACAAAATGTCTGCCTTTTTTAGATTATCCGTAACTCTTGTCTCTTAGGCTCTATTTTCACGAAACTGGTATGGATTGAAAGGGAATTGCTTGAAAATGGTGATATCTTCTATTTAGGTGAAATTAAAAATTCAAGGGTGGTTTAAGGGCCAGAATTTTGGGGGAATTATATGATTTTTGCTCGTCTTTTTTGCAGAAATACATACGCCAGGTAGAGTGTGATATCTCTTATGTCAAACAAAATGATCAAATGCCAAACATATGTCAGATGTGGATTCAGGGAGGCAAAGAAGTAGGGTAAGACAAACAACCCCGCCTTTCAGGTATGGCTACTTTTCAAATTACCCCGCCTTTATCCACCTCTGCTCGACCCGGGGAACACTCCTGGATCCACCTATGGATGGATTGTGTCCACATTTGGTGTAAGGATTAAATGCATATCTTCGATGCTCTGCCCCATTCAATGCAGACACAACACTAAAATGAACTTGAGTGTGAGTGAACTCCCCCCTCACCCCTAATTACGGTACCTGAGCACGTCGATGGCTTCCTATCATTATTTAACACACATATCGGCTCAATGCATGGTTATGTTTAGCCCTCCCGTCCATTCTGTAGGCAGTATATTCACTTTGGAAGGTTCGAATGGAAAACATTGCAGACCCCCATTATGAACTCCTGGAACCGCCTATGGCAAAACATTTATCGAAATACACATCAACGGCCGCTAATTGTAGGACAAAAGCAGCGCAGGCGACAATGCTCGTCTTCTAGACAAACCCCCAAATTAGCGAGTCAGGCGGGTACCCGCCCTTAAGATCTCGACAACCGCGCTAGGTAGCGAAAAACGGTAAAAGGCGTTGGATGGCCCATCCACTACTCCATCGAAAATATTTAAACCATTTTTGTCAGGTCACATTTAGGGTCACTAGAGGACAAAACAAGCCATCATAGGGATAACATGTAAATGATGTTTTTTGGCCATTACATCTAAACAAGTAGAGATAGAGCAAAACGATTTGAACTCTATGAATCCTCGCAGCAAGCCAAATCGAATGATATATAACATGACCTTGCCAGGTCAAATCAAGGATTTGACCTGGCCTGAGGTCAGGTCAAGCTCAAATTGGGCAAAATTCATATCATTAGAACCACAATGACGAGGAAAATCTAATGCAGTTTAAATAAACGCTCTATCTTTATTAATTACTGTGTTATTCAGTTAAAAACATTTTTCCCATGCATTTCCAATGGAAAGGTCATGGCTCGTACCTGACCTTAGGTCATCGATATCAAAAATTTCGGAACATATTTTAGATAACTCAGTGGGGTCATTGCGTGGTACGAGTTTCAATCGGATAAGTTCATCCTGTTCCTGCTTATGCTATCTTAAACTTTTTTGAGGTCAGGTCGCTCCACCTGTACTGGTGACCTGACCTGAGATGTCCTAACCTTACAATTTTGAAGAAAACAAGTTGTGAAAATGATGAGGAAAAAGGTATGCCAAGTACGGCGGCGCTACGCGCCGCCGTTTTTATACTGCCTTCGAAAAAGCCGGGGGCGGGTACCCGCCCCCGTCAATCTGCGTGTTAAGATCCTACCTGGGGCCCCTGAGCTAAGGTGGGCCCTAAGCCAATCTTGAGCTCCCTGTGTTGAACTGGGTAGCCCCTGGGCTGGTCTGGGCCGCTGCACAGTTATAGGGCCCCTGAGCTGAGCTGGGGGCCAGAACTTAAATGGCCCCTGGAGATGTTCTGAGACCCAATATACACCGACCTTTGGGGCGCCCCTAAATTGAGCTAGGGCCCCAACCTAGTTAAATAGTTGGTGCATATGCAGAGAAAGTGCCAGAGGGGAAAGCAACCACAGGTGGAGAAAGCAGGCACCCTGAGGATCAGCTAGGGGTTGATGCAGAGGCATGGAATGAAAGACCAAGAATGAACACCAACGGTGCGAGGGCTGGTCCGAGCCAGAGAGGCGAACCGAGACGCCAGTTCTTAAAACTGATGGCAATGGAAATGAGAAATATCTTTTGTACAGAGACTAACCCTAAATCCAAAAAAGGTGATGGCCGGTCACGCTGCGCAATATGCCTTAGTGGGTTCACGATACATGTGGGAGGGGGGGTTGTTGCAGAGGATATCATTTTCGTGTGTGGCACGTACATACATACCTTTAGTGGGCGCCTTGGTTCGTGAATGGCGAGGAAGCCTTAGCGATCATCGTGGATACAGAAATATACGCGTGTTTCTTTCGCTTCTTGTGGGTTTGATAAACCAGACCGAAATTTTACACATAAATTGAAATAACGTTATCTGCAGACGTGGCAGCCAGCATTTGACTTGTGTCTTAAACGACTGATATTAAAAGCAAACGACAGCAATCTTTCGACCGCCACAAAATTCTCTATTCCATCGCTTAAACCCTCTACGCAAATCAGAATATTTCCACTCGGATAGGATCAACGCATGCGTTCCTATTCAACTCACGACTATTGTAACATGCGACTTTGTCTATTAAAGTCGTCGGTCTTCTGGTGCTGGAAGCTCCTTAACCGTCCATGTTGGGCACAGCAGCATACCACAGAGGCCTGTCGCAAAGAGGCCTGTCGCAAAGAGGCCTGTCGCAAAACATTTTTACCGTCAGATAGGAACATTTAATGCTAGAGCGTTTGGAAACTGAGTAGCGGGGAGGGGATAGCAATATTGCCACTCCGCAGACGCTATCATATTAAATAAGTGAATCTAAGCATTTATGTACAATTATGTATTAAAATTATATCAAACTGAAAAGTATACATGCCAAATATCTTGCAAACAAAGAATCGAGGCAAAATAAGCCCGTGATTGGGGCAAAGTGGTCAAAATAACTTTGGCTTACTTTTTTGGTTTCCTGTGCAGATATCTTGTATTTTTTGCCTTTTTGTCCCCTCTAGTGTCTTCAGAATTGAACATGGGACAAAATCATGGTACAAAACATATGAAATGGGGATTAAAAGTTCTTCAAAATTGAGCAAATATCACTAGGGTGACCGCTTTGCCCTGGTCTCCCCTACTATTGTTTGGAACTGATCGGTTGCCAGATATTCCTTTGACGCAGCGTGAAACTTGTTATATTGGGTTCTGAGGTTGGGTCGCTTGCCCTTGAATAGCTCCTGTATCTGGCATGACCTGACAGAAAATTTAGTCAGGTGCATAACACGATTTGGGAATAAGGCACTGTAAGTTGTGCTGTCCTTTGTTTCTTCTTTTTTGCGTTTCTTGGGAAAACCAGCAGGGAGAAAATTTTTCCCCTGTAGGGCTCATGTTAAAACAAACAAATAATGGAAGACAGAGGGATATTACGGGTTATTTTATTCTTTGAAGGTCATCTCTCGCTGAAAGTTTAATTCCCATGTTGTAGGTTGAAACATATTATTCATTTGCATGTCAGTGGTGCCTCGGGCGGAGGGTTCGAGGCGGGGTGACCTAGTCAGAGGTCACACCACCGCTGTGCTCGCCCTGATTGGCTGGCCGCCGGTCACCTGACTGGGCGGTGACGGGGAGTCGCTGCGAGGGTGGAACCGGCGGGGAGTTGGAACGAGAGCGCGGTGTCAAGAGGATTAGGATGTTGTGCGAAAGTTAATACATCAAATGTGGATCTAAGTTGGACTCTTGGCTGTGAGGTCGGACTCATAAGTGAACTTACGAAACCCATAACAGGCCCATTGAGGGGTGCTAGGACGGATATGATACAATGGAAGACATTGAACAGTTAGGTATGTACATACATACATTGTTCCTGCATCACTTATTTAAAATGTCATCAAACAATTATAAAAAATCCTGCTGCCAATTCTTCCAACGGATAAGCCACTGAATAATTAAAAAAAACAGTACATTTTATAACTCTAATCAGTACCAAGTCGCGTAACCCAACCCTAGGTCACCGGTAAAACGGTAATGTTTGATTGTTTGTCAACTTAAATTTAGACGTCATCATATTTGATTTGGGTCTTAACGACTCAAGGGATCTACAATTAATATAATGCTAATTATTAGTCTCTAATATATGGCAAGTGGAAAAGTAAGGTTTTTCATTGGGTCCAAAAAGTGCCCGAGGCCACAACTCAAAAACCATTAAACGGGCGCAGCTAATAATATCACAGCGATAGTCTGCGCCTCGCAAAACCGATGTGACAAATTTTCATCAAAGTCTGACATGTAAGGTGCTATCGCTTGGTCGATTTGTCGTGGGATGCCCCAATACCTTGACGCGCAAGCGATCTCGCGGCCGTGGCCTGCCCCGGCGGTCGGGTCTGTTGGGCCGGCGCGCCCGTCCGACACGCCAACAACCCCGCGCGGCGGCTGGCGGTGGGGGAGGGGAGGGGGAAGGGGGTCGGCGTGCCGCCCATCGGGTAGTGCGCCTGACATTCCGGGACTGTAGCGTTATTCAGCCGCCACTGCGGACCTGCTGTCCCCCTCCCCCAGTGATGGGTCGGAGAGCCCCACATACCTCCGGGTGGACCCCCTCCCCACCGGTACCTCCGCTCTGTCCTTCCGCTCAGCCGTTTCATCCGCTCGATGTGGACGGCGGGTGTCTATCTTACTTGTGTTTCACTATTTTACATTTCTTGAGTTGCTAATGGTTGGTTGGCTGCCCACCGGCGTAACTAAAGGGGCCCCGTGCTTGGGGAGCCTGGTTAATTTTACTTTAAAATTGCCACTGATCTATTTTAGGTCGGTGTCTTACACGCATGTATCGGTGTACGCACTATGTTACATGCAGGAGTGTCAGTCAATATATGAACGGATACAAATGATCAAACCAAGAACTGAATATTAGATGATAGCCTATATGCTGGATCAAATAAAGCGTAACAAGGTGTTATGGTGTGACCCAACAGGGTTTACGGGGCTTTCGGTCATCGCTGGCTGACCGGATAAGCGGGCAGAACCTTTGCTTTTTAAATATGCCGACCTGAAGGTAAAACCACTTACCTTAAAATCATACCAGAATATTTTCAGTTTTTAGTCACCGACTGCACAGAAAACTGCGCGTACTTAAGAGTTCAGCTTTAGGATATATCTACAGAGTAAGCTAATGAAACTTGTGTTTCTACTTTCCGTAGTTGTGAAGTGGTTCAGGGGCGTAGCCAAGGGGGGGGCGGCAGGGACAGCCGCCCCTCCCTGAGGGCCCGAATGGTCCTCCTGAGGACACGAGCCGCGCGAAGTGCGGCTCGCCCGCACTATGCTCTGTGGCCAAATTTGGCATTTTATACCAGACAGGGCCCTCTTAAGCCCTCTTCAGCACTCTATTCTGTAACAAGCAGGGCCCTCTTTGTGTTCTTTTGAGCCGATTCCGTACTTTTGCTGTCGACAAATCAAGTGATAGACCGAATCGTATTTGGCCCCACCATTGGTTACAACTTTTGCCCCCACCACCAACCTGGAAAAAATCCCTGCGCCTATGCCTAACAGAAATCTGACGAGTTCTGGCTGGTGGAAGCTTGCTGTGGGAAATGAAAGCATTTGGAACTTTTATTGGGATGACCTCCGTGTAAATTATCCGAATGGGAATTAATTAAGTTTGATTACCTTTTTCCATTGCATCGAAACTATATGTATGTGCCTAAGACCGCAGTTCACGATGTGCCTATGTAGACAATAACAGAATTCATCCGATGTTCCCTTGATATGAAACTGTGCGTACTTCAGACCTCTTCTCAGGATATATTTTCATAGCGAATGGCTGAAGAGTTTATTTTCTGGTTCATATGCTTCCGGGAGTGGTTAAGATTTTTTGCTGTGCTGGTATGAATCTGAAATGGGCCATCGATCTGCCAGCAGCTTTACGACGAGTTAGATATAAGCCGAGGTCCAGTTGCTCACGAAATTGTGCGTAAGCACGGTGTTAGGCCTGCTTCTCAGTAAAGAAAGTTTTGGAAGACCAATTTTTCCGCAAATTGAACCCGAATTGTGTGTACCACGGCGCTTGCTGCCCAGCGGAAATCTTAGAAATCTAGGCCGGTGGAGGCTTAGTAAGCCCCTTCCAAGAGGGACATACCCTTAGCAGAAGTCTTAGCTACGCGTAGTTTCGTATGCAGCGGAAAATGTGCTATCGATTGGTATGCCTTCACATTCAGTGCATTTTCCCGGAGATCGGCCCATTTTAATATGCGAAAATATTTCTACTCGCACGGGTAGAAAGGTCTTCTCATCTTAAAATGGGCCGATCTCCGGCAAAATGCACTGAATGTGAAGGCATACCAATCGATAGCGCATTTTCCGCTGCATACGAAACTGTTCGTACTTAAGACTTGTGCTAAGGGAATGTCCCTCTTGGAAGGGGCTTTCTGAATTCGTCACCGATTTCTGCGCTTCTTGTAATGGTTAAAAGATACTGACACGAGGGTATGAATCTGAAATGGGCCGATGACCGGCACGTAGCCCAGAGTAGAATTGGGCATGGCGTGATAGCCAAGATCCGATTACATACGAAACCGTTGGAAGCTAAGGTTTTGTTTCTGATCCTTATTAGATAAGAGCGTTTTTCCTACAAATTTAGCCAAATATCGGGCGTCGCGACGCTTGCCACCTGGCGGAGATCCGGGGAACCTATGCCACTGGAGCCCGCCCGGCTCAATCACTAATGATCACGGCGGTGAGACCAGTTTCCGTAAAGTAAAACGCTGTCTTAGCAGAGGTGTCGAAGGTATGAAATCGAAAATGGTACCACTGCATAGCCCAGACAATTGTCTTTCATTACCAGTCGGTTCACTTCATTGTTCGTTCACCCTGCTTTTACTATGCAGCATTCAGTAACCCCGGGTATCAGAATTGATCGTTACCTAACGGGTTGATTTAGAAGCCAAAGTTTAACGTCCCACAAAGCACAGGGACGGCCGCCCCGCTCAGGTCACCCTCTCACTAGTCAGTTGCCAGCCGACCTGTACGTCGGGTAAACTATTGAGTGCCGGAGCGTCTCAGGGGAACCGATCCCAAGCCTGGACATGCACTGCCACTGCATGCTTCTGAGCAGCGGGCGGGAGCCCAACGCTCTACCAACTGAGCTACCGATTTTTGGTAAAATATAAATGATTGAAAATTAATGATAATTTAAAAATAGACCTACCTGACGGGTTAAGAACTATTTGGGAACATATCCTATCTTTTTTAGATTCCGTTATGTAAATTTCATGACCACACATAAGTGGTGCGTTCTAGGAAAATGCAATTTTGAATACCAAGGCTTGTGATGTACTCTGTACATATTCTGGCTACATCAGTTAAAACAACTCGTGCGGCATTCCAGTTCTAAGCGCACGAGGTGATTTTCTCAGATTCTGATATTCCGGCTTACGATCGTAAGATTCCATCATTGGCGATATCGTGGTGAACTGATGTCTAGAATTGGCGAAATTTGGCGAAATGGTGAATCAAATTTGGCGAAAAATCACATTTTCATCTGGCAACCCTGGTTGAGGCCGCTTTCTTGGAGTTTGATTTGTTTAATGAAGAGCCATGCAGTAGAATGTTCAGTTTTGATTGCTTATCCATGTTGCAAAGGTTAATGTTGGTTATAGAGAGAATTTCCTGAAACATTGTTACTCTTGCATGGTTGAATAATTGACAATGGAGCATAAAGTGTGGTGTGTCCTTTTTTGTTTCGCCGCAAGCACAGTGGGGAGAGTTGATCGCTTGAACTTCAAATTGGTGAATTTATTTGCTTGTGCCAAGTCTCAGTCTTGTCAATAAATAATTGTCTCTCTTGTGGCCCAAAGAAGGATAAAGTGGGGGAGAGGGAGTCCCAAAAAAGTGTTTGATTTTGTTTTGAATGTTGTTTTGGAGGTAATTTCACGAATATTTTGGGTCAACTGATTCCACTTCTTGACAGAGGTAAGCAGAAATGATCTTTTAAACGTCAGTGTTCTGTATCGCAGCACTGCTATTTTTTCTGAATGTCTTAAGGTTGTAAGCAAGTTACTTTCTCTTGTTTCAGGAACAACGTTGCGTATGAATTGTGGTACTAATGGGTTATTTAAGAGGTTATGAAAAATACAATATTGTTTATTTTCCTTCTTGTCTCAAGGGATTCCCACCCAAGGTCTTTTTTCAATTTCGCAGTCGGCGCCCGGAGTAAGGTCCCTGTCACTAGTCTAGCGGCTCTATTCTGCAGTCGCTCAAGTCTACGTTTGTCGTGTGCTGTGATATGTCAGTCATTAATTATGTCACAGTAGTCAAAGTGAGGTCTAACGTATGTCGTGTAAATTTGATTCAGAATTGGCCTGAGGAGAAACTGTGCTAAAGGTTAGATGGGGCTCAAAGCTATGTTTACTTTTTTTATTATTTGGTTGACGTGTTCTTTGAATTTCAAGTCATGAGAAAGAGTAATCCCTAGATGTTTGTGATTTTACACCACTGGTACAGGTTCACCCCCAATTGTTAGTTTTGGGACTTGTGTTCTATTTTTTAACGAGAAAGTTTTCTGGATTGTTTTGGTTGCGTTAAAGGTAATGAACCATTTTTGTCCATATCTATATATTTTGTTAAGGTCGGTCTGAAGAGTGTTCTGAATGGAAAGGAATGAGTCGGTGGTATGAGCCGCGTACAGAGATGTGTCGTCAGCAAAACAAAGTATGTATGTCCTGGGTCATTTGTTTTGTCAGATAATTTCGATAGAGGAGGGCAAGGAGGGGGCCAAAAACGGATCTTTGAGGACAGCCTTCATTTAGCGAAAGAGTAGATGAGTAAGAATTTTGCAAGCAAACACGTTGTCTGCTGTCAGTAAGGTAGGAGGCGAGCCAGTCTAAAACTGCAGTCAGTCCGAATTCACGTTTGCATTTTTCTAAGAATCCTCTTTGTCAAATTTTGTCGAAGTAGCGCAAAATATCCAGATACACTGCAGTGAAATCTTGCCCCTTATCTAGTGATTCATCTAATTTATGTGTCAAATAGAAAAGTTGTATTTTTGTACCATGGCCGGGCCAGTACCCGCTCTGTCGATCTGTTAGAAGGCTGTTGTCTGATAAGTGTTTGTATTTTTTCCGGAAAACCACCTTTTCGAAGACTTTCGATAAGCAAGAAAAAGACTGATAGGCCTATAGCAGGAAATGTCAGACGGGGATCCTTTATTTTTGAAAATTTGTTTGACATTGGCGAGTTTCCATTCTGACGGGAAAATACCGAGCTGAAGAGATTTATTGAATAGTTTTGTGAACGGGTCTGTGATAAGAATCACGGTTAGCTTTAAGAAGTTATTTAGAATTCCGTCAGGTCCTGTTGATTTGTGGGTCTGTAGCTTATTCAGTTCATGTAGCGCATCTCTTTCAGAGACCACAAGGGCGTCTATTTCCGGGACAGGGGAGTCAGGGGCTCAGCAGTAACTATCTCCGGCTCTACGGCTCTACAATATCTAATGCTAATTTTGCTGCAAAATAGGAGTTTGACATGTTTGCCTTCTGTTCATTGTTCATTGTCTTTGACCAAGGTTTTATTTTCGTTCATTGAAGGAGGAATTTATTTAGTGATTATACGGCCAGTAAGTTCTCACAAAGTAGAAGTGATATTTGTGTGGGCTGCTTTTATACTGAAGAAGTTGATATGTTTTTGAGAGTAAATATTGGTTTTTAATCTATCGTAAGTGTGACGGGGGCGCTGGGGTCGCGGGGCTCGTCGCTCGGTGCGAGTCGGGCTGTGGCGTCGTCGCCGCCGATGTTGTTGTGCGTCGTTCGGGCCGACCTCTCGGTGGTCCGCCGTGGCGGCTGCTCTTGGCCGTGACCCGCTCGCTCACGATGGTGGCGACGTCGCGCCCGCTCCCAGCATCACACTAAATTTTATTTGAGAGAGGTCGTGCTCGTCGCGTGCGCGGTCGGGTGGCGGGCCGAGTTGACGGTGGGCAGTGGACAAAGTCGGCTAGCTTGGCCGAGTCCTCCAGACGGGCGAGCCTATGTCCCGACACTCCCACTCGACACCCTTGGGTTCCAGGAAGGGAATACAGCTAGTGCCGAGCTTTGTAGCCCTCCCCGGTAGCAGGGGTCCCACCCGCCTCTCGCGATTTTGGGGGCCCGTTTAACCACCCGTACGCCAAGTATTACCCGCATAGAAGCGGCACCGAAACCGTCAATCCTCTCCCCGCCCCTTTAAGTCCCCGCTAACTCTTACTATTTCCCTCGGACCTATCATCACAAGTTACACCCCCCCTTTTAACCGATTCTTCCATAGCTACCTTAACTACTTGCCCTTTTGTACCCTCCTATCGTGGTTCTCTGAGCTGCACTGACTTCTCGCCTCAAACATCGTCTATCTCGGTGGGCTATTTCCACGTACCAGGGGTCCAGTCTCTCTGGGAGCGGATTTGTTTTGCCTACGCCAGCACTTTTCAGCCTCGTTAACCCCTAAACCAGTCCCCTACCTTAACCTTCGCCCGGGTGGGGGGTCTTTTTAGACCCCCCTCGGGTTTTTCCGAAGTGAAAAAAACAACGGCCGGCAGCGCCGCCAAACTTGGTCGAGCTGTTTCTTCATTATTTTTACATCTTTCCGGAAAATTTTATCCCCAAGGTCATATCAGGTCAGGTCACCAGGCCAGGTGAAGTGACCTCACCTCAAAAAATGCTTAGGACCGCATAACTAAAAGAAGGGTTGATCGATAAAGTTCAAACTTATATCACATATTGGGCCCACCAGGAGCTACAACATTTGTTCCGGGATTTTTGATATTGGTGACCTAAGGTCATGTGCAGAGCATGACCTCCCCATTGTAAATACATGGGGAAAATCACGAAACGAGCTCCTCTCAGTAAGTATGGATGGAATCATCTTCAAACATCGGTTACGATTTGATCTTAGCCCATTTCTGAAGTTTATGCCAAAATGTTGAGTTGGGACCTTTAAAAGGTCACTTTAGGTCAAATAAGTTTTTTGGGGTGTTTTACTCTATAAATTTAAAATAAACTAAGATAGAACTTTTATTTTGTCACCAAAGTGTTTGTATAGTCACTGTAAGTCAAATGATATACATCATGACTATACCAGATCAAGTTGGGTCAGACCGTTGTCCTGGGTAAGGTCAAATTCTTAAATTTGACCTGGCATAGCAATATTATATATCATTCGATTCGTATTGACAAGAGGATTGCAATGGTGCATCAACTATGGCTGTATCTTGTTTGGTTTGGAAGTTATTAGCGAAAAAAGGAAACACCCTTATGCATGGGAGGCTATGGACATTCCCAAGAATATGCCCAATATTCAGTGACCTGTAGCTCCCTAGGCTTTGACCTGACACGAAAATGAATGGCACTGCAATGAAAGAGCAACTCAAGAGCTTTCGAATGGTGCTAGAAAAATGTTTCTAGCTATCATAGTTTCTGAGATATATGACGTTTTCTTAGTACACCTCATATTAGCGATTTTGACCTATTCTGACCTCTGGTGACCTTAATATTGACCTGAAAAAAGAAATGACCGAAGTATTTTCGATATCATTTTTGAAGAGCTTTCGATTGCCGTTTTGCGCTTTTTTCTAGCTCTCTTAGTTTTTGAGATCGGGGGGAGTCTTTTTTTTAGCCCCCCTACCAGGGCGAAGGTGGCTCGTACCCGCCACCGGGGCAAGGGTTAATAGCCGAAGTTGGGATTTAAGCATTCAAAACCGATCTTTTGTCGTTCTGATTTTATACTCGCATCTATTATGTGGATGCTTGGGGCTCGGAGCACCCCTCAAGGGTTGCAACGCAATGCAATTCTCATCTTAATAGACGAAGCTCGGGCTTAAGCTTTCCAAAAACCAATTTCAGAATGCTTGGGATTGGATCGACTGTCTTATAAGTTCCGATTTTGTCTCGACCCGGGTGAAAGCAAAAAGGATTGCTCACTTATTTTGGTTTCGGTTTTTTAATAGCACCTATTATGTCAGGGTCTGGAGCTCGAAGCTTTGTGCACGGTTCCAATGCAAAATACATTTTCGTCTTAAAAGTCGAGGTTTGGGTTTAAGTATCCAAAACGCAGCATTTTTCTCGTACGGATTTTATAACGGCACCTAATAAGTCAAAGCCTGGGGAACGGAGTTTTCTAAATAACGGGCATGCGAAGACAAATTTGCCTTAATTAGCGGAAGCTTGGGCATAAGCTTTCAAAGGCCAATCTTCAGTGCTGGTCCTGAGTATAAAGGCTCCGGGACATCGCTTTTTTCTATTGGCCCCCTCGAATATGGAACATTTTTAGCATGCCTTTCTAGAATACTTGCCGTTTGGATCGGGTGTGCTAAAAGTTTTGATTTTGTCCCGACCCGGTCGAAGGCAAGAAAGCTTGCACCCTTCTAAATAGCCGCAACGCAATGTAATTCTTATCTTAATAGACGGAGCGCGGGCTTAAGCTTTCAAAAGCCGGTTTCAGAATGCTGCTGTTTGGATCAAGTGTTTTATAAGTTCCGATTTTCTCCCGACCCAGTCGTAAGCAAGCAGGCTTGCCTCTTTGTTTGATTCGTTTTTTTATCGCACCTATTTTGTCAGGGCCGAAGGCTCGGAGCTTCCTAAATAGATGCAAAGCAAAGTAAATATGATCTTAAATAGTAGAAGCCAAGGCTTAAGCTTACAAACCAACCTTCGGCGCTGGTGCTAAGTTCAAGAGCTCTGGAGCGTTTTCCCTTTTTATGCAAAACAAAGACGCAACATTGGGTTGTCTGATTTTTTTGTTGAATGCTGGCTGTTGGGACCGAGCGTTCTTGAATTATCCATTTGCCTCAACCCGGTCGCAAGTGGGATGTGCAGGGCAAAATAAGTTAGGTTGGGCAATCCAAGCCGTAAACTAAATATAGGAGGTCCTTGTCTGCGAAGTGCACGGTGCCGTGGTTAAGAAATGATTGAATGGGCGCGTGCGCCGCCATGTCAGGGGATAAGTCCCGCCTCTCCGGGGGCCGGGCGGACCCCCCCCATTGGCGCATACAGGCAGGAAGGGAGGGGCTTGCGCGCCTGTCGGGAAACCAGGACAGCAGTAAATCCTTACGACGGGATTCGGTGGGTGGCAGCGACGGATTTAGGATTTCTCTCGGGGGCACGAAGGGGGGTGACTGGCGGGCCCGGGCGCGCGCCCATAATTATTAGAGAACCCATCGGTGCAGTTTTAAAAAGTTTTGGGGTAGGTGCGGATGAGCCTACAACCTCACGCAAACATGCCGCTCAAGATAGGCTGAAGCACACTCAAAACCGCGAATAGCATTTGGAGACGCCCATATGCCTCCAAAGGTTCCAAGCAAGGGAAGAGGGGCTGTCAAAGCAGCGCAGTCGTGCAACGTGGTTCGGACCAAGCTCCCTTCAACACCATTTCGTCCTCTCAATCGCACATGGCATAGTACAATAAAGACGTAAGAATTATTCAAACGCTATCCTATGTGCCATGGCCGTGCCTTTTCTATCCTTCTAGCCTTCGGGCCCATTGGCTCCCGAAAGAGAGTCATGGCGGCTCTCCTCTTCCTGGGGGTCACGGAGGCGCCGAAACGTGCACTGTGATTTCCCTTGAACCGACCGTCACTTTACATCACTCCTCCCGCCCGTCTTAGTAACCCGGTACTATCCTTCTAGCCTTCGGGCCCATTGGCTCCCGAAAGAGAGTCATGGCGGCTCTCCTCTTCCTGGGGGTCACGGAGGCGCCGAAACGTGCACTGTGATTGCCCTTGAACCGACCTTCACTCTACGTCACTTTAACCGCCCGCCTCAGTAATCCGGCACTGTCATTCTAGCCTTCGGGCCCATTGGCTCCCGAAAGAGAGTCATGGCGGCTCTCCTCTTCCTGGGGGTCACGGAGGCGCCGAAAGGTGCACTGTGATTGCCCTTGAACCGACCGTCACTTTACATCACTCCTCTCGCCCGTCTTAGTAACCCGGTACTATCCTTCTAGCCTTCGGGCCCATTGGCTCCCGAAAGAGAGTCATGGCGGCTCCCCTCTTCCTGGGGGTCACGGAGGCGCCGAAACGTGCACTGTGATTGCCCTTGAACCGACCTTCACTCTACGTCACTTTAACCGCCCGCCTCAGTAATCCGGCACTATCATTCTAGCCTTCGGGCCCATTGGCTCCCGAAAGAGAGTCATGGCGGCTCTCCTCTTCCTGGGGGTCACGGAGGCGCCGAAACGTGCACTGTGATTGCCCTTGAACCGACCGTCACTTTACATCACTCCTCCCGCCCGTCTTAGCAACCCGGTACTATCCTTCTAGCCTTCGGGCCCATTGGCTCCCGAAAGAGAGTCATGGCGGCTCTCCTCTTCCTGGGGGTCACGGAGGCGCCGAAACGTGCACTGTGATTGCCCTTGAACCGACCTTCACTCTACGTCACTTTAACCGCCCGCCTCAGTAATCCGGCACTGTCATTCTAGCCTTCGGGCCCATTGGCTCCCGAAAGAGAGTCATGGCGGCTCTCCTCTTCCTGGGGGTCACGGAGGCGCCGAAACGTGCACTGTGATTGCCCTTGAACCGACCGTCACTTTACATCACTCCTCCCGCCCGTCTTAGTAACCCGGTACTATCCTTCTAGCCTTCGGGCCCATTGGCTCCCGAAAGAGAGTCATGGCGGCTCTCCTCTTCCTGGGGGTCACGGAGGCGCCGAAAGGTGCACTGTGATTGCCCTTGAACCGACCGTCACTTTACATCACTCCTCCTGCCCGTCTTAGTAACCCGGTACTATCCTTCTAGCCTTCGGGCCCATTGGCTCCCGAAAGAGAGTCATGGCGGCTCTCCTCTTCCTGGGGGTCACGGAGGCGCCGAAACGTGCACTGTGATTGCCCTTGAACCGACCTTCACTCTACGTCACTTTAACCGCCCGCCTCAGTAATCCGGCACTGTCATTCTAGCCTTCGGGCCCATTGGCTCCCGAAAGAGAGTCATGGCGGCTCTCCTCTTCCTGGGGGTCACGGAGGCGCCGAAACGTGCACTGTGATTGCCCTTGAACCGACCGTCACTTTACATCACTCCTCTCGCCCGTCTTAGTAACCCGGTACTATCCTTCTAGCCTTCGGGCCCATTGGCTCCCGAAAGAGAGTCATGGCGGCTCTCCTCTTCCTGGGGGTCACGGAGGCGCCGAAACGTGCACTGTGATTGCCCTTGAACCGGCCTTCACTTTACGTCACTCCTCCCGCCCGTCTTAGTAACCCGGTACTATCCTTCTAGCCTTCGGGCCCATTGGCTCCCGAAAGAGAGTCATGGCGGCTCTCCTCTTCCTGGGGGTCACGGAGGCGCCGAAACGTGCACTGTGATTGCCCTTGAACCGACTTTCACTCTACATCACTCCGCCCGCCCGTCTTAGTAACCCGGTACTATCCTCCTAGCCTTCGGGCCCATTGGCTCCCGAAAGAGAGTCATGGCGGCTCTCCTCTTCCTGGGGGTCACGGAGGCGCCGAAACGTGCACTGTGATTGCCCTTGAACCGACCTTCACTCTACATCACTTCACCTGCCCGTCTTACTAACCCGGTACTATCCTTCTAGACTTCGAGCCTACGGGCTCCCTATGGCTATGCTGTCCGCTGTCGAAACCTTCTGGTCTGAACCACGGAGCACCGATCGCACAAAAAAGGGAACGTGGGACGTCGGAGATTGCTGGCAGTCGTTTTGTTGCACACTTACCAGGCCGAAACGATGAAGATGAGAGGATCAGGCGGGCTCCGCCGTAACGGAGGAAGTTTTTTTCGTGACGGGGGGTAAGCTGTCAATTTTTGGGATAGCCTAGCCGGAAAAGGCGTGGCAGACGTCGACTCATGGCTCTGGCTGGGCCATGGAGGAGCCGACGTGAGGGACGGGCGGTCAGTGTGGGACTCGTGGGCGGGTAGGGTCCGAGGGAGGACCGAGCCTAGGGAGGCTCCCCACGCTAGGAAGTTGTTTGCGAGTAGACTATGGCGTGAACGCCCGGAGGCTAGTAAAATTAAAAGCCGGAACTCGGTCATTCCGGTGGTCCCATGTCCGTGACCTCCAAGCCCTAGGGGCAACGGCTCAGCGACGCATCCACTAGCATGGTCCGTGCAGGCGGGATTTGACGCAGCCAGCGTTTAGTAAGTTTCTGTTTAGGGAGAAAATGAGGCGGGAAGGAGGAGCACTGGATCATCGGGGAAGGGCGGAGCCGAGTTACCTCCTGTTGGGCTCTAGCCAAGCCCTGGGAGCTGCGGCCGCCGGTGTGGGTGCGCGTGAGTAACTGGCGGTGGGTGAGTGACAGGCCATAGAACGAGGAACGTTTGGTGCCTTAGAGCGGCCTGCAGGTAGCGGGTCGTACCGGTCTGACCGACCGGGGATCCCACCACTCGCGCCCCTCCATCGGTTGCGCCCGCAAACGGTAGCAAAGCGTAAGCATAGCCCCAGGTGAATTCGCCCACTTCTTTCTGCCGGGGGGATGTGCAGCCCGGCCTAATTGGCTGATTGGGCTTAGGTGGGGCCGAATCGGCCATCCTCTATGCACGCCCTTTCACGAATAAATAAGACCCTACCACGATCACGGATAGGAGGAGTGTAACCTTCTACATACCGCTCGCGTTGGCCGACGGGGCTCTAGCCGTCAGATCTCGGAAACACCGGGAGGGATATGAAATTGGGGAGGGACTCAGAATTTTTAGAACAAGTGAGAGGCGCGAGAAAGAATGGCCCTAGGTCAAGGTGAATTATGAGTGCATGCTTAGCGTAAGGCCCCGGTGGTGAGAATGTTTACTGAGGGCATTCGTTCCGGATCTGACAGTGAGAGCACACGCCGGAACGGATGACGTGACAAAAAAAGGGGAGGAGGGTATTAAGGTAGGGGACTGGTTTAGGGGTTAACGATGCTGAAAAGTGCTGGCGTAGGCAAAACAAATCCGCTCCCAGAGAGACTGGACCCCTGGTACGTGGAAATAGCCCACCGAGATAGACGATGTTTGAGGCGAGAAGTCAGTGCAGCTCAGAGAACCACGATAGGAGGGTACGAAAGGGCAAGTAGTTAAGGTAGCTATGGAAGAATCGGTTAAAAGGGGGGGTGTAACTTGTGATGATAGGTCCGAGGGAAATAATAAGAGTTAGCGGGCACTTAAAGGGGCGGGGAGAGGATTGACGGTTTCGGTGCCGCTTCTATGCGGGTAATACTTGGCGTACGGGTGGTTAAACGGGCCCCCAAAATCGCGAGAGGCGGGTGGGACCCCTGCTACCGGGGAGGGCTACAAAGCTCGGCACTAGCTGTATTCCCTTCCTGGAACCCAAGGGTGTCGAGTGGGAGTGTCGGGACACAGGCTCGCCCGTCTGGAGGACTCGGCCAAGCTAGCCGACTTTGTCCACTGCCCACCGTCAACTCGGCCCGCCACCCGACCGCGCACGCGACGAGCACGACCTCTCTCAAATAAAATTTAGTGTGATGCTGGGAGCGGGCGCGACGTCGCCACCATCGTGAGCGAGCGGGTCACGGCCAAGAGCAGCCGCCACGGCGGACCACCGAGAGGTCGGCCCGAACGACGCACAACAACATCGGCGGCGACGACGCCACAGCCCGACTCGCACCGAGCGACGCGCCCCGCGACCCCAGCGCCCCCGTCACACTTGGCGCCCAACGTGGGGGATCGTGTTTCGTCGCGTGCAGCGGACGCCAAGACAACGCCCAAACCGCCGAACCCAAAATATGCGTCAAGGCTCTGACGGGGTCTTTTATTCCAGGATGGACAGAACCGCATTCAACTCGATCGAGGAGTTCGACGGCACGGGAAATTTCGGAGAGTGGCTACGCGAGCTCGAGCGGACGTCGGATTTCGCGAAATGGAACGAAGAGACGAAGATGAAGGTGGCGTTGGTTCGTCTGAAGGGCGGAGCGGCGGAATTGATAGACCATCTCCAACAAGAGGGCAGGGCGAAGACCTGGAAGGAAGTGAAGAAAGCCTTAAGGGAACGCTACCAGACCAAAAACCAAGAACAGTGGTTCCAGTTCCTCTTAAACACTGGTGTTCAGGAAGGAAAGGGCGTGCAGGAGTGGGCACAGGACATCAGGAGACTGTCTCTTCTTGCAATGACGGCTCAGGATCGGGAGCGCGGGGAATATGGAGGGGAAGACGACAACCCCAGCGTTTCCGTATCTCGAGAGGCGGCCTCAGCCTCAGGGTCAATGCAGCTCGAAGGTAATGGGGGTGAGAATCCACCGTTTATGCTGGATTGGGTACGGAGGACCAACTTCACCAGAGGTCTCCGCCCCAGCCTACGACGAGCAGTATGGAGAGCGAAGTGCGCCACCTTTGACGAGGCCGTATCGGCTGCCGCTGAAGAAGAGGCCCTGGAGGCAATCGGTAGGGAAGGGGAAGCGATTAGCAACTATGGAATCGCTGCCCCGAATGTCTCCCTCATAGAGGGCCTGGTGGCTGCTCTCGAGCTTCGTGAAGAGAAAAAACGAGAAGAAAAGAAGAAAGCGGAGGAGCAAGTTAAGAAGGACCCAACCCCCAATGAAAGTAACAGGTATCGCGAGCCGATCCCTCTGCCCGGCGACGTGAGGCCAGAGGAAGGAAGATGGAGGGCCCAAGGGGACATGCGATCGGACTCGTGGCGCCCCTACTACACGCAGCCGCGGCAGTACGGCCCACGGCCGGAGCGAGCGAATACGTATCGCCAAGACTGGGATGAAACTACGCGTTCCGATCGGGCCCGGGGCGCCTGCTTCTTCTGTCACAACGTCGGCCACTTCATCGTGGACTGCCCAGAGCGCCCGAGGCCGGGAAACGAGAGGCGCCGGCCGCAGTAGGGGCGACGCGAGCCGACGCCAATATGGATGCCCGAGGAAGGAGAGAGTTGCGGGAGGGCGAAGCAGCAGAGAGAAGGAGCGAATTTACTGTGTCCAGCGTAGGGAGGCCAACCGGAAGCGAGGTTACGCAGAAATGGGAGACGTGCACCTGCACCGTGGAGGTCGATGATGTGAAACGAGAAGCCCTGGTAGACACGGGGGCGGCGGTGACCCTCGTGAAGAGGACCGCCCTGCAAGAGTCTGGCAGCAGGAGGGTGTCTAATGCCAAACTGCGATCAGCGTCCGGTCACGAACTCGTTGTCAGTCACCTTGCACGAGTAAAGCTGAAGATTGGAGACGTGAGTGCGCTTCACTGGGCCTACATCTGCGATGGCATACCTCATGACGTCATCGTAGGCTACGACTTCATACGCACTCACGGTCTGATTGTTGACGGCGCCGGCGAGTTACTGCGCACCAAACACGGACAGCCGGTGAAGCTTGGACGGGTGCAACCGCCGAAACAAGGGAGGAGCGAGACAGCCTTCTTGGGAAGCGTCCAGGCAGTGAGAGACAGCAAGGTCGGTCTGTTTCGCACAGACGAGGCGATCTCAATCCCTGGCAGGACCGGGGTAATCGTATCGGCAAGACGCGACCGCAGAGGATGGGGAGACCCCCCTGGGAGGGTGTCCACGGATCAGTCAAGTCGAGTGACCATGCGGGGAGACGAGGAAGGAGAGCTGATTGTGGCGGCGGTGCGTAACGAGCCGGAGGGGGTTGACGGAGAGTTCGAGATATTCAACGACAGCGCGGAAAGCAAGATGCTCCCAGCAAGAAGCATCCTAGAGGAGTGGCAGGGGGTTCAGGAGGTCCCAGAGGAATGGGTAGCACCAGCAACGCATCCTTCATCGAAAGACCACGTGCCCAAGACGCGGGAATTAGAGAAACTTCTGGAGCTGATACGGGTCGGCCCCGTAGAGGAAGACGACCAACGCCGGCTAGAGGAACTCCTTGAGGGAAACTTGGACTGCTTCTCCTTGGACGGGGAGCTCGGGCGGTGTCGGTTGATCCGGCACCGAATCAGGCTTAGCTCCGACCGGCCGGTCACACGCCCCATGTACAAAGTGGCTCCGAAGCATCGTGAGATCATCGAAAATGAAGTACGGGATATGCTGGCTAAGGGGGTCATCGCGCCCTCCGTCTCCCCCGTATGCCGCGGGAGTAGTGCTTGTCCCCAAAAAGAATGGAGAAACCAGGTTTTGCGTGGACTACAGGGGCCTGAACGCATTGACTGAAGCAGACACGTACCCACTTCCACTGACAAAGAGCGAAATCCTGGACACAATGGGGAAGGCCAAGGTGTTCAGCACTCTCGACTGTCAGCAAGGATATTGGCAGGTCGAAATAGCCCCTGAAGACCGCCCGAAAACGGCCTTCCGGTGCTTCCTAGGGAGCTACGAGTTCCTGCGAATGCCCTTCGGCCTGAGGTCAGCAGGGGCCACCTATCAACGCCTGATGGCGCATGTGCTGTCGGGATACACTGGACGGATATGCCACGTCTTTATAGATGATGTTGTGGTGTTTTCTGAGACGTTTCAAGAGCATCTGACGCACCTGGGCCTCGTCTTCGACCGGCTGCGGTCGGCCGACCTGAAACTGAAGCCAAAGAAATGTGAGATCGCCAAGGAGAAGGTGACCTATCTGGGGCATGTGGTCTCAGAGGGGGAAATCCGACCAGACCCGACCAACGTGGAGGCAGTGGTGGCTATTAACCAGCCGACCAACCTGCGTGCTGTTCGCTCCTTCGTCGGAATGGCTTCCTACTACAGGTCATTCATTGAGGACTTTAGCCGCCGCGCCGCACCTCTAACATCACTGACCAAAAAGAACGTGAGGTTCAAGTGGGGTCACGAGCAAGAGATGGCCTTCCAAGACCTTAAGGGGGCACTCACGTCGGCTCCGGTCCTTGCGCTCCCGGACTTCGATGCCCCGTTCGTGTTGATGACAGACGGGAGTGCAACGGGCTTGGGGGGCTGTGCTCGGGCAGAAGAGGGGAGGTAGGAGAGAGAACGTGATCTCCTACGCCTCCCGACGTACTACCGACGCCGAAGGAGTGTACTCGGCGTGCGAGCTGGAGGCCCTAGCACTGGTGTGGGCCGTAAAGTATTTCCGCGACTACCTCCTCGGGAGGTCAACGGAGGTCGTCACGGACCACTGGGCACTCAACTGGCTCTTGAAGCTCAAGGACCCCAGCCCCAGACTGCAGAGGTGGATCCTGAGCCTACAGGAGTTCGATCTGAAAATCGTCCACCGGCCCGGGACGGCCCACCGGAACGCTGACTTCTTGTCCCGCCTCAACGAAGCCGACAACACTCTGGAAGACGCTGGGGACCAGAGAGAGGAGAATGTGGTTCTGCCGAACATTGAGGTCAGCAGTGTCGGGGAAACAAACGGGCGAGAGCATTCGGTGAGGAAGACAAGTGGATCGCCGGGGAGTAAGATACTGGAGCTGCAAACGACGGATCCGGACTGTCAGGAGCTGAAGGCCGCCCTGGAGGCGGATACAGCGCCACCGATATGGGCGCAGGATCATACCTTCCGCATCAGGCCTGGGGGTGTCCTGGAAGAAGTTGCGAACGACCCGACGGAGGGCTGGGTGACGCGCCCAGTGCTGCCCGCGGAACTCATCCCCGCAGCTATTGAAGAGGCACACGCGGGGCACTTCAAGGCTAGAAAGACCCTGGCCACCTTGCGCAAGAAGTACTTCTTTCGGAAGATGTACTCGCAAGTGTGCCACTACATTAAGGGTTGTATCATATGCCAGAAGAAAGATCGCGGGCGCAAGGCGAGAGCCCCGCTCGGCGAGTTGCCTGAACCATTGGGAGCCTGGCACACAATCGCTGTCGACGTGGTGGGGCCCCTGCCGACGTCAAGGTCAGGGAAGAAATGTATCATAGTAATCACCGATTACCTCACCCGCTACGTCTTAGCGATCCCCACGCGCGACCAAACTGCCGAGACAACGGCCCGTGTGCTGACGGAGAAGTTTCTGGAATATGGACTACCCTCAGTCATCATCACAGACAATGGGACAAATTTCCGGTCGAGGCTGGTCGCAGAACTCTGCCGACAACTCAAGATCACGCAGCTCTTCACGACGCCCTACCACCCCCAGGCCAACGGACTGGTAGAGCGCTTCAATAAGACCTTGGGGTCGATGCTGCGGGCATTCGTCGACGAACATCAGAGAGACTGGGACGCGCACGTGCCGTACGTGATGCATGCGTACCGTGCGGCAGTGCAAGAGTCCACTGGAGAGACGCCATTTTTCCTCATGTTTGGTCGTCCATGTAAGTCACCATTGGACATCATGTTAGAAGACGGGCTCGGAGAGAAAGGAAGTCACGCACCCCCCGAGGTGACACAAACAAGAACCCTGGCGGTACAGCGAATGCACATAGCATTTGAGACTGTCCGCGCGCGCCTAGCCAGAGCACACCAACGACAAGTGGCGCAACATGGGAAGACAGCCAAGGACCATCCCTTCGAGGTGGGGGACGAGGTCTTGCTGCTAGATGAGAGGGTACCAGAGGGCCAGACCAAGAAGTTGAGGCAACCCTGGAAGGAGGGGTACCGCGTGGTTCAAAGAACAGGACCCCTCAACTATCTGGTGGAACATCCCATGCGTAGAGGGCGAACACTCCGAGTTCACGTGGACCGTCTCAAGGCACAACACCCAGCCTACGTCTGGCCCCAGGGCGAGACGGGAGCATGCCAGGAGCACATTGGTCTGAGACAGAACACAACGGACCAGACAGGCCCGGAGTACCGCCACACCCGTCCGGCGCGTCCTCGCCGGCGACTGCTCTCGTGGGAGTTGGATGACGATGATGAAGAGGAGGAGGCGCCGGAGGAGACCCTCGCGAATGATCCGGACTCGAAAGAGCTAGACCCTTCGAGGGCGGAAGATGAGGACGAGGAAGCCAGGGTGGAGGAGGCATTCGGGACGCCGACTACGCCTAGAAGCCGATGGGACGATGAGGAGCAAACTCAGACCTCGCCGGTTCCGCGTCGATCGGTGCGATTACAGGACAAGAGGGACAAGAAGGCACAGGAGGGGCAGCTAGGAGGTGCAACGGAGACCGAGACTGCAGCAACGCCGTGGAGAAGAAGAACTCCGAGGGGCCGATGGGCGATGGGGGAAGGTCCACTCAGCAGGGGCGCATCAAGGGGGCGGCCGAGGACGCCTATCCCGGGCCGAGGGCAGAGCGCTAGTTCCGAGAGAAGCCCCGATGAGATCGGAGGGCTAGGTCGGGGAGGAGCGCAGGCTAGGACATCCTCGAGATCACGTTTGTCCCGGGTGCTGGAAGAGACAGAGGCCACAGCGGAATCGGAGAGTACAGAAGAGGAAGGCACGAGCAGCGGTTCCTCTCCAATCCGTGATCCTTCCAACCAGACCAGGCACCCAGAGCCTCCGTCACGGCGGTCACCAGCGGGGCGGAGCAAACGGCACGGGGGGCAATAAGGGGTGCTGCTGCGCGTGCCCAGCCCAGGAGGGAACAAAATTGGGTGATTAGGAAGGGCGCGATGAAAGACCACCAAACCACTCTATAAGCGCTCTCTCCTCTTTCGGCAGGAATGATCCGCGTCGTTCGAATACTGCTACTGGGCCTGACGGCCTACAACGGCGTCTGCTGGGACGAAGAACCCACCCTGGGGCCCGCAAACATCCTTTTCCGCCCTGCGGGCAAGCTCGTGTATGCCACCGGCCGCTGGACGCTAGTTGTACGCGTTGACACGGCGCAGCTGACGGCTCAGCGGTGGAAAATAGAGGAGCAGATAGCAAACATCACGGAAGCCCTGAGGGACGGCCGCGACATCACGAGAAGTCCCTCATGGGATGGCAGAAACGGCACGTCAAAGAGTTCGTACACCCGAACGCAACATTTTTTTGAAGTCATATTGAACAGCTGGATGACGGAACGCAGCTGGATGGTGCAGAGCCTCCGCGCCAGCGAACACCAGCTGGAGCGCGTCGTCGAGGAGCTCGCCAGAGACCGGAAGGTCCGCAGCCTTCTACCATTTATAGGCGACGGACTGAGCTACCTTTTTGGAACGACTTCCGAAAAGGAAACGCAGCAACTTCGGAAGAACCTCCGGCATCTTGAAGCTGAGGCTGGGGAGCTCCGTCACGTCCAGGAGCTCCAGGCCACGCTGCTGGGAGCCCTCGACAGGCGCGGCAAGGTCACCTATCAGCAGACCCAAAAGCTGACTAATACGACAAATAAGCTGATACGAGCGCTCACAAGGCTGGAAGAATCGGAGCGCGAAGCGGTGCGTAATATTCGCTACGAAAGCGACGTAACGCGCGCCACGAGCAGCGCCATCCGGATTGCCGGGGCGGCAGTCGCGGCCCTGAGGCATCAAGCCGATCGGCTCACTCGGCAAATGGGGCAGGTACAGCAGGGAACACTCACCGCCGACATCATCCCGCCTAAGGTCCTGAGCCGCGTGCTTCGGGACGTATCCGAAGCGCTGCCGGAGGAGTGGGCTCTTGCGATCCCTCGAAATGCTCGACCGTGGGATATATATCGAGCTCTGAAGACTGACGCCGCGCCGTTTCACGGAGGATGGGAAGTTCACGTGGAGCTCCGGATCCGATCCAGGCAGATGGCACCACTGTCGCTCTACCGTGTCTTACCCATTCCCATCTGGCTCCAGGAGAAGCGGAGTGTGGCAATTACGCGGGTGACGGCCGACTACCTTGCGATTGCATCGGACCGGCAACGCCACGTGCTCCTTACAGAGAAATCGGTAGAGGACTGCGCTCGCATAGGCAGAACCATTCTCTGCACCGAGCTAGAGGAGGCATTGCAGGAACAGGGAGAGGGTTGTCTTTATCATGCCTTCCGGCGTAGCACCGGGCGAGTCGAGAACAGCTGCGACCGCCAAGTCATGAAGGCGCGGCCCAGTCTACGACATATAGGGGCCAACCAGTGGGTTTACGTTTTGCCCGATGCAGAGACGTTCGCACTGCAATGTGCGGACGATGCAAGCGCTGCAGGGCGGGACCTCCGTCTTCAAGGGGCCGGGTTAGTCAGCCTACCTGCTGAGTGTTCGGCCTCGGGAACCCGCTTCAGCGTACCAGCACACATGAAGGGCGGCCACAGCGACATCGAGCTGAGTGATCCACTAAGCCCCCTCATCTACAATACCACCGTTCGCCTAGGCGACCTAGTGCGGCAGCATTGGGACGAAAAGGAGACTGCGTCGCAGAGCCATATCCCGCTCTTGGACGTCCTCCACGGCATTCCTGAAGAACAACTGATAAATAGGACCACCGCAGAAATCGCCGAGAGCCTCCGCAGAGGACAGCTGGCGGCGAGGTCGAGCTGGGATGAGTACCTTCCCTTCACTCCAGCACACGGCTCGATAGTCGTCAGTGTCTCCGGCGGCCTGATCGTCATCCTGGTGGTCGTGTGCCTTCTACGACGGCGCGGGAACATTCCTCGGGCCTGCGCCAACCCAGCCGCGCAGAACCAGGCCAGCGTCAGCAGCATCCAAACCATCGCCCGACTGGAGGTACGAGTCCAAGAGCTCGAGCGAAAGGCCCATGACAATACGGAAGAGATCGCGCACCTCAAGCGGTTCTTGTAGAAAGAGCCGCTGAGATGGTGCGCAACATCCCCGGTGCGACCGGCAGTAGGAAGGCGTGTTAAGGTGACCGCAGACGCAACCCGCGCAACGATCAGACGCCGAAAAATTGTGTATGCTTGTGTATGCGCCAGATGTAGTGTCTTTTAGATTGTAGAGCATGTTAAGGTAAAACGTGCCAAGTGTACTAGGCATTGCTGTTCCTAAGAGCTGTGCCCCGAACCAGCCCCCCAACCTCATCTAAAACTTGAAATAACCATTCTACGCAGAGATATGACTTGTTTCACGGGGACGTGAAATCTTTGGAAAAGATTCGTGATGTGACGGCACCCGTCACATGGTGCCAATTCATAGCCACGTTGAACCTCCACCCAGCACCCGGAAGCGAGGCCACCTGCGCCTCAGGGACGTCGGCGCGGGCCAGCGCTGTTCCACAGGAACAAATAGGCCCAGCCAGCGGCTTTCTCCCCTCACCCTCACGGTAATCTCGGACGCTAGTGCCGCAGTCCCGGTATATGGGCCGGAAACCACTGCCGGGTTTGTATAGCGGCCCGGGTTGACTGACGTTACCATAGCAACGGCTGTCGAACCCGCGAGTTCACCTCAGGTCACCGAGCTGTGCCAAAATTTCGTGACCGGCCGGGGCGCCGGCAAAGCGTTTTCTTTTACTTCTATCATGCTATGTGCCGGGCTTTTGGCCACTGGTTTTTTTTTGTGCTTACTTTATTTCGTCGTGTCTCTATATGGCTCTTCCCTTTGGTACCATGCTATGGTTGTGAGGCCAACATAATGCCCAGAAAAAAAATTGGCTGTTAACTTAAAGAAAAACTGTACCACGAAAACAAAGAGTGTCATTGACCTCTCTCAGTAATTTACCCACAGCCTTGGATAGTCTGTATTTTTATCACTCTTAAGCTGAGTGTTAGAAAGCCTATCGCACACTATGTACGGCGCACACAGGGGGGCGGGCTGACTGTTCTCATTGTTCTGGAACCAATTTCCTGAAGTGTCAGCGTGTTAGTGAATGAGTGTTTTTTTTGTGTGAAAACGGGCATATGCCGCCACGAAAGCGGCACAGACGGTAATATACCGGCGGAGCCCAGGGGAAGTTAAGTGTAATTATAGATGTGCGTTGTAAACCTCTGCCGAGAAGGCTCTCCTAGCTGTTGTCTTTTCATTATTTTTTTGGCACTATTTTCTCCCTCCCCCCTCTTCAAAACGACCGCGCATGAGCCCCTCCTGCGGTGCAGCGTGGAGAGGAGAGTCCGCACGGAGCCAGCTGTAAAGTCAGACCAGCGAAGGGAGTGCAGTACGGCAAAGGCGAGTGACCTCCCACGACCCCCGGACGGAGGGCATGAGCAGAAACAGAGGAGAAGCTAGCAGAAAGCGGGACAGGTGTGCCCAGGAAGCGAGTCAGCCAATGGGACGGCCCCACGGAACGGGCGTGAAAAGCAGAGTGAAAGCTCCGAGGAAAGGAGGAGAGGAGGAGAGAAGGGAGTGGCATTCGGTCAGGGGCCGACGTGTGAGACGGACAGGCACTCCGGGAGCGAGCGACACCAACAAGCAAGTGAGTCCGCTATGCGGAACGGTCTGACCCACCTCCCCTCCCCCACCCTCAAAATTTTGACATTTTGAGAAAAAAATGAGCCGAGCTTTGGAGCGCCTACCCGGCAGGGGGGGGGTGGATGAAATCTTGGAAGGCACGGGGGACGGGGTAATGTGTTTGTGTATGTGGACTTGGGCGTCAGCGGGCAGTTATGCACCGGCATAAATATGGAATTCGGAGACAATGAAATGTGCATTTAAACCCAGTTCGACCACGTTAGGGTGTTTTTTCCACTGTAACGTTCGCTTTTGGTGCGCGAAATGTCAATTTAATAAAAGGATGAAAGGGGGAAATAAAGCTTTTTCTTGCAGAGGGCCTCACTGGAATCAATAGCATAGTCGAGCAATGGGGTGGGCAGCTCAGTGCCGTAATTACGACGAGTATTCATTTGTTATCATGGCTTTCCTTTTGCCGTTCCCAAAATAAACACCCTCATTCTTCGCCGTTATGGGAAACAAAAAAATACAGGAAAAATACTGTGAGTTAGCAAACTGGTTCACACCCTTTTTTTCGATCGTAAATTCGGTTGAAACTCATGATCAGCAATGGGCGGGGCCCATCACGACCATTACGATGTTGACATAACCGCACGACGAGAAATTTCCACGAGCTGTAAGTAAAAATTGTCCTCTAGCCGGCCGATACTCTCCCGCGCCGCCACACCGAATCGGGCTGTAATAATCACGCATCAAAGTTTGGCCAAATTCTGTCGCCAAGTAGTACTTGTGTATAAACAATAGGATCGCTAACAGAGGGGCGAATTCTCGCCGCTTCATAGTTTTAATTCGTTTTAAAGCCAGTATGATAAGCAGCGTCATGTTTTTTTGCGTTTGCTCTTCTTTTTATCTTTGCATCTATTTTGTCAGGGCCTGGGGCCTGGAGCTCTCTAAATAGCTGTAACACAAAGCAAAGTCTCATCTTTACCTTCGCCCGGGTGGGGGGTCTTTTTAGACCCCCCTCGGGTTTTTCCGAAGTGAAAAAAACAACGGCCGGCAGCGCCGCCAAACTTGGTCTAGCTGTTCCTTCATCATTTTTACATCTTTCCGGAAAATTTTATCCCAAGGTCATATCAGGTCAGGTCACCAGGCCAGGTGAAGTGACCTCACCTCAAAAAATGCTTAGGACCGCATAACTAAAAGAAGGGTTAATCGATCAAGTTCAAGCTTATACCACATATTGGGCCCACCAGGAGCTACAACATTTGTTCCGGGATTTTTGATATTGGTGACCTAAGGTCATGTGCAGAGCATGACCTCCCCATTGTAAATACATGGGGAAAATCACGAAACGAGCTTTTCTCAGTAAGTATGGATGGAATCATCTTCAAACATCGGTTACGATTTGATCTTAGCCCATTTCTGAAGTTTATGCCAAAATGTTGAGTTGGGACCTTTAAAAGGTCACTTTAGGTCAAATAAGTTTTTTTTGGGTGTTTTACTCTATAAATTTAAAATAAACTAAGATAGAACTTTTATTTTGTCACCAAAGTGTTTGTATAGTCACTGTAAGTCAAATGATATACATCATGACTATACCAGGTCAAGTTGGGTCAGACCGTTGTCCTGGGTCAGGTCAAATTCTTAAATTTGACCTGGCATAGCAATATTATATATCATTCGATTCGTATTGACAAGAGGATTGCAATGGTGCATCAACTATGGCTGTATCTTGTTTGGTTTGGAAGTTATTAGCGAAAAAAGGAAACACCCTTATGCATGGGAGGCTATGGACATTCCCAAGAATATGCCCAATATTCAGTGACCTGTAGCTCCCTAGGCTTTGACCTGACACGAAAATGAATGCCACTGTAATGAAAGAGCAACTCAAGAGCTTTCGAATGGTGCTAGAAAAATGTTTCTAGCTATCATAGTTTCTGAGATATATGACGTTTTCTTAGTACACCTCATATTAGCGATTTTGACCTATTTTGACCTCTGGTGACCTTAATATTGACCTGAAAAAGAAATGACCGAAGTATTTTCGATATCATTTTTGAAGAGCTTTCGATTGCCGTTTTGCGCTTTTTTCTAGCTCTCTTAGTTTTTGAGATCGGGGGGGAGTCCTTTTTTTTAGCCCCCCTACCAGGGCGAAGGTGGCTCGTACCCGCCACCGGGGCAAGGGTTAATAGCCGAAGTTGGGATTTAAGCATTCAAAACCGATCTTTTGTCGTTCTGATTTTATACTCGCATCTATTATGTCGATGCTTGGGGCTCGGAGCACCCCTCAAGGGTTGCAACGCAATGCAATTCTCATCTTAATAGACGAAGCTCGGGCTTAAGCTTTCCAAAAACCAATTTCAGAATGCTTGGGATTGGATCGACTGTCTTATAAGTTCCGATTTTGTCTCGACCCGGGTGAAAGCAAAAAGGATTGCTCCCTTATTTTGGTTTCGGTTTTTTAATAGCACCTATTATGTCAGGGTCTGGAGCTCGAAGCTTTGTGCACGGTTCCAATGCAAAATACATTTTCGTCTTAAAAGTCGAGGTTTGGGTTTAAGTATCCAAAACGCAGCATTTTTCTCGTACTGATTTTATAACGGCACCTAATAAGTCAAAGCCTGGGGATCGGAGTTTTCTAAATAACGGGCATGCGAAGACAAATTTGCCTTAATTAGCGGAAGCTTGGGCATAAGCTTTCAAAGGCCAATCTTCAGTGCTGGTCCTGAGTATAAAGGCTCCGGGACATCGCTTTTTTCTATTGGCCCCCTCGAATATGGAACATTTTTAGCATGCCTTTCTAGAATACTTGCCGTTTGGATCGGGTGTGCTAAAAGTTTTGATTTTGTCCCGACCCGGTCGAAGGCAAGAAAGCTTGCACCCTTCTAAATAGCCGCAACGCAATGTAATTCTTATCTTAATAGACGGAGCGCGGGCTTAAGCTTTCAAAAGCCGGTTTCAGAATGCTGCTGTTTGGATCAAGTGTTTTATAAGTTCCGATTTTCTCCCGACCCAGTCGTAAGCAAGCAGGCTTGCCTCTTTGTTTGATTCGTTTTTTTTATCGCACCTATTTTGTCAGGGCCGAAGGCTCGGAGCTTCCTAAATAGATGCAAAGCAAAGTAAATATGATCTTAAATAGTAGAAGCCAAGGCTTAAGCTTACAAACCAACCTTCGGCGCTGGTGCTAAGTTCAAGAGCTCTGGAGCGTTTTCCCCTTTTTATGCAAAACAAAGACGCAACATTGGGTTGTCTGATTTTTTTGTTGAATGCTGGCTGTTGGGACCGAGCGTTTTTGAATTATCCATTTGCCTCAACCCGGTCGCAAGTGGGATGTGCAGGGCAAAATAAGTTAGGTTGGGCAATCCAAGCCGTAAACTAAATATAGGAGGTCCTTGTCTGCGAAGTGCACGGTGCCGTGGTTAAGATATGATTGAATGGGCGCGTGCGCCGCCATGTCAGGGGATAAGTCCCGCCTCTCCGGGGGCCGGGCGGACCCCCCCCCATTGGCGCATACAGGCAGGAAGGGAGGGGCTTGCGCGCCTGTCGGGAAACCAGGACAGCAGTAAATCCTTACGACGGGATTCGGTGGGTGGCAGCGACGGATTTAGGATTTCTCTCGGGGGCACGAAGGGGGGTGACTGGCGGGCCCGGGCGCGCGCCCATAATTATTAGAGAACCCATCGGTGCAGTTTTAAAAAGTTTTGGGGTAGGTGCGGATGAGCCTACAACCTCACGCAAACATGCCGCTCAAGATAGGCTGAAGCACACTCAAAACCGCGAATAGCATTTGGAGACGCCCATATGCCTCCAAAGGTTCCAAGCAAGGGAAGAGGGGCTGTCAAAGCAGCGCAGTCGTGCAACGTGGTTCGGACCAAGCTCCCTTCAACACCATTTCGTCCTCTCAATCGCACATGGCATAGTACAATAAAGACGTAAGAATTATTCAAACGCTATCCTATGTGCCATGGCCGTGCCTTTTCTATCCTTCTAGCCTTCGGGCCCATTGGCTCCCGAAAGAGAGTCATGGCGGCTCTCCTCTTCCTGGGGGTCACGGAGGCGCCGAAACGTGCACTGTGATTTCCCTTGAACCGACCGTCACTTTACATCACTCCTCCCGCCCGTCTTAGTAACCCGGTACTATCCTTCTAGCCTTCGGGCCCATTGGCTCCCGAAAGAGAGTCATGGCGGCTCTCCTCTTCCTGGGGGTCACGGAGGCGCCGAAACGTGCACTGTGATTGCCCTTGAACCGACCTTCACTCTACGTCACTTTAACCGCCCGCCTCAGTAATCCGGCACTGTCATTCTAGCCTTCGGGCCCATTGGCTCCCGAAAGAGAGTCATGGCGGCTCTCCTCTTCCTGGGGGTCACGGAGGCGCCGAAACGTGCACTGTGATTGCCCTTGAACCGACCGTCACTTTACATCACTCCTCTCGCCCGTCTTAGTAACCCGGTACTATCCTTCTAGCCTTCGGGCCCATTGGCTCCCGAAAGAGAGTCATGGCGGCTCTCCTCTTCCTGGGGGTCACGGAGGCGCCGAAACGTGCACTGTGATTGCCCTTGAACCGACCTTCACTCTACGTCACTTTAACCGCCCGCCTTAGTAATCCGGCACTATCATTCTAGCCTTCGGGCCCATTGGCTCCCGAAAGAGAGTCATGGCGGCTCTCCTCTTCCTGGGGGTCACGGAGGCGCCGAAACGTGCACTGTGATTGCCCTTGAACCGACCGTCACTTTACATCACTCCTCCCGCCCGTCTTAGTAACCCGGTACTATCCTTCTAGCCTTCGGGCCCATTGGCTCCCGAAAGAGAGTCATGGCGGCTCTCCTCTTCCTGGGGGTCACGGAGGCGCCGAAACGTGCACTGTGATTGCCCTTGAACCGACCGTCACTTTACATCACTCCTCCCGCCCGTCTTAGTAACCCGGTACTATCCTTCTAGCCTTCGGGCCCATTGGCTCCCGAAAGAGAGTCATGGCGGCTCTCCTCTTCCTGGGGGTCACGGAGGCGCCGAAACGTGCACTGTGATTGCCCTTGAACCGACCTTCACTCTACATCACTTTAACCGCCCGCCTCAGTAATCCGGCACTATCATTCTAGCCTTCGGGCCCATTGGCTCCCGAAAGAGAGTCATGGCGGCTCTCCTCTTCCTGGGGGTCACGGAGGCGCCGAAACGTGCACTGTGATTGCCCTTGAACCGACCGTCACTTTACATCACTCCTCTCGCCCGTCTTAGTAACCCGGTACTATCCTTCTAGCCTTCGGGCCCATTGGCTCCCGAAAGAGAGTCATGGCGGCTCTCCTCTTCCTGGGGGTCACGGAGGCGCCGAAACGTGCACTGTGATTGCCCTTGAACCGACCTTCACTTTACATCACTCCTCCCGCCCGTCTTAGTAACCCGGTACTATCCTTCTAGCCTTCGGGCCCATTGGCTCCCGAAAGAGAGTCATGGCGGCTCTCCTCTTCCTGGGGGTCACGGAGGCGCCGAAACGTGCACTGTGATTGCCCTTGAACCGACCTTCACTCTACATCACTCCGCCCGCCCGTCTTAGTAACCCGGTACTATCCTCCTAGCCTTCGGGCCCATTGGCTCCCGAAAGAGAGTCATGGCGGCTCTCCTCTTCCTGGGGGTCACGGAGGCGCCGAAACGTGCACTGTGATTGCCCTTGAACCGACCTTCACTCTACATCACTTCACCTGCCCGTCTTACTAACCCGGTACTATCCTTCTAGACTTCGAGCCTACGGGCTCCCTCTGGCTATGCTGTCCGCTGTCGAAACCTTCTGGTCTGAACCACGGAGCACCGATCGCACAAAAAAGGGAACGTGGGACGTCGGAGATTGCTGGCAGTCGTTTTGTTGCACACTTACCAGGCCGAAACGATGAAGATGAGAGGATCAGGCGGGCTCCGCCGTAACGGAGGAAGTTTTTTTCGTGACGGGGGGTAAGCTGTCAATTTTTGGGATAGCCTAGCCGGAAAAGGCGTGGCAGACGTCGACTCATGGCTCTGGCTGGGCCATGGAGGAGCCGACGTGAGGGACGGGCGGTCAGTGTGGGACTCGTGGGCGGGTAGGGTCCGAGGGAGGACCGAGCCTAGGGAGGCTCCCCACGCTAGGAAGTTGTTTGCGAGTAGACTATGGCGTGAACGCCCGGAGGCTAGTAAAATTAAAAGCCGGAACTCGGTCATTCCGGTGGTCCCATGTCCGTGACCTCCAAGCCCTAGGGGCAACGGCTCAGCGACGCATCCACTAGCATGGTCCGTGCAGGCGGGATTTGACGCAGCCAGCGTTTAGTAAGTTTCTGTTTAGGGAGAAAATGAGGCGGGAAGGAGGAGCACTGGATCATCGGGGAAGGGCGGAGCCGAGTTACCTCCTGTTGGGCTCTAGCCAAGCCCTGGGAGCTGCGGCCGCCGGTGTGGGTGCGCGTGAGTAACTGGCGGTGGGTGAGTGACAGGCCATAGAACGAGGAACGTTTGGTGCCTTAGAGCGGCCTGCAGGTAGCGGGTCGTACCGGTCTGACCGACCGGGGATCCCACCACTCGCGCCCCTCCATCGGTTGCGCCCGCAAACGGTAGCAAAGCGTAAGCATAGCCCCAGGTGAATTCGCCCACTTCTTTCTGCCGGGGGGATGTGCAGCCCGGCCTAATTGGCTGATTGGGCTTAGGTGGGGCCGAATCGGCCATCCTCTATGCACGCCCTTTCACGAATAAATAAGACCCTACCACGATCACGGATAGGAGGAGTGTAACCTTCTACATACCGCTCGCGTTGGCCGACGGGGCTCTAGCCGTCAGATCTCGGAAACACCGGGAGGGATATGAAATTGGGGAGGGACTCAGAATTTTTAGAACAAGTGAGAGGCGCGAGAAAGAATGGCCCTAGGTCAAGGTGAATTATGAGTGCATGCTTAGCGTAAGGCCCCGGTGGTGAGAATGTTTACTGAGGGCATTCGTTCCGGATCTGACAGTGAGAGCACACGCCGGAACGGATGACGTGACAAAAAAGGGGAGGAGGGTATTAAGGTAGGGGACTGGTTTAGGGGTTAACGATGCTGAAAAGTGCTGGCGTAGGCAAAACAAATCCGCTCCCAGAGAGACTGGACCCCTGGTACGTGGAAATAGCCCACCGAGATAGACGATGTTTGAGGCGAGAAGTCAGTGCAGCTCAGAGAACCACGATAGGAGGGTACGAAAGGGCAAGTAGTTAAGGTAGCTATGGAAGAATCGGTTAAAAGGGGGGGTGTAACTTGTGATGATAGGTCCGAGGGAAATAATAAGAGTTAGCGGGCACTTAAAGGGGCGGGGAGAGGATTGACGGTTTCGGTGCCGCTTCTATGCGGGTAATACTTGGCGTACGGGTGGTTAAACGGGCCCCCAAAATCGCGAGAGGCGGGTGGGACCCCTGCTACCGGGGAGGGCTACAAAGCTCGGCACTAGCTGTATTCCCTTCCTGGAACCCAAGGGTGTCGAGTGGGAGTGTCGGGACACAGGCTCGCCCGTCTGGAGGACTCGGCCAAGCTAGCCGACTTTGTCCACTGCCCACCGTCAACTCGGCCCGCCACCCGACCGCGCACGCGACGAGCACGACCTCTCTCAAATAAAATTTAGTGTGATGCTGGGAGCGGGCGCGACGTCGCCACCATCGTGAGCGAGCGGGTCACGGCCAAGAGCAGCCGCCACGGCGGACCACCGAGAGGTCGGCCCGAACGACGCACAACAACATCGGCGGCGACGACGCCACAGCCCGACTCGCACCGAGCGACGCGCCCCGCGACCCCAGCGCCCCCGTCACATAAGTCGGTGGTGATCCTATTCCGTTGCAGTCGCCACCTTTGCCACGCAATGTTTATTTCAGGATGGTTCCAGTTTTGATACTTGTTTTGAACCTTTTTGGCTTGTTTGAATAACCTATCCCGTTTTCTCATCGCTGATTTCAGGGATTTTGTCACCCATGGTTTATCTTTTGAATTGATAGTGATAGTTTTTAAAGAAATAGTTGCTGCGGCCGCATTTTTTAATGTGTTTGTGAACACGTTCACTGCAGTGTTAATGTCTTTGTCTATTATGTCCTGTGAGTCTGTTGTCGTGAGAATGTTGGTCAGTCGTTGCACGTCTATCTTTCTGTAGTCCCATATTGTTTTATGGTTTGTCGCCGGGGTAGTTATGCTTTTTTTATAGAAAAAACATTGGAAAATGATCAGGTGCAGAAAAAGATGACAGGACACCACCGCTTGAGATCAGTTGCTCGTTATCAACAAAACATAGGTCGCGCAAATTTCGAGTATTTCCCTGCACCCTGGTGGGTTCTTTGATTACTTGAAATAGTCCTAAACAATTGGCAGTTGCCTCTAATTTGCTCTCAAAGTGTGTCAGTGGCGAGTGGCTTACGTTGTTATCTCCTAGATACACATTGCCAGCATTTAGATCCCCCATTACTATTATACATGTTGGGTTGTGCGCTTTGCCTGTTCAACACTCTCCGTTAAGTACTCAAGAAATAAATTTAGCTTCAGCGTTTTAATTTTCGGGGTATTTAAGTGCAACATACGATCAAAAGCATATCTTTTAATTTAATTTTTGCCCACACCCACTCTACGTTTCCTAATTCTAGGTCGTGGAGCCTCGTTATCGCAAGAGATGAATGACAGTACAGTAAGATACCTCCTCCTTTCCTGCTTCTATGCCGGGAAAGTGAACTGTGAAATATACTCAAGTTGTACATAGAGCTGTTAGCAGAGTCGTCTAGCTTAGTTTCTACAAGGCCTAAAATTCCTACGTTGTTTTGGTTTACACATTCATATAACTCATCCTTTCCATACTCATACTCGATTTATTTTCTAAAAAACCATGGATCACTACAAACAATGTCGTACACGATCAGCGCAAAAGCACAAGTGCTTAAATTCAAGCGCTACTCGTAACCAACTTCAACAATCAAGTTTACATCGTGCCCGCCTGAGGATCCACCCTCCGCAGCCACAGCGATTTGTCAGGGCCACCGCGCCACGCCGCCCGCTCACAGAGGTACTGAACGCTAGATATTACATCTTTTTTATGTCTTATGTATTTAAATGTACAGCGTGCTACTGATCTCGACCTGTTGTCATCCATATTTTTACTGTGAAGGGTTATATTTAATTTTTCAGATATATTACAGGTACCAATATTTTGGTTTGTAATTTGGGTCAAATCATTCATCATCTTGCCTTTCTACATGGTATATTGGACAGTGGAGTAAGTAGTGCGCAGTAGACTCACCAGTGGGTCCACAAATGCAATTTGGAGATGGTACGGCTTGTACTGAGAAGAGATGTGAATTAAGGGTACTAATACCAAGTCTTAGGCTGGGGGATCCTGTTGCGCGTAGCTTCCGCCCGCGCTCTCCCTACGCCCGCGCTGATTTGGGCGCAAGTTTGCGCGTAAGCGATTTGGAGGGATGTTCGGGAGAGAGCGATCGCGCGGAGCTCTGCGGCGGCGCAAGTTAGCGCGGTGCATCGGGGGTAATCCGAGGCGGCGGTGAATAGTGCCGGCGACCGTCGTAAATGGACGCTAAGGGTGAAATTCCCATAGAATACAGTGCTTTTCTGGCCGTAGTAAACTCACGTCATAGGTTACAGCCTGATGACTGCTGTACGGTGTCGGATTTCCTGGCCGACTGTGGGGGAGGGGATGAGAGGAAGACACGGTCCCGCGCTGGGAGGTGCGGTGATGATAAAAGTGCTCGGTTCGGATAAAGGGAAAAGCCTTCACCGTAAACGACAATTTATAAGTGGGATTTCCAAATCAATGAAGCATACATGAGAAAATGATATGATTTGGCGTACTCCGAATGCGTTTTTATTTTAAGCCTACCTCAAGTCAATTTATCTGGGCAGGACACGGGCTTCACGCAACACACTTTTGCCTCGTTGTACTTTGGTGCCATTGGATTAGTCGGAGCACTGGGGGAGAGATGAGCCGGGCAGGCCCCAAGAAGCCTGGTTCGGTGAGTGCATTTAGTGCATTTTCTGCATTCCGCCTATGAATTTGACCCCATTTTCCTTGTCTTTCTGTCTTTGAAACAACATCATATATTAAAAAATCCTCAAGCCCACAGTTCTCAGGGTGAACTGGGTTATCGCTGGCGTTCCATGTCAGCCACGACGAGACCGTTCGGGGACGGTGAGTGGTACGAAACGTGAGATACGTCCTGGGGCGAACAACAATGTTTATTGGAGGGCAGTTAGCATTACGGCTGGTGATCCACTGTCACAGCTGCAGTGATCTACTTTTCTCTTCGCCTGTGTCTCTTCTGACGATTTCCCAATGAGATGTTGGGAGTTTGTGGGCCTCGATTTTTATTAAAAATACATGTTTTGTCGAACGCAAATCATATAGCTTGGCTTCACTGACATTTCCAATATCTTTTTATTACTTTAAAAGAATCATACAGGCTTCCGCACTGTCTTCCGCGCTGTTGAGAAGACGCGGAAAGTTAGCGCGTAAGACGGCGAGTTGCGACACTACTTCCGCCACAACTTAGCTGCGCGCCGATGGATCCCTCGAAAAGCCGCTGCGCGCTAACTTACGCCCCCGCGCAGCTGCGCGCTGTCTACCGCGCGTCCGGATCCCCCAGCCTTCGGCTGGTCAGAATATGATTTTCTTTTTTAGAGCCTAGTGAATAATACAATGGGGGAGGACTAATACCAAATATTTTTGTGATTTCTTTCTTGAATGTTTTGTCAGGTAAGGTGCGGACGTTTTGGGGTAGTCGGTTCCAGCTGCCAATAGTGCTAATTAAGAACGAATTTTTAAAACATGTACTGTGAGGTATTTGGGTCAATTGCTCAGTCGCCCTCAAAACTCTAGTGGTATTTTCAACTCGATTCAGGGGTATTAAGCTACGTATGTAAGATGGTGTATGGGGGCTATGCATTAAATTGTGAAGAAAATGGAGTTTGTGTATTTTCCTGCGGGTGTCCAGAGTTTCCCATCCTAAGTCAGTCATTAGCTTGTCAGTAGATGTCCTGTAAAGAGTCCCTGTCACCAGTCTTGCTGCCCGGTTTTGTAGTCTCTGAAGTCTCAGCCTGTCACAGAGGGTCAAATGTCCATCGTAAATGACGTTGCAATAGTCGAAGTGAAGTCTTACGTAAGTTGAATAAATTTTGTATAGAATGGGTCTCGGTAGAACGTAGGCTAGGGGATAGACTGGACTTAAGGCGATGATGACTTTTTTATAATTTGATTAACATGTTCCTTGAAATGCAGGTCCTGTGAAAGAGCTACCCCTAGGTGTTTATGTTTCTCAACTAAAGGTATGTCCTGCCCCCCCCCGAATTTAAACTTTGGTTTGACAGTTCCCTTTTTTAAAGAAAAAGTTTGTTGGATAGTTTTTTAGCATTAAATTTTATTAGCCACTTTTTCCCATATGAATGGATTCTGTCGAGATCATTCTGCAGTGAATTTTGGACTGAAGAAATTGTGTCAGTCGTATGTTGGGCATTAATTGATGTGTCGTCAGCAAAACAAAGAATTTCGTTGGTTGTCTGTTTACAAAGAGAGTTAAGATTGAGGAGTGCCAGAAGGGGACCAAGAACAGAACCTTGAGGACAGCCAGCACTTAGAGGGAGAGTTGAAGAGATGCTGTAATGAACAAAGGTGCGTTGTCTTCTGTCTGTGAGGTATGATGTAATCCAGTCGGTCAATGAAGTCAGTCCGAACTCAAATTTGCATTTTTCAATAAGTCCTTTATGCCAAATTTTGTCGAAATAGCGAGAAATATCGGGGTAGATTGCTGTGAAGTCTTGTCCCTTGTCTAGAGAATCATATAGTTTGCGGGATAGATAGAAGAGCTGTAATTGAGTCCCTTGTCCCAGTCTGTACCCACTTTGTCGTTCGGTCAGTAATTCGTTGTCAGTAATATGGCTATAAATTCTACGAAACACAAGCTGTTCAAATAATTGAGACAACATGCACAGCAGGCTAATGGGTCTGTAGCATGTTATGTCTGAATGTGAGCCTTTGTTTTTGAATATCGGATTCACGTTAGCTAGCTTCCAGGAGGAGGGAAATTTTCCAGTGCGTAAAAATTTGTTGAATAATTTTGAAAGTGGATCCGCTATGAGCAAGGCAATCATTTCTAAATATTTCGTTGGTAATTCATCCGGACCTGTTGATTTGTGGGGCTTCAATCGGTTAAGTTCATTCAGAACCTCCCGTTCTGTAAATTCAAAGGGGCTAAGTTCTGGGATGGTTGGACGCGACGGCTCAGTTTCTATCATCTCAGGTTCTTCCATATTTAGCACGCGCCCCGCTAGGGGGCGAAATTCGCCCCCCTCCTGGTTTTCCCCAGATAACGCAAAAACGAAGAAATGCAGAACAACGAAACTTACGGTACCTTTTCCCTGATCACTTTTACACATCTGATCAAATTTTTGAGTTAAGGTCATGTCAGGTCAAGGAGCTATTCAGGGTCAAGTGACCCGACCTCAAAACCTAAAATTACGAGTTTGAAGCAGCGCCCAGGGAACATTAGCGAACCGATCAGTTTGAAACTTCCACAATATGATAAGGTCATTAGGGTCTACAAATCTGCAGTCTCGGAATTTTGATATTGGTGACCTAAGGTGGGGTCAATTTTGTGGTCACCCCATTATAAGTATATGGTGAAAACTAGAACAGACTCGTTTTCAGGAAATACTGGATAGATAAGGCTGAAAATCCTCAAACTGTCTATTCTTACCACGATCTTGACCATAGAGTTGAGTTTTTGAGCATCTGACATCTCAAAGGCCATATCAGGTCACGGGAGCAGAGAGTGATTGTTTTCCATCAATACACGTATATTGGTACAACAACAGACACATTGCACACACTACGTACACTAAAACCAGGGCCTATAATACGCGGTGGGTCAGCGGCCACACAAGTGTACCTCGGGGTACTTTTTTATTTTAAGGGGAGGCAACGCAATTTAAGGGGAGGCAACGTCAATAACTTCTCACTGAATTGAGATAAAGCTCCCATTTTGCTTGCATTGTGTTTATATTGTCACGGGGAGTCGATTGATATGCAACATGACCATAACAGGTCACTCTGTGACCCTGACATAGGTCGAGGTCAGGTCATTTTGACTGTTTGACCTAGCAAGGTCATATTATACATCATTCGATTCGCCGCGATGAGAGGAATCCAATGATGCATAAAGATTTTCCCTAGCTCCCCTGAGGGCAGATCTAGAGAGGGAAACGTACACTGCTCTGTTGTAAGCCTATGGAGCATTCTTTGACCTATGCTGACCTCAATATTGACCTGACATAAAAATTATTCTTATAAATTATCTTTGTCTTAACAAGAGCTTTCGAACGCCGCCCGTAATTTTCCTTTAGCTTTCGTGGGGAACGAGATACGGAGGGGGCAAAAACGCCCCCCCAGCGGGGCGCGTCATGCAAGGGACCCCAGCGGGGCGCGTGTTAACACGCGCATTGACGGGGGCGGGTACTCCCCTCGGGTTTTTCGGAGATAGCAGTAAAACTGCGGCGCGTAGCGCCGCCATACTTGGCATACCTTTCCCTCATCATTTCTACAACTTCTGTGACAATTTTAAGGTTAGGTCATCTCAGGTCAGGTCACCAGTACAGGTCAAGTGACCTGACCTCAAAAAAAATTTAAGATAGCAGAAGTCGGAGTAGGGTTAACTTATCCGATTGAAACTCATATCACATAATGGGCCCACCCAGTTTTCTAAAATATGTTCCAGTATTTTTTATATCGATGACCTACGGTCAGGTATGAGGCATGACCTCTCCATTGGAAATACATGTGAAAATGGTTTTTACTAAATAACTCAGTAACGGATAGAGATAGAGTGTTTCTTTTAGCTGCATTAGACTCGCCTTGGCTTTGTGGTTCTAATAACATGCATTTTATATAATTTGACCCTGACCTGACCTCAGGTCAGGTCAAATCCTTGATTTGACCTGGCACGGTCAAATCATATATCATTCGATTCGGCTTGCTGCGAGGATTCATATAGTTTAAGTTGTTTTGCTCTATCTTTACTTGTTCAGATGTAATGGCCGAAAAACCTAATTTACATGGTATCCCTATTACGGCATGTTTTGACCTCTCGTGACCTTAAATATGGTTGGACAAAAAAATGGTGCAAATATTTTCGATGGAGAAGTGGATGGGCTACCCAACACCGTTTACCGTTTTTCGCTACGTACCGTGGTTCTTGAGATCTTAGGGGCGGGTACCCGCCCCCTCGTCAAAGCGAAGGTGGCGCAAACCCCCGTCAATGCGCGTGTTAATTCAGACTGAGATGCGAAAAAAGTGTTAAAATTTGCCTTGTCTAAATTGTCGTTTATAACTGTTTGATCGGTCGTTGTGAGGGGAGGAATGTTTGTGTCTTTGATTCGGCCTGTCATTTCTCTCAGTGTCGAGTGATATTTGTAGGGGTCATGTTTATATTGCATGAGGAGGGCAGCTTTAGATGAATAATAATTAGTTTTAACTAGCCGTGTCTCATTAGTTAATTGGTTCCTAATGACCCTCCACCTGTCCCAAGTATGTTTGAGATTGGGATGATTTTTGTCTTCATGCATGTTTTGAACTCTTTTAGCCTGTTTGAAAAGTCTATCGCGTTTTCTCATCATTACTTTTAGATGGTTATTTATCCATGGTTTATCTCTTGAACGTAAATTGATACTTTTGGTCAGGATGGTTGTTTTTGTGGCTTCCAAAAGTGTTTGGGTAAATAGATTAGCTGCTGTGTCCATGTCATTGTCAACGATGCACACTGGGGCAAATTGCCTCCAAAATCGGCCAAAACCTCCAATTTTGACATCTTCAAAATCGGACTAATCATTTGGCTCTGACAGAGAAATGTCCAAAACCTTGGAAAAGCATAATTGTATCAATTTTTCTCTTCTTTAGCCGCTTGCACAGATGCTGGAACACAGCGCATTAAACACGCTGCAGCTCGGCCAGGGGTCGAAAAACTTACCATTTTGCCATTCTAAATGGTGACAGCCCATGGTGGGCAAGGTGACAAAAATCAGCCGATATGTTTCCTCTACACAAACACAGGAACACATCGCCGAAATTGGCACCTGTTATTTAAGCCCGCAATGTTTTTCAATAACTAATGTTGTCCAGGAGTGTCTTTTTGTATCCTGCCAACGTAAAACGTGCCACATTTTGCAGCATGGGCTGGTGACACATTTATGGCTTGAAATTTTCAATGGTGACAGAGTGAACACTTTTTGGCACCTGAGCTCGGCGTCAAGTTGACTCGAGATGAGGTACACTTTCTGATGCATGATCAACCATGGTCGCAGTCACAAAACCGTTATCTATTTATATCAATGGAAAGCTGGGAACGCCCTGAAGACACTCAATGTTGAAATCGTACGAAATTTGACAATAAGAGCCTGATAGTACGTGTAACTATTAGGTCATGTAAAGCTTCTAACTTATTCTCAAATCCTAAACTTCGTTAGACCTGCGAAAAAAACGCACAGCGAGTTTCACTTAAAAATTTATATGTAGTGATGCAATTTTGTGTCCTCTTAACCAGCCGTGAAAAATTAGCTCGGCATCAGTTGTCCCAGGGGAGATATGTCGCTTTTTGTGCGGCAATGTAGTCCAAGTAGCGCGGTGAGGACGGCGGCTGCGGCGGCCGTCGGCTCATGTTGCGCGGCAATTGGAGTAAGGACGGCTGACAGGGCGCCGTGGTCGAGTCGTGACAGGGGAAGGCGGACTTGCAAGACGCTGGGCATAGAGTTAATCTGTGCAAAAACAGATTTTAACACGCGCACTGAGTATGAGGGAAGATCAGAGAAGAGTCACCCATTTGTTCGTGGGGAGCTCAAAACTACGACCAGAAGGACGCTGTTAAAAAAAGAGATTTATAGGAATGTTTTCGTGCTACCATGAGTCTGGCCGTCGATCAGCCAAAGGCGGGGGGGGGCAACGGCACACCTAATGAAGGAAACACAACCCGCCGTTCTTTCGGGAACGTCCGACGGTTCAGCGAGGTTACTAGGGTAAGCCTGGATCTGCTACAAAGGTTTTCGGTAATATTAGCCGCACTATCATCATCAGGGGCGTAGCCAGGATTTCACTGGGGGGGGGCGGCGCCCCGAAAAGGGCCCCTGCGAATGCGCCAAAAGGGCCCTGATGGGTAAAAAGGGCCATGCTTGTTACAGAATCGTGTCCTCAGGGAGACCCTTCGGGCCCTCAGGGGGCGGCTGTCCCTGCCCCCCCTTGACTACGCCCCTGATCATCATCATCAACAATCGAAATTGAGAAGTATCCGGCCTATGCTCTAGAGACAGCGAGGCTGTTTGTAAACGTGTACCCATGGTACAGCATGCCGGCAACCATACATAAGGTGCAAATGCACGGGGAAGATGTTACTGAGAGCAGGGGCGTTGCCACGGGGGGGCAGGGGGCCTGGCCCCCCACTTTTTCAGATTCAGATTCAGATTCCGATTTATTCAAACAAGACCCACTTCAAAGGGCTTTTCACTTGTCCACGTCAAACTGTAAATAAAGAGGAAAAAGGGATCACAACCTAAAATACACACATGCATGGCCATAAACATTCAATATCGATCGACACTTCGCATCATTTGCCAACCAGAAATCAAGCGCACGTTCGTCCCTATTCAGCACCACGGCGTATCAGCACCGCTCTCAGATCTTGTCGAAAGTGGGGTGCACCAGGTCGTATTCCTATTTGGTTGAGTATAGATACGCCTCTGTAACACAAACGGCGGCGACCGACCTCAGAGCGTATCGGCGGCAGAGTCCACGCGCTGGCATTGCGGGTGTCGTGGCTGTGCACCTCACTCCCCCGCAGTCCAAAAGTCTGTCTAATGTGTGCGGGTAGTCCCGTCACCACAGTTCGGTTCACAGCGGTAGCAGTGTGGTATTGGATTAGAAGTTCGGCAGTGAGCCAGCCAAGCTGCTTAACAGCATCCAAAACATGATCATAACGCCGGCGCCCGGTCACAACACGCGCTGCGAAGTTGATAATTTTCTGTACCCGATGGATCTGGACTTTTCCACACGAGCCGTATATAGATAAACAGTAACGCACAATGGAGAAAACAAGTGCCTCGACGATAGTCTTAAGGGCAGCTCGCGGTATAACATGTCTGGCATGACTCAGTGCTAACAAAAATCCGGTACACTTACGCGATAAAACATCAATGTGTGATTGGTAATTTAGATGTCGATCGATGCTTAGGCCCAAGTTCTGAACAACTCTGGAGTCAGGTATTGTGGTGCCGCAAAAATTTAAAGAAATTGGGGGTATGTCACGCAGCATAGCTGGTGTACCAAGTACTAACATCTTTGTTTTTTTGGCGTTAAGTTTCATGCCGTTCTGACAAAACCACTGGTGCATGGAGCACAGAGCAGCCTGGATGCGGGTAACGACCTGCTGGATATTACCTTTCTTGCCGCTGACAAGAACCTGTGTGTCGTCAGCGTACTGCACGACTGTGACATCGCTGCCGACACACAAACTCAGGTCGTTAGCATACAGCATGTACATCAAACATGATAATGATCCTCCCTGGAAAACACCAATGTTATTATCCCGAATTTTTGATTTGATACCACGCATCTGAACTTGCTGGGTGTGGCCATCTCAGCAAGGTCATTTTTGGCCTTTTTGGCCAAAAATTTCCTGATCTCAGTCAAAATGGGAGAAAACCGGACATTCTTATAACCAGCCGCTGCAGAAGGCAACGAAGAGCCCAAATTCGAACAGTATTTTGGTCCTAACGTGGAAAGTTTTTTGTCAGCGTCAGTTTGAAGTTTGGCTCCCCCCACTTCTTTGCCAGTGGCGACGCTTATGACTGAGAGCCTGAAAGTTTTCTAGGAGCATACATGGAGGAGGCCCAGGAGGCAAGGAATAGAGATCACCTTGCATTCAGGCAATATCATACCAGAAAGACATCCACAGTTCACAATCACTGATCAGTACCAGTACCCAGGGGTAAAAAAGTTGCTGGCGTGTCACCATTTGAAATTCCACATCATGAATGTGTCACCAAACTAAAAAATGCTACCAAAACCCTTATTTCTTTGAGTTGTTGCACCGTTTTTCATTGTTTTTGTGCATTATGCTCCCAATATAAACCAGATATAAAAGGTCTGATATATTTGTCTAACGTTTGAAGCCGAAGGAAGTATATGTGAGCAATCAGCAGGGACGGATCCAGGAATTACCAAAGGGGGCCTTGACAGGGGGTCAGGAATGGCTTTGGGGGATGGACCGTGCAAGGAATTTATTTTCATTAAAAACGTGTATATATATATATATATATATATAATATTTCGAAGAGCAAAAAAAACCTTAAACTCCGTGTTTTGGGAGGCAGACAACTTTATGAACTCTGGTGGGTCACAAAGATATGCACCGGCGCTAAATTCGCTGAGGTTCGCTCAACATTGGGTTGGATCTCCACAAATACAGGGATTGACCAAATGTCCGCTAGGACCAGTGATCAGGACAATCCCGAATCGCATCAAATATTCTGTGGCCTGTTTGAATAAAGAGTTACCTATTGCTCCCAAGCAAAGACGGAGATTGCAGCCACAGAGGGCCGATACCAAAGGGGTAACCTCAAGCAAGGCAGAGGCCGACTGTAGTCAGGCCTAGGTAGACCATGGGGGAGGGGGCATGAATGTTAGAAGTAGGGGACTGGCTTCGGCCACAACATGTCTGAGATTATCGTGAAGGACCTGGTCGCAAACACATAGGTCGCAAGTGGACCACAGGGGTCCAGAAGCACTTCAGGGGGTCGGATAGTCACAGGAGGTCCGGGTGAACCGCAAAGAGCCCGGCTGGACCCACTGAGGGCCCGGGTAGATAACAGGGGAATTATCTGCATCTGCGGAGAATAGGGCCCGGCTTCGGCAGCAGTGGGCCGGGGGGTAATTCGGAGGAGCCCGGTCGCACACTCAGATGTTCCAATTGGACTAAAGGGCTCCCGGAAGCATGTCAGGCTGCCCGGATAGCCACAGGAGGCCCAGCTCAACCGCTGGGGGCCCGGCTTCTACCACAGGGAGCCCGGGTGGAAAACAGGGAAATCATCTGCAACTGCTGAGAATAGGGGCCCGACTTCGGCAGCAGCGGGCCTGGGATAATTGTGAGGGCCCCGGTCGCAGACTCAGAGGTTCCGAGTGAACCAAAGGAGGCCCAGAAGCTTTTCAGGGGCCCAGTGTAGAGACCAGTGTAGCTCAGTGGGGGAAACGTGCCTGCCTTCTGAGATAAAGGTCTCGCGTTCAAATCCCGGGACCCACTGGGCGTAGGGTTGGCTCTCACGCTTAACCGTAGCCTTGTCTTGGCAATGACTGCCAACCGCCTTGTGCGGCACGGTGGGACATAGAGAAACAGCCATCAATTCCCGGAATTTTTCCGCATATGCGGGGAATTGGGCAGCAGCTTCTGATGTTGGCAAAGGCCAGGAGCCGAAAAGTAAAAAAGAAACACTCGGGGAGCCTCCGAGGCCAAAAGCTGGAGACCCGGAAACCAGCATTAGGGAGGGGGGGTTGCGACAGCAACCCTCGGAGATCCAAAACGACAACCATTCAGAGCCCTGAGATCGATTTCAGAGGCCCCGAAATACATTAAAATGGGCCCCTAGACCTGAATTCGGGTGTCATTTGGAACAAGGGCAACATAATACTTGGGTGAGGATTCTTACGCAGTTGGCTTTCAGACAATTATCAATTTTCCGCCGTGCGCCATACTAGAACATTTATGCAGCGTTAGAAATCTATGGAATTTTTGCGCATTTTCGTAAATACCAAGTAAATACGCTTCCCTTATATATATTCTTTATTTTTCCTTGATAACTCTGCAACACTTTCCACTGAACAATTTTCGAATCAAATAACACTTTTATCGATCCTTAACACTGTTGGAAGTTTTCCACGATTTCAAAGTAGTCCCACCTTACGTTACGAATTTTTTCACACTTTATACCCAAAGTATAGGGGAAACGTAGAGGGCTTCGACTGGTTCGCCCTGTGTGTTTTGATGACGATGCCACCGATGCTGACCGACGATGACGATGCTCTGTTCTGTACGCATCTTTGCGTATGTATGCTGGAGTGGTAAATTTACCCATATGGCCGGAGCTTCCAAATTTTACGCTGTGGTTTCTCAGCGTAAATCAACTTTTATTTCCCCCTGATTTCGAAGCCTGCGGGGCCTAGCTAAAGCCGCAGGGCTCACCCTGTGGTGGCCCAGCGGCTGCGGCGGGAGGCGTTTCTTTCCAGTGCTTAAGGTCAGCCCAAGGGGGTGGGGCCGATCGCTCCCCCTTTGGATACGCTCCTGGCAATTAGGACCACACATAGGATAAATTGCATTTTATCGTTCATGCACGAAAGTCAAGCCAGGGGTAACGCAGCTACGCAGCTGACCGGAAGATCCTAGGGTAATCGGAAGCTAAAGCTGCGGACAGTGGCTAATGGCTACAACCGCGAAGTGACAGAGTTCGTAGCTGCAGCATGGCTCCCCGCGGCCACTGCCGACATCATCGATAGGGAGCTGCGCGTTGTGGCTCGCACGATCCCAGCATGCCCGCAGCCAACTCCGACGGACCCCTCATGGCGGAGGCAAGTGGCGCGACCAGGATTTGGCTTGGAGCCTAACCTTCAGAATGGACCCTTTATAGGTTAATCCCTCCCTCCATACCCACCTGTTAATGAGTAAATAATTCTTCCAATAAGCACAATGAACTTCACCCAGGATTTTCTTTTTAAGGATTGGAAAAGGCGCACTTTATTAATATTTAAAAATAATTGTGATATCTGGATATCTTATGAACATGTCATGGAAGGAAGGAAGGAGGCAAGCTCACCGCTCTGGATGGACGGATCTGATGAGGAAGGACTTGCTAGTGGAGAATCATCTTCAGAGTTCGCAGTTGGCGGCTCTCACCACTCACCACACGCACTTGTGCCTGCTGAGCAGCGAAATATTCCCATGTCACTTCAGTGATTATTCTTAGAAAATTATAGATAAAGAATCTCGCAGCGAGAGGGTAGCAATTAAGTGTTACCGCTGAATATTTGCCGTGAAGAAAGATATTATCACGCATTAATATGATTGTGATATTGTAAAGGTCATACAGTCACGACATTATAAAACAAAGAAATTCGCACACTTGATGTTCATAAACATCTCTCAGATCCCCCCCAGCTTGCTCTCGCGCAGCAGTTTCAGGAGACACAACGAGAGCATTGCTCGGGATCGGTGTTCAGGGGTCCATGAGACCGATTCACGATGGCTTCTGAGCGCGATGCTCGAACTGACCTTGCTCACTGAACGAGCACTTCACTTGCTTTGAGCTGACCTTGTTCCTGAAAGCGTAGGCATTGGTCTCGGGGGCCCCAAACTTGACCTCCGGGGTCCCCGGAAATCTGTCTCGGAGGCCCCCGAACATCGGTCTCGGACTCCACGAGCATCGCTTTGGGGGCCCCGAACATCTGCCTCGCTGCCCCGAGAATCGCTCCGGGACCCCCAAAACCTGGTCTCGCCCCTCCCCCTCCCCCCAGAGCGATGCTCGGAACCGATATTCGGGGACCCCGAGACAGATTCTCGAGGGATTCCAAGACCAAGCTCAGAGGGACCCAGTGATGCTCGGGAGCCTCCGATAATGATGTTGGCCCTCCAGAGCCGGACGGCTACGCCTCCCTAGGGAGGCCGGAGGGACCTAACAACAACAACAGAATGATGTTGAGTGTGGGGGTGTCCAGGAGACCGATGATCACGGTCTCCGAGTCAGGAGCAATGCTCGGGGGCCCCAAGACAGATGTTCGATGCCCCTAAAATGTATACCTTTATCAATCCCAGGAAATCCACCTCAGTGAGCATCATATTCTCAACACAGGCACATCTACCCCAGCACTTTTTCCGAGGCCCTCCGATCTTGGTCCCGAGCAGTGGTCTCGGGGCCCCCAAGGGTGATATTCGAGAGCTCCCAAGACCGATATTCGGGTCTCCCAAGACCAATGTCCCTGGCCCCCGGGAGTGATGTTCGAGACCAATGTTTAGGGGCTCCCGAGACTGATTCCCGAGGGCCAAAAGATCGGGGGCCCCGAGAAGGATGCTTGGAGCCCCAAGAATGTTCGGGAACCCAAAAGACAGATGCTCAGATGTCCCCGAGAGCGATTCTCTGGGGCCCTCCAAGACTGATTATCGGGGTCCCCGAGACCAAGCTGGAGAAGAGGGGAGCACCAACACCCATATTCCTGCTTTACAGTGAACAGTAAGCCCAAGAGGAGTTCACGGACCCCCTAGGCTACGCCATTGCCCCAGCCCCACCTGTATCAAACCAAAGCAGGCCTCAAGCAACCATGTTTTCTAGTTGTCGGCATCGCAGAGGAAAGGGATTATGTAACTGAATTGACAGCATTTTGTATCCTCTTTCTCAAAACTTACTCCATACTTTAAGAGCTTTTAAAGTCAGTTTTAAAATAACAGTGGCATAAAAAATAGAGCAAGAAGTCCCAAAACATCTCAGCGTACAAAGAGTACCAAATGAGGACCAGCACAATAGGCACCAGGCCAAACATAATTATTTGCTAAAATAATAGTTCTACATGTGAAAGATTGTACGATAGCATATTGAGGGATAACATTGTACCTGACCATTCTCAAAATTTGCAAGAGTTTAAGAGTGCAAAAAATATGCAAAAAAATGTATACAGTTTTGCATCCTGCACAATACACCTCAATTGAGCCAGATATGTGGGTGAGCTTACTTTCCATCCAATCATGAATATTCCCTTCATATTTTTATCAGACAGCTTTCTTAAAGCTGTCATGACAATTTGCCTGTATTTGATGCATACGCGGATCCAGGATTGCCGATCAGGGGGGCACCTCCCCCGGGGGGCACCATCCGGACCAGGGGGCGTCACTTTTGATCGGCAAAACCTATCAGGTGGGCGCCAAATCCTATCGGTGGGCGCAGATTTTCGCATCCTGGGGGAAGCGACATTTCAGGGGGCGCCATCGACCTTTCAGGGGAGCGCCGAGGGTCGATCGGGGGGGCACGTGCCCCCTTTGCCCCCCCCTGGATCCGCCTATGATTTGATAAAGTTTAAGTGACTTCCCCAATCCCCTCTCCCACAGTCCCAAATGCCTTAAGCACATTCCAAACCTATACACCTGCTGCTTCAGCAAAAACTAATAACATCTACAATGTTTCACAGACAAGGCAGGAGCCACATTAAGAGGATTTGCTGCGTGATTGTAAAGGTATGCTGAATGAAAATATTTTTGTTCATTTATCAGCCAGTTACACTGACTCTGTTTTAACTTATGATCTGATGAATGCACTACAGTTCCAAGCAATCGTGTCTGTGTATGACACAGGCAGAAAGAACATGGCTTGTCTAGATAAAATCTTGTTATGGCAGCTCTTTGATTTGTCAAACATTTTTAGGTCCCTACAGTTGGCCAGCCAATATCAATTTTCTCTTTCTAAATGCTTAAAATAATATAAATACTAATATCAAGATACATTTTGCAGGTTGTTGATCATTGAACACAGCAAAACTTGCAACAGTTACTATTATGTTGGCTTTAAACATTTCATTCAATATTTTATTCACATTTGTGAAACATTTTGCATCATTGCTAGAGAAAAGCACATCATACTAATCACTGCTTAACCCGCGCCCCACCGGGGGTCCGGCGCCACCTTCGTCCCACCGGGGGGCCATCGATAGCCCCCCTCTAACTCCGAAAATATGGGCGTTAGCGCAAATCTGCAAAGTGCAATAGAAAGCTCGCGTGAATTCAGTAAGAAATTACTTCGCATGTTTTAGTGCTCAGGTCAATGGTTTGACCTCCAGAGGTCAAATTAGGTCAAGATCGGCTATTTTCACTCAAATATGTAATGATTAAGCAAACTGGGCATAACTCTTATGTCATTAGAGCTATTGAGGCCTGGTAAAGTACATTTGATAGCAAATTGCCAGTACTTTTTCCGCTATGTGGAACGTAAAGACCTCCCGCCAGTGGTTTGACCTCCAGAGGTCACCTCGTGACCTAATATGACCTGAGGTCACGAAAGGTCAAAAAGTGACCTTGCCGTATATCAAATGAAAGCCAGTGACAAGACAAACACGATGGTGTTTGTTTCACCGCTCTAGCTTAATTAGGTCAAAAGTTATTGTCAAAATACTGTTTTTGACCTCTGGTGACCTTGGATGACCTTGGAAAAGTCAAAGGGCAAATATGACCCCTGGGATCCGTGAAAGGGTGTCCAAAAACGTTGTTCTGAGCAGTCTGAGTATTTGCAATCATTTTTGTGGCTTTTATATCATGAAACAACTCTTCCCCATGCTTTTCCAATGGGAGAGGTCGCCTCGTGACCTGACCTCAGGGCAAGAAATCGAAAAATCCCGGATATACACCTTGTAGACCCTGGAGGGGTCATGAAGTGTAGGAAGTTTCAAATTGATCGACTTTGAAATGTAGCTCTTACAGAGCTCTAAAGGTGAAGTGAGGTGACCTTGGTTGACCTCGTCTGGTGACCTGACCTTGGGTGACCCGGGGTAAAAAATTTCAGGGATGATGGGAAAATGATGCAGTGAGAGGTAGAGCCCTCAACCGCGGTGCTGCGCCCCGTCGTTTTTCTGCTATCCCGGAAAAACCTTAGGGGGGCCATCGATGGCCCCCCGGTGGGGCGAGTGTTAATCTCCCAAAACGCTTCTTCAAACCAGACTTCTATCATTTTTTATTCACTAGCATTATCAAGCCAAGGGACATTGGGGAGGCAAATGTTTTTTTTTTTAAACTGAAGCAGTGGCACTCCTTCCTTCTTTTTCTATATGGAGTAATACACATTTGCTGTTTACCTGCAAATGAAAAGCCACAATAAATCACATATGCTGTCCTCAAATGCCCACAACCACCAACATACTTCACCTATCCACCATGTTAAAATATACATCTGGCGGTTCATCCCTGCTTGCCCCAGCACTACAAGTTCTGCCCCCCAAGTATATTTGTACCCTGCAGTTTCTTTTGCTGATCCCAATCTGAAAAAAATTGGCAGACTGCTGAAATGTTACACTCATGGCACAAATATTTCCATGTACATACCTTCACCATGGAAATACCTCAAAAATCATTATTGTCACATTTAAATGATTTTATATTTCTGATGCTTGCATGAGTTCGTGGTGGCGCTCACCACCCAGTGTGCTAGTGGTGCCCCACAGACAGAAAAAAACTATCTAAAGATGGTAGGTCTGAATCCATATATGAACATCAATGCTTCACATGGTTTATCATATATGCATGAGCTAAGCAGGTACTAAAACTGCTCACTATGCCCAACAACCACCCTAATAAGATGTTGAAACCTGACACAATCTGCTTACCTACTGTTCTTCCCCCATGGACTGCCCCACACTGGTCTTGACCCCCATCCCTACTAGTCATAGCCACCCCCAAAAGCTACCTCCTAAACAACTCAAACTACAAGTTCTTATTCATGTCATTGTGGCAATCCACAACTTTTTGCAGACTAGAAGTGGGATGTTTTGCAGTTATTAAATCTAGATATTGATGCCAAACACACTTCAAAGATGAAACAAAAAATATTTTTTGCTTCAAATAGGCACTGCATGAGGCAGGCCTGGAGGTCCCTCTGAGTTGATTCTGGCACAGCACTACAAGCCCTATATAAAGTCTATGGGAGATCCAAATTCAGGGGGTCCAAGGGTTGATCCAAGGGGGCCAAAGGGGCTGTTGCCCCCAACAACGCCCAAAATAGTGTCTTTTTGCCTACCAAAAGATCCAAATTTAGGCCCTTTTAAAATACTATATTTTCGGGATTTCTTGATAGAGCCCCCTCCAAACATTGATTTCGTTCCTCCAAAAATTGCTCCTGGTTCCGCCAATGAGGGGTCCGACCCCCAAGGATTTCCACGCACGGGCTTAGAGAGATAGGTACCTAGGTACCCAGTTACAAGTGCTCCACTTGAGTCCCCGACTCGGCATACCAGTAAGCACAGCGGCAAAAAGTCTACATTCACTGCAGAGCTTATATTAGGTTTAAGCAGTATTTCTATATCATACTTAGTACCAAAATACCTGACTGATTAACACCTATACTCTCACCACCTTGCCACCACATGCGGAAGAAAGACAGCAACCGATATTTCCTTCCTCTTCCTTGCCTTTCCACTCTCTATAGTTTTACAGCGCCTAATTTATAAATAAATATCTACAGCGCCTGCGGCGGCTGGCGCAGTGCGGTGAAGGCCGAGCCGCTCAGCTGATTATAGCAGTGATGTGTTCGACCACGGAAGGAGAAGTGAATACGGCCGGTGACATAGCCTGGGGGCAATGGTGACAATGGCACTTTATCACCATTCGTGTCACCAGCCCAGCCCATGCTGAGAGATAGGCGAGGGCCTGAACTTTTTCGAGCCCAGGATCGAATATGGTTCGAATAATTCACCGCATTTACCAAATACGGTTAGTCAAACAAAGCTTATGGCGCAGACGGTTAAATGGGCCAATCAAGTCAATCCAGATTTTGCAGTGTATGAGAATTAGAGGTGCCATTTTTGTAAATCGACTTGTGACTTTTGTCACCCGGTGGAACTCCAGCTGTCACCATTTAGAATGGCAAAATGGCAACTTTTTCGACCCCTGCCAGTACCTGTTTATCACCAATGACCTCGTGGTAACATGATCTCCGGTGATATAAAAAAAATCCAGAAAGCCCATGACAACGGAGGCTTCGAGCCTGGCAGTAACCCTCTTTATAAGCTGAAAGATAGTGGCACTAACCATTAATAATTGTGCAATCCTACTTGGCATCAGTGACATTGACAGTGCGAAACCCAAAAGGCCTAGGAAAATGAATGTTTAGGTGTTTGTAGAGGCTAGGGTATTCTACCTTAAACCCGATTTTCAAAGACCTAGGTCAATATATTCAAGGTAAAACGAGGCCATATAGGTAAAATTATGTATGTGCAGGGTAGCCATTGGGAAATGCCGTGATTATGCGATGAGAAGCCGGATATGGAGAGAAAGTGGCCTAAAGTAACAGATGAAAGGTCTGAGGCAATGTTCTCTGAAACTTTTAAGCCAAGGTCGTTCAAGGCCATTGACCCTTGACGGCAAAATATTACATTTTGCCTATTACGTATACTGCAACTAGCACTATGGCAACCGTCGGGCGGGAAATAATGTTTGACCTTGACCCATGACCTTTATCTTGAACCTGCGACCTTGAGCTAAAGATTGAGTGACCTAGCTCTTGACGTCATAACATGATATACGTCATATTAGGCGGTGTCATCCGATCAAAGGCACTAGGGTCAATGACCTTGAAATGGTGTTATGACCTTGACCTGTGACTTTTTACTTAGACTCGACCTTCAAGGGAGGTGACTGACATAAAATCCTCATCATGTAATGTTGCGACGTCACCTCTCGGTCTACGATACCGGCGAGCTTGTGCGACCCAGCGCAAATCTTGTTCAATGTACAATCTTCATGCACTTGAATGTGAGATAGTCTTCCGTTGCAATAAATTCACATGTAAGCTGTATTGTCTGGGTGCAGTTAATCCGGGTTCTCGACGTCCTTGACCTATATTTTTCCACAAAAGGCTAGGCCCATGACTGTGTGTGGAAAGTGTAGGGGCTATACACCAGGTATGCTCTGGGGAAGAAACCAGCTCCGATGGCAAAAAACGGTTACTAAATTTGAAATCAACGGTATCGAAATAGGCAGTTCACGTGCCGGATCCATTTTGGCTGTTGACCAGTGTTGTCAACCGTAATACTGTTTATATCAATGTTTATATCATAATATTTTTATATGGTCTTGAATATCGATGACGTCAGAACTCGAAGCACCAGGGCCCGGCGGAATCAGCGCTGAGGCGGTGGCAGCAGTCGAGTCGGATAGGCCGCGCATCTGGACACTTCCAAGCAGGGGCCGGGCGGCCGAGCATTGGTGAACAGGCCATGCGTAGTCGCTGACACTGGCAACAAGCACACATGATGTTACAGTAAAGTTGTGAACACAAAAGAAATGCTGGTAGCCTATTTTTAAAACAAAACTAAGGCATCTAACTATTTTTGCTTCTAAAAAATTGTCTTTGAGTATATCTTAGACAGCTCGACACTAGGATCAGAGGATTGGTGTTGATCTGGTAGCCGTTAGCAGAGGCACGAATACAATATAACCAAACAGTTCCGCACATCATTTCAAGACTGCAATAAGGGTTGACTTGGGAACGTGGCCAAGTTAAGACGTGGGAATGATAAACTTATGTCCAAGGTTTCGGTCGAGAAGTATACTAAATGTTCAATAACACAAAATCATGTAAATAATAATGACACTAAAATTGAAAGATCTTCACAGGAACTGGTTAACTGAAAAAAACGATTTAGCTAATATAGACGAAAGCAGCTCCACAAATGACAGGTCCTAAGCTCGGGAGAGTACGAAAATTATATTGAATTCACTAAAACACGGAACAAAAGTCTAACAACTTTTGATTACGCAACTCGTCTATTACACCTAATGCATACGTCTATTGATACTTTAGCACTGCAGGTTCAGTTCAAAGGCTGGAGCAACAATATGAGTGGGGTTTACGCATAATGGGATCTTTTCTGCTGCTATTTACTGCTACACTGTAAAATTTGTACACCGGTGGTGCAGCATCGCACCTTTAAAACATGGAGGGAAAACGGACGTTTTAAACGGACATACGTTCGCCTAAAAGGTGTAACATGCACTGGTATCCTGTGTACCGACGCTCCTTAACCGTGCCTTGTAACACCTTTGGTGCGTTACCGTTGGTCAAAAGAGTGTAACGTAGCACTTCTACAGTGCTAGCTTGCTCTGCTTATCAGTGTATCGTAAAACCTTTCGTACTTTACTGGTCACCTATGAAGTGTAACGTTGCACTGCTCCAGTACTGCCCTACGCTTCTTATAAGTGTATCATCATACCTTTCGTGCGTTTGTGCTCGCTCAAGAGTGTGACGTAAAACTTCCAGTGCTGACCTGCACTGTTTCCAGCAACGACCATGATTTTTGTTCTGCAGAACTAAAATTCGTTACATGTAACGAGCCTCTGAATTCGGAGATGGAATAACATTCCCCGGTAGAAAGCAAGAGCTGTACAATCACGCGCGCTTCCAAAACCATATGCTTTGTTTCAGGCCTTTACATGACCTTTCCGAAACTTGTCTTGCATGGAACGACTCGGAGGTAACACTGCAAATAACGGCAGTCTTGTATTAGCGATATTACGACAAAACTCGAAGCAAATACTCCAACCACACTGATCACATAACCCAAACACGTATCCGGCCCGTTTCTGTCCTGCTATTCGGCCTCTGCACCGCACCGCAGGCCTCGTGGCATGTCCTCCACTGGACCTATAGCCTCATCATCAGCTTCAACACGTGGACCTGAATAGCCACCGCCAAACCTTGGTTAACCTTCCGGCAAAATACGTGCTGATGCAGGAATAGCGCCACTTTTCCCGCCCCAATGCGGTTTCGGGGCGGAAACTTCTGATGAAGTACCGGGAATTTGGCTCTCCTCTTGCCTTTGCGCTGCCACCTGAAACAAAGAAGGACTAAAATAAGCAATCAGTACTATTTCAGTTATCATGTTATAACCCTTTTTTAAAATAAATGAACAAGCGAGGTAAAATAGATATGTGGCATAATGAAGGACTCCAACCACAAACATAATACAGATCGCGGAATAACTAATTGTAGAATTTTGCTTTAAACTTAACAAATATTCCACGATCGCGGAACGTCATTTTTCTATCGCGAAATAGCGATAGCAGACCACTTATTTTTGGATCGCGTGCCCAGCACTGGAAGGGGTAAATGGTTTTTCTAAAGCATTTATCCCCACACAAGGCCATGAGGATAGGGGCTAAGTATCTAAACTGGGGGGAGGGCAAAGAACTAATAACATTATATTGTTACTATTCATGGTTTTGGTTAATAAGATAAGTAGAACATTTATTGCTGCACAAAGCCTAGTCTGAGTATAATACCCGACCGGTTTCGGGAGCATCTCGCCCCCGTTTTCAAGGGAGATGAAAATTACACTATGAAATGAACCTAACTAAGCGAAAAACACGAAGACAGTACACTTTGAAATAACAATCTCAGCTGTGTACAAGACGAATCATTTAAGAATTATGAGCTCTAAACACGTGTTATTTTTTCAATTCAAACTCTTGTTTGACTGGCGTTTTAAGAGGTCCAAAAATCCCGAGAAGATGGTGACTTTGCCGATGTTTCTATTCATTGTTGGTTCCGTGGTGGTTTGTATGTAAATTGCTTCTTTTATTTCCCGCTGTTTTTGCCTTGAGTCGAAAGTTAAAGTCGTTATGGCGTCCCATTTGATATCATGATCCTTCTTGAATGAATGTTCCGCTGTGGCCTCCGCTGCTCTCTCGTCAATTGACCCTCGGATTAGTTTTTGTAGAGATTTTCGGTGTTCGTCTTGTCGGACTTCCATCATCCTTTTGCTTTCTCCAATGTATACTTTTGGACAGTCATTACATTCCATCTTGTATACTGGGCCTGGTTTTTTCCGGTTGTCTATCCTGTCCTTTGGTTTGACCAGTAATTGTTTGATCGTTTGATGTGGCTTGAAATATGTTCTAACGTTGAATTTAGAACATATGCGTCGAATCTGTTGCGATACTCCTTCTATATATGGGATCACTAGCACGTGATCTTTCTTGGCCTTAGTTAGTTCTGGCTGGTTTTTTGTCGTCATGGTATGTAGCTGTAGCTGAGTTCTCACCAATGGGTCGTGTGTTTGCTGGTGTCTATCTTCTGTCTTCCGAATTTCCGCTTCCACGAACTTCGATGGGTAGTTGTTGGCCTTCAACGTTGCCCTTATGTTCGATAGCTCGTCCTTCCTCTTCTCGTCGTTGTCACAGATGGTAAAAGCTCGCCGAGCCAGGGTTTGGATGACCGTACTCTTGTGTTCTCTAGGGTGGTGACTCAGGTAGTTTAGATACTGGCCGCTAGATGTCGGCTTGTAGTATACATCCGTGGTGATTTGGCCGCTAGGTGATCGATGAAGTGTCATGTCCAAGAATGGAAGCTTGCGATCCTCTTCTTATTAACTTATTAACCAAAGCCATGAATAGTAACAATATTCATTCTTCATTGCGATCTCGCTATGGAACCGAAGCCGTGCGCGAACTACGAAACTGTGAACACAACTACACAAAGCTAGCGATATTTAAGAACCATTTAACATTCACTTCGAAGTGTTATAAGGAACATATCATTCCTGCATCGATGAAAATTAAGAATAAAACCGAGAACTCTGAGATTCGTCAGCTATATCAAGAATGTGAGCGGAAGTGTGTCCGACTTCTAATGAGGCAAAACAGGTTCAAGGCCAGACTTCTGAAAGAAGAACATCAAAAACACCTGAAAAGAGTAGCTGATGCAGTCGGACAAAATGAAGAAGTGATGATTGATGTCAAGTTGCATCTGGAAAGACAGTATATTTATGTGTTTCAGAAACAACGCACCTGTCAGAAGAAGAAGTTTGAGGCCTTGTCCGGGAGGAAACTTGAAAACAGCAGCAGGAACGACAGAAACATTGCCAGCTCATCGACCCCAGCCGAACATGATTGGATCAACAGTGCCGACGTGGAATTGACAAGAGCGCAGCGATCAGTCTTGAATAAAGGCTTGAACTTTGCCATCGCCCCCAAGAAGGTGCCACTTATGGAAATAATCACTGAAGTTGAAGCAACATGTGCCACACTACCTAAGATGGAGGCAGATCAAGTACGTATAGAAACTCGCAAAGTTTTATCTCGTCCATTACCTATCGAAAACAACATTACGAAAGACGAGTGGCTCGGTTTGAAAGCTTTGCGTGATAACGAAGACCTTATGATTCTTCCTGCAGACAAAGGGAGGAAAATATGCATAATGAAAAAATCAGAGTATATCACGAAAGCAGAAACTATACTTGATGATGACCAGACATACAAAGTGGTTACGAGAGATCCAACTAACTCGACCAACCAGAAGATGATTGATCAGCTGCAAGCACTAAAGAAAACTGGGCGGTTAGATGTAGGAACTTACTGGCATCTACATCCTGGAACTAAAGGATCAAGCAGCCTGCCAAGATTCTATGGTCTTCCGAAAATACATAAGACCAACTCACCTTTACGCCCAATTATCTCTGCAATCGGTTCGTCTACCTACGCCTCGGCCAAGTTCGTGAGCAGCCTGCTTTCGCCGCTAGTAGGACAGTCACACCGTCATGTGGTCAACTCCAAGGAGCTCGCCGGCATCTTGCGAGAAACAACCATACCAGAAGATTATATCCTGGTGTCGTTCGACGTTTCCGCCCTCTTCACGAGCGTTCCACTCGACATAGTTCTGCCCAAGGTCAGAGACATCTTGGAAAACGACCCATCCCTGCCAGAACGGACAACGCTATCACCGGACGACATCACAGGCCTGCTGGCATTCATCCTCAGAACGACGTGCTTCCAGTTTAGGGGAAATACTATCAGCAACTTTTTGGAGCGCCTATGGGTTCCCCTGTGGCTCCGGTTGTAGCGAACATTTTCATGGAACATTTGGAGGAGCAAGCACTAAATTCAGACACTATCTGCTCACCATACATTTGGCATAGATATATGGATGATGTAGTCTCTGCTATGAGACCGCGTGACATCGAGACCTTCAAGGAATACCTCAACTCTTTCTACCCATCCATCAAATTCACCGTCGAGAAAGAAGAGGATCGCAAGCTTCCATTCTTGGACATGACACTTCATCGATCACCTAGCGGCCAAATCACCACGGATGTATACTACAAGCCGACATCTAGCGGCCAGTATCTAAACTACCTGAGTCACCACCCTAGAGAACACAAGAGTACGGTCATCCAAACCCTGGCTCGGCGAGCTTTTACCATCTGTGACAACGACGAGAAGAGGAAGGACGAGCTATCGAACATAAGGGCAACGTTGAAGGCCAACAACTACCCATCGAAGTTCGTGGAAGCGGAAATTCGGAAGACAGAAGATAGACACCAGCAAACACACGACCCATTGGTGAGAACTCAGCTACAGCTACATACCATGACGACAAAAAACCAGCCAGAACTAACTAAGGCCAAGAAAGATCACGTGCTAGTGATCCCATATATAGAAGGAGTATCGCAACAGATTCGACGCATATGTTCTAAATTCAACGTTAGAACATATTTCAAGCCACATCAAACGATCAAACAATTACTGGTCAAACCAAAGGACAGGATAGACAACCGGAAAAAACCAGGCCCAGTATACAAGATGGAATGTAATGACTGTCCAAAAGTATACATTGGAGAAAGCAAAAGGATGATGGAAGTCCGACAAGACGAACACCGAAAATCTCTACAAAAACTAATCCGAGGGTCAATTGACGAGAGAGCAGCGGAGGCCACAGCGGAACATTCATTCAAGAAGGATCATGATATCAAATGGGACGCCATAACGACTTTAACTTTCGACTCAAGGCAAAAACAGCGGGAAATAAAAGAAGCAATTTACATACAAACCACCACGGAACCAACAATGAATAGAAACATCGGCAAAGTCACCATCTTCTCGGGATTTTTGGACCTCTTAAAACGCCAGTCAAACAAGAGTTTGAATTGAAAAAATAACACGTATTTAGAGCTCATAATTCTTAAATGATTCGTCTTGTTCACAGCTGAGATTGTTATTTCAAAGTGTACTGTCTTCGTGTTTTTCGCTTAGTTAGGTTCATTTCATAGTGTAATTTTCATCTCCCTTGAAAACGGGGGCGAGATGCTCCCGAAACCGGTCGGGTATTATACTCAGACTAGGCTTTGTGCAGCAATAAATGTTCTACTTATCATAACATTATGTTTGAACATAACATCTCAGCATGCCATCAATGTGTGCGTGTGTCTGTGTCCTATTTTTGGTTCGTTTAACCAATCTGCAGCATATGTCAGGAGACTTGACCAGATAGTTGGGGCAGCTTAAATTCTAGATTGCAAACTATTACAGGTTTTGACGAGATCTGGTGAGGGCAGCCCTTTGGTAAATTTGCTGGTTTGAGGCAGTTTGTTCAGAATTTCAGGTAGAGGGAGGGAGATTGGGAGAAACGCATACACTTTGGGCATAGTATGATATGCCAAGAAGTGTAAGGGCAGCTGGGGGATAAAAGTGACCTTCATTAGCCGTGATGTATACGACAATGGGGATCTTACAAAAATACACATGCAGCTGCTGCAAACTGCCCTGGCTGCGGGGCAGGCAGAATTATCCCTTGGGGCAGGCTGCTATACACAAGAGGTGCATGAAAATCCAGGTGGTGGCAAAGTTAAATATTGGGTATTTTACGTTTCCGCTAAAAAATATTTACCGAACATGATAATTATTGTGCACCGCAGGAACCAAAACTCCCCTTTCTACTAATGAAACATACCCCCTTGAGTCCTGATATTGCCCCTTTCCTTCTGCAGTCCCCAGTTAAAATTTGAGAAAAATACACTGCATAGAAACATTCAATCCGTGATGCAGCCAGACCCAGTCTTCCCAATGTATTGTAGTTTGTCGTACATATTTTTTTAAGTTCTCACGTGCCGCCCATGCCCCCTGGATCTGCGAATGCGCTGAGGCCTTTCGGGAATGCCACGAAGCAGCATGGGCGCCAGCTGCTTAATCGCTCTTTGTAGGAAAAGAAGCATGAAAAATTAATATCCAACCCGAAAATACTTTCTTTTTGTTTGTTGAGGAGAGCATAGTTTTCTATCAGCTATTTTTCAAAACGTACATGAGCCCCACCCTCCCCCCGTCCACTCAAACCCGTAATGATCTCTGGCCGATCCAGGGGGGGGAGGGAGGCAAAACGGCAATCTCCCTGCAAACCACACTATTTGCCCGAATTTCTTAGTTTTTATCATGATTTGGGGCCATTTCCAACCCTCAAATAACCAATCTAGAACCGCCACTGGTGAAGGCCGTCCTGGTTAGACGATTTAAGCAATTGGGGAAAGAAAGTAATTCAGAGTCAATTATTTTCATGCAACGCCATGGTGTTGGTGGTCAAGTACCGAAGTTCAGGTTGCCTTACCTTATTTCCTCCTCTTGGTAAGGCAGAATACCTGCCAATGTCCTCGTGGTCAGTTGGCAGGTAAAAGGCGCAAAATTACTCGGTGGGGCTGGGCTCTCTTGCTCAGTAAGGCGCCAAGGCTTAAGTCCAAGCAGCTCCACTAAATAAATCGATGATCCGGCACCCGAAATCCCTACAACAGGGCGTGAGCTTATGCTGTTAAACCCTAATCAATAACTGATCGAAAAAAACAATAGTAGTATAGCTCAGAGCCCATCCGCTCCGTGTCGCGTCCTGAACCAAAGTGGGGAGACGCGTGCGGAAGTGATGCACGTGCAGTAAAACCGACGGCGCGCGTGAGCCTAACCGTGCCGTGCTGCACCCTTAAAAGGTGCAACGTTACACGTCTCGCTTTTAGGCGATCGATTATAATAGCTCACAATACAACTCGAGCGTCTTAGGTTGCACTTTTAAGCGATCTCGCCTGCACTCTGGTGAATCTTCATTGATGTTGGTCGGGTGAAGGGTGCGGCCTTACTCCCGATAGATATATAAGGCGTAGCTGTGCCTTTTAAAGCGCAGGGATAGCACCAAGCATACCACATGACTCGGAACATCCCGACAACATGGTGCTGCTATGATTTCTTGACACTTGATAGCCGTCTGTGCTTGCACCAACGGTGTACAATTTTTTACAGTGTATATTAGCGTGGTTCTGCTGCTATATTGACCTGTACTAGAGACCTGACCTGAGATGACCTGACCTTAAAATTTTCACAAAAGTTGCAAAAATGATGAGAGAAAAGGTACGCCTGGTACGGCAGCGCTTCACACAGTCTTTTTCTCGAATGATAGACGATGTTATTAAGTATTCAAATGAGGATAATGCGAACGGCGTATTGATGGCTCCGGATTTTCAGAGCGCGTAAATAATATTGGAGCATAATTTAATTTATGATACGTTAAAAACATCTGGTTTTGGCCCTAACTTCATACAGTGGATATGCGTTTTATATAAAAACACAGAACTCGCAGTCATAAATAATGGGTACACGTCAAAATAGTTTACTCCGACTCGTGGGCTACAACAGGGCTGTCCGTCATCTAGTCTTCTGTTCTGTCTTGTGGTAGAAGCTTTAGCGATAAAGATCCGTGCATCTCAAAACGTAAAAGGGATTAAAGTTTCACAAAAAGAGGTAAAAATTTCACAATACCTTGATGATGCGACACTTTTTGTGACAAATGCCAATTCAGCTTAAGCCGCACTAAGCATCATACACGACTTTGAAAAATTTTCAGGACTTCAACAAAGTCTAGAAAAATCCCAGTTCATGTGGGTGGGTGCCTGTAAGCATTTGCAGCACTATATTGCCGGGTTAGCTCCTTCAAAGCGGGTTAAAGTGCTGGGGATCCAGTTCAGTGCCTTAGAGGACTGCGACCAGTGTAATATGCAACCCATACTGGAAAAAATAGAAAGGACACTCAACCACTGGTCGCAATATGATTTGACACTGAAAGGGAAGATAACCGTCGCTAAATTATTGATCATTTCGAAATTAATATATGTCACTGCCGCTGTATTGATTAGTAAGAAATGCCTAGACATGATTCCGTCAAAAATCATGAAGTTTATTTGGAGAGGAAGACCACCTAAAGTCTTCCGTGACGTACTGCACCAAGACACCGATAGAGGAGGATTGAACGCACTTTATATTGAAAGTATACATAAAGGCATACGCGTTTCATAGTTTAGCAAATTATTCGATACAGGACCTGGGGTCTGCAGTAATACTACTGAAAAGGGTTGGGATAAATTATGAACATATTTTACACATGAATTATGATAAAAACTGGGTTAACTCAACACATATATCCTTATTCTACAAGCAAATGTTATTGTGGCTGAGAGAGTTTTCCCGTGAAAGAACCCAAAAATGGTAGCGAGGTTCGAATGCAATTTCTATGGAATAATTCGGAAATTGGCGTCGGTAGATCTAGTTTCTTCAGCTGCACTCTTTATGAACGCAGACTATTATTACTAGATGATCTTTTTAATAACGAGGGTCAAGTCTTTACTTATGACCAGTTTAAACAGAGTCACCCAGGAATAAAATTAAATAGACTGATATACCTAGGCTGGCAACGACCTATACCTTTACAAAGGTGACGTTCGATCACTGGATCTGAAAACTTAACCCAGTAAGCAAATGTCAGAAATCAATTCTGCAAGTAAAAGGCAAGGATATTTCAATTGAATGCATAAGACCAAAGTTTCTCCGCTGCAAGTGGTTGTGGGAGGTCACACCAAGTGCAGAAATGAAGTGGATAGAAAAGACGATATATTTTGGTGACGATTGGAAACAAATACATGCGCTACCCTTTAAAATCACCAAATCAACGGACCAGCAAAACCTTCAGCACATAATTACACATAGATCAGGTCAGTTGTGGACGACCCATTTTGCGACTACTGTGGTGAAATTGAGTCGATTAAACACTTTTTACGGGAGTGCGAATGTGTTCGTAATTTTTAAATCTTTTGATGCGCAGGATGAATTCAAAGCTTGAAAACCAAGGGAGGATTGATATCAACGAGAGTAATATTATCTTCGGGTCCATGGGGGCCCATCTTATTGTAAATTTTGTAATGCTAAATGCAAAGCAATTCATTACAACTCAGCGATTTAGGGACAGACATGTGGACGTGGACCTCTTTGTCTCTTGCTTAACCAAAATGGCCAAAACGGAGCTATGTACTGCAAACAAGAACGGCAGACTTAAACAATTTAGAAACAGATTGCATCCGTTCGTTAACGAAAACATTCATTGTATACTCTAAACATGGCCTTTATTATTATTATAATGTAACATCGACAAACTGAGTGCAAGTGGAAGCAACACTGAGAATGAAATGTTTATCGTTGTTAACGTGTGTATGCGAGTGTGCGTATGTGGTGAGGATGAGGTGGGGGGGAGGGGGGGAGAGAAGGAAAGGGAGGGTGAAAGTTGGGAATGAAGACATTTGTGTCTGAATACGAACACAACGATGAAATGATGTTATTGATGCTTTAGCTTAGACGGTGTTTAATACAGGTTTTTCATTGTGTATTCTAAACATGGCCTTTATTATTATTATTATAATGTAACGTGTGTATGCGAGTGTGTGTATGAGGTAGGGATGGGGTGGTTGGGGAGAGGAGGAAAGGGAGGGTGAAAGTTGAAATGAAGACATTTGTGTCTGAATACGTACCCAACGATGACATGATGCCATTGATGCTTTAGCTTAGATGGTGTTTAATACAGGGCTTTCATTGTATATTCTAAACATAGCCTTTATTATTATAGTGTACCTAACATCGATAAACTGAGTGCAAGTGGCAGCAACATTTGTGAATTGCCGGCATTTCCGTTGCAAAATCTTTTTAGACCCCACTCTCGGGTTTTTCCGAAGTGACGAAAAAACTGCGGCGCGCAGCGCCGCCAAACTTATTCTAGCTGTTCCTTCATCATTTTTACATCTTTCCTTAAAATTTTAGCTCAAGGTCATATCAGGTCAGGTCACCAGGCCAGGTGAAGTGACCTCACCTCAAAAATGCTTAAAAACTGCATAACTAAAAGGCGGGTTAATTGATCAAGTTGAAACTCATACCACATATTGGGCCCACCCGGAGCTACAACATATGCTCCGGGATTTTTATATTGGTGACCTAAGGTCATGTCCAGAGCATGACCTCCTCATTGTAAATGCATGGGGAAAATCACGAAATGAGCTTTTCTCAGTAAGAATGGATTGAATCAACTCCAAACATCGGTTACGGCTTGTTCTTACCTCATTTCTGAAGTTGATGCCAAAAAATTGGCTTGTGACTTTTGAAAGGTCACCTTAGGTCAAATAATCATTTTTTGGTGTTTTGCCCTATAAATCTTGAATAAACAAAGATAAAACTTTTATTTTATCACCAAAGTGTTTGTATAGTTATTGCAAGTCAAAAGATATACATCATGATTATACCAGGTCAAGTTGGGTCAGACCGCTGACCTGGGTCAGGTCACATTTTCAAATTTGACCTGGCATAGCAATATTATATATCATTCGATTTGTATTGACGAGACGATTGCAATGGTGCATCAACTATGGATGCATCTTGCTTGGTTCGGAATTTATTAGCGAAAAAAGGAAACGCCCTCATTCATGGGTGGCTATCGACATTCCCAAGAACATTTCCAATATTCAGTGACCTGTAGCTCCCTAGGCTTTGACCTGGCACGAACATAAATGCCACTGTAATGAAAGAACAACTCAAGAGCTTTCGAATGGCGTTAGGAAAATGTATCTAGCTATCATAGTTTCTGAGATATATGAGGTTTTCTTAGTACACCTCATATTAACGATTTTGACCTATTTTGACCTCTGGTGACCTTGATATTGACCTGATGAGAAAAATGACCAAAGTATTTTCGATATCCTTTTCGAAGAGCTTTCGATTGCCGTTTTGCGCTTTTTTCTAGCTCTCTTAGTTTTTGAGATCGTGGGGGTCTTTTTTAGCCCCCCACCAGGGCGAAGGTGGCTCGTACCCGCCACCAGGGCAAGGGTCAAGCAGTTTTCAGACTTAGCTCAATAACTTTGCATGAAATGATGAAACTGCTTTGGGAGTGGCCCTAATAAAATAAAAATAAAATAGTGTGTTCACCATCGTTGCAGTGCACTAGCGACGATTGTGTGTGTGGCCTCAGCAGTGCGCCAGTGAGGGTTTATTAGTGTGTTCACCATCGTTGCAGCGGACTAGCGACGATGGTGTGTGTGGCCGACTTTGAGCGGGAGGCGGAGCGCCGACTGGACAGGAACGCTCTGGGCTACTACAACAGAGGAGCTGGCGACCAGCAGACCCTGAGAGAAAACGTCGCCGTCTTCAAAACGTGAGCTCTGCCGGCCGCAGCCGAGGCAGAACCCAGCTAATGACAGGGCAAGGAGGAGGTGAAACTGTTCTTCTCATCATATAGCAGCACAGACTTGGCCCCCAGACCTTATCTTAGCTTTGCGTGAGCATCGTTCTCTATCAGAGCCTTGGTGACGTGATTCGACCACACGCTCGCCAGTTCAGTTGTCCTCCGTCCTGTTCTGACACCCCTTCATCAGCTGGTGCGCTGTCTCACCAGAGTTCGTCTGCGGCCCCGAGGAATGGTGGACATCTCACACATCTCGCTGAAGCAGCGGCTGCAGGGACAGGAGGTCACCATGCCGATCGGGGTGGCGCCGACGGCCATGCATAGCCTGGCCCACCCTGATGGAGAGTGTGCCTCCGCCAGGGGTGAGAACTGAAACCGAGCCGCGGACGAGCACACTGGTACCCCGCACTTGCAAGTGGTTCATACCTCCAAAAACCTATTGAACTTGACCGAATCGGTATCAAAGATTGAGTGTTAAATATTTATGATAGGGCAGGTAATATGGTAGGGCAAGACCTCAACCCACAAAAACATCAAAAAATGACAATAAAAGGATCAAATTCAGGGCTCCGTATCGCCACAATCGAGGGCAAATCTGTACTCCTCAATGCTCCTTACGATATGGCAGTGCACAGTAATGCAGTGGGCCTAAACGAGGGGCCTAAAATGGCAAAAATGACGTTCTAGAATTTATATAAAATGTATGCGATGTGTTTGAGGATTGTTTGGAAACCAGAAAACCATCATTATTTTCTTCATCTAAGGTACACATTGGTTTCACAGGAGCTGAAACTTGAAACTTATTCTGCCTCGCTAAATACGGGTATCTGGTCAGAAATATTAGTGTGGTTTAAAACGTTGATAGCAGTTGCTCACACCTCGCCATCCACAAAAAATGTATACTGCCGTGAAGCTTTGGATGTTCGTGACCTTCTGGCTATAAAAATAAGGTTTTAGCTGCTCCGGAGAATACAGTGAATTCGTTTTAATAAACATATGTTTCGGAACAAACATTTATAGCATACATCATATTTCCTTAGACTGGCATAAAGGGCACAATCAGGATCAGCTAGAAAATCATACCATGTATTCTGGGAAGTGTATTCTTTGCATTGGCAGAATCCGTAGGTCGGCAACCGACGGTCGAAAAAAGTTATCGACATTCTTAGTGAGCGCTTGTTCTACCCGTAGTCGGCGGGCGGTTGTGGCAATGACGCACGCGGCATCCACCAATCGAGGCGTATCAATTAATCTCTCCAAGAAAATGGCACATTTAAATGGGGAAGGAAGGGGTAAAAATTCACAAAATATGAGTCACGTTATTGATGGACAGCCTCTAATTGAAGTAGGCAATAGAGTTGAGAAATAGGAGGGTAAATTGAGACCACAAAATCATGTTGTTCTGTAGATATTGGCGCACAGCGAGATCAGGGCGTGAATAAGAAAATTCAGATTTTAACTTCGGGTAACTTTTTTCCCTATGTAAAGTGTTATTTGAAACCAATTTTTTCTTTACAAAAAACGACTTGAGCACTCCTTCCGTTGTAAAAATACATATAAAATCATATACTACGAGTCCTGCAAAAAGCAGGCGACTGGGGCTATACAATTATTCATTGATGCCAAGACTATGCATCCGAACTTTTCTCTTAGATATGATTAAAAAATGTTGTTGCTGTACTACTAGCTTCAAACCAAACAAACATCTGTTGTTTTATATGATTGCAAAGATAATGGTATTCGTAGTTGCGAGCTGGCTGCCATGTACGCTGCTTACCATAGTTGGGACCAGTTATATTTTATTTGAATTCCATGTCAACACGTAGTCTACAACTTCCAAGAGAGTTCCTCGAAGGACGAATATTTGCTTTGTTTCAGTGTCGTCATTCACTGCTGTCGAAGTCGACACTAAGCGGAAATGTAACTAGTTCATCTTTGGCCTCCGCCCCCCCCTATTAAAACTGACTCTCATGTATGTACAGCCGGTTCCACAGTGATTGGTAGGTATTAGTGTCAGTTGTTTTAAGAAATATCTTAAAAGCGATTACTCTTCTTATAAAACGTTACGTCTCTAGCAATGTATTTTTGAGGAGCACTTTAAAGATCCAGCAAACTGGATGAGACGTCAGTTTGGAAAATTATGGAAAAAAACTGTGCTCGCCGATCCCGATGATTTGTTGTGTCTTTTCCCAATTACGTCCGATTTTTGAACCTGATGAAGTATTTTTGCACGCCATTTTATGCATCCAGTTAAAACGCAGCAGGTGAGGCAACAATCGTGTCGGCAAGGACCATCACTTGAGATATATTTTGCAAAAACGACCGCGACCTAATACCTACCAATCAGTATCGAACCGGCTGTAGTACATACTGTATCTCTTGGTTTTCGAAGAAAGTCGCTTGTCACGTATTTTGTTGCGTTTTCCGGCTGTTGAAGTTTAATAGTGGTTATTTTCTGATGTTTTGATACCCGATGCTCCCCTAAATGTGTACCCAATGCTAATAAATAATACGAGGCGAGAATGCATTTTTCACTTCCAGTGTCTGCCGGCCAACAACTGGGGAAGTCGAATCATGATATAAAACTATCAACCATATGAATTGTTTCCCTTACTATTACCTTCTTGGTCAGATTTGCGACCATGTAATTATTTCATAAAGCTAGAGTCACTGTCAGAACCGTTAAAAATTATCGATAGCCTCTGCATAACGTAGCGCATTCAATGGGTGGCCAAGGGGTGCTCTGGTGCCTTTGGTATAGACCTGAACTCAAAATGGATGTCAAGTTTAGATTTTCCTTTACAAGAGCTTTTGAATGAGGTATAGAAACTGGATCTAACTATTCTAGAACCTGAGTTACTACGGGCTTTTGTCAACCTTGTTTTGAGAACCAACATTGCCTTACATCGGCTTAGAAATGACATCATAACTGGGTGACCTGACCTGACCTTGGATTGAAATTTCGTCGAGATGTATGAAATTGATTTGGGTTCACACCTGCCACGAGGCATAGTGCTAAACTGAGCCGTCTTTCTCCCATTGCAAAAATAAAGAGGGGTAGAATCGACCCTCTGGTAAAGGGAGGGTTAAGAGGAAAACCAACATTTGGTGTGCTTGTTTGAGCTGCCTGGTGAAGAGTTTCAATCTGAACCCCAAATCATTTTTGATAAGTTTTGAAGTGCTGCGGCGAGGAGCATGATGATGAGTTACTAAGATGTTCCCTGGCCTCTCCCCTCGAATCCGGAAATGCAAAAAACACTGAAGATTATATATTCGGGCACAGCCCTTCATCAGAATCGTGGAGTAAATATCAATAATTCTCAGTCCAAGTATAGCCAGACCTCGAATTGAGCTTCACACAAAAATGCCTTTTAGAATGAATCGTTAAAAATAAGATTGGATGTCGTGACAGCAACGATATTGGTACCTCTAACCTAAAAGCAATGCCGACAATACGACAAACCTAGACCAGTATTTGTGACAGACTTTTCTATTATTTCAGCCAAACACCAGCTTTTGATTAACAATGAAAAACTCGCTGAAGTACCTTAATCTGTTATTTGAATATTTCTGTTCTTCTTATTTACTTTTTTCCCGTCGACTGCAGCCAAAATGCTAACCAAGAACTACCTATTTAGCACTAGTAGACGTGATACTAGATCGGTGTAAAGACTGCATACTTTCCCCTTTAACATGATGCTATATTTCTACAATAAAAGCCTCCCTCGAATTATTTAGTTAAGATTGTACCTAGTGGTCAAGGTCAACTTTTTGGAGTTGATAAACCCATTTTCCACAGCCTGCTCCTCTGACCCAACGTTAAGCGTCGAAAGAGTATACGTGTGGCTGCAAAAAAAACATATTATAAATTTTTATTATACTTATTCAACAACCCTTGCCCATAGTATGTACCTCTTAAACAAATGCAACTTTTATAGCTAGTTAATGTGATTGGTGAATACTTTTCTCAGCCTGTACCTCTAGCCCAACGTTAAGTGTCGAATGGGTATACGTCTAGCTGCAGAAAAGTATTATCAATAATTAGTTGCATATTTCAAAAACCTCAACCCCAGTACGTACCCCTAAAATCAAACCATCTCTTTGAGCTAGTTAATCTGATCAATCATTAATAAACCCTTTTTCCCAGCCTGTACCTCTGGCCCAACGTTAAGCGTTGAATGAGTATACATCTGGTTGCAGAAAAGCACCATCAACGATAAATTACCTAAAAAAAAACCAGAGCCTTACCTGTGACCTAAGTCCATCACTTCTGACTAGTTAAACTAATTCAACCATCATAGCCCTTTTTTCCAGCCTGTAAATCGGGCCCAAAGTTAAACTTCAAAAGCATTTACGTCTAGCATCAATAACACTATCAATAATGTAAGGAAGTCCTACCCCAGAACACATATACTTACGCTGATCCCTCCCTTACCTCTTAAGCCACTGCTGTTAAGTGATAGCCTATCCTAGACCCGCATAATAGGCCAGGACGTTCCTTGTACGTTAAGGCTGGGATGACGATCCTGAATGATTATGGATTCGGCTATCTTTCTATCTGGATGATCACGTGCCCGATGAACTACTTTTAGCTCAAGAGGTTCTGATATAGCCTGAGTGTCCTGTGCTGCATGTTTCTCGAAGAAATGATCTCCTAGAGGTGTGTTCCTAGTTTTATTTTTCGCGTCCCGCAAATGTTCGTTAAATCGCAATCGGACGGGCCTCATCGACTCCCCTACGTATTGAGCCCTGTTTTGATCCTGGTTACACAGTCTACAGTCTATTTGATACACTAAATTTTTCTGTGTGCAGTCGCCTTTAAAACCTGACTTGCATAAATGACACCTCTGACCCCCAGGACATTTTGGCTTAGAAATGGCCGACCTAACCAATGACGACTTAAGTTTCTTGTTATTCTTCCAGGCTATATGTACTTTCAGGTTAGATTTCTTTACGACCTTTTTTATTTTACAGAGTAGCTGTTCGTCTACGTACGGCAAAGTCAAGAACCCATCATAAGAATCTGAGCCTTCTTTCTTTTTCTTGCACCTTCCGTTACCTGTCCTAGCTAGTCTAACCTCCCTCAACAAACGCCTGAGAAGCCCTGCATGATACCCATTTTTTAGAAGCAGATTCCAAATCTTATCTACACTTTTTCTCTCTTTCTCTGGGCCCGATGAGTTATCCATAGCCCTGTGGAACATGTTTCGGATAATATTGTGTTTCGTAGACGTGGGATGGGCAGATGTACTATGGAGGATGATTCCCGAGTTGGTTGGTTTGATGTAGAGCTCTGTCTCTATCTTAGTGTTTTGGCCGTGTGTTTCTGCTGTGACTAACGTATCCAAATAGGGTACCCCACTCCCACTACCCGTGTGCTCCATGGTAAATTTTAGGTGTGGATGTCTACTGTTCATGTAGCTAAGGAAGTCATCCAAAGCTTCCTGCCCATGCGAGAAGATACCCGCATAATCGTCAATGTACCTTACCAAGAACTCTGGTTTGAAAGGACATGTAGCTAACGTATTGGTTTCAAACATATCTAAGAACAGAATGGCCAAGGCAGGTGCACAAGGATTCCCCATAGCTAACCCTAATTTTTGTCGGTAGTACTGATCCCCAAATGAGAAAACATTGTCACTCAGACACTGGTCGAGAAGTTTAGAAATGTCGTCTTTGGTCAGGCCAAAAGTATCAATATTCTGTGAATGATTGTCTAGCTTTGCTTCTACCGCTTTGATAGCCTCAGGAACGGGTATATTCAAATAACAGATTAAGGTACTTCAGCGAGTTTTTCATTGTTAATCAAAAGCTGGTGTTTGGCTGAAATAATAGAAAAGTCTGTCACAAATACTGGTCTAGGTTTGTCGTATTGTCGGCATTGCTTTTAGGTTAGAGGTACCAATATCGTTGTTGTCACGACATCCAATCTTATTTTTAACGATTCATTCTAAAAGGCATTTTTGTGTGAAGCTCAATTCGAGGTCTGGCTATACTTGGACTGAGAATTATTGATATTTACTCCACGATTCTGATGAAGGGCTGTGCCCGAATATATAATCTTCAGTGTTTTTTGCATTTCCGGATTCGAGGGGAGAGGCCAGGGAACATCTTAGTAACCCAAATCATTTTTCTATCATTATTAGTTATTGAGCTATGAATTTCGTCCCGTTTTCCAGGCCTCCTGCATCACTGTGCAGTAGGTCATTCAAATTTTCAACAACAAAAAAATTGTGTCATATTTGTGACTTTTCCCGTTCTATAGTCTAAGTGGAGTTGTTCAGTGCCATTTGTATCGAAATTGAAAAATACTTAGGTCTGCGTAATGGGACCCGAAGATATCGAGTTTTCCTTAAAGATGGCTATAACCTTTAAAACTCTGTAATGACTGTAATGATGGTGATAATTTCAAACATTTTTTTAAAGCCCGCTTTTACAAAATGTTCACACCGGCTAATGTAGGCTATATCATTTCGTAAACCATCTATTTTTTCGTCTCAGTAAGTTATGATAAAAAGGGCAATTATCGTTTATGAGGCCTCGACCAACGTATCTATTCTTGAGCTCACTGCTGAAAATGTTTTTGGTGGTAAAATGGACCAAAAACAGTTCTGGGCAGAAATTTATATTGCATTTGCATGTGCTCATCGTGATATAAATTTTGGGAATCTCACATCTGGCTTCATGCTGTATGCACCCCGGCGGGCCACGCGCCCTAGTGGTAAGAAAGTGCGGGCGCATGACTTTCTCGCTACTTCGGGAAGTGCACTCACTTAGACATACTTTAAAGCTTGCATAAAGAGCTAGGGAAGCTTATTTCTGCGGTTTACCACCTGCAGAAATTATTCAAGCTGCTGTTCATATTTTTTCTGCTGGTCAAAGCCTTCAGCATACCAATCCCTCGTTCTGCAACACCATTTGTCACTTTAAAGTATTGATAAGGGGGTGTCATGTTACACTGTTTGTCTGCACCCCATTCCACAGGCTCTTTTGTCAGTCAGGGGTGATTTGTCGGGCTGACGAAATCTAATGTTGTCCAAGCATGACTCTCACACCTGATCAGCGAGATGTGTGGTCTTGTCCAGAAAGAGGCATCTTCTGTGAATCCTCCACTGGGACGGATCATGTTGAGACGATTTTCACACATTTCTTTCTTTTTGGCATTACTGACAAAGTCACTGCAGAGACTGAACGACACAATTGGTGACTGAATGCTCCTATGACATGTGACGTCGGAGAACCCACAGAGCAGCTTTGGCTACTTGGTCGTCCACACCCTTGTGCCTGATGAGGTCTTGATAAAAGTGCATGTCTTTGCTGGGAGCATCAGTTGTCACTGCCGCACGAAGCTATGCGCAGACATACAACAGAAGATGAAACGGCGTCATTCAGTGCTTGATTCAGTGCAGCTTGCTCACCATGCCTTCGTCGTGCGTGAGCTGTTTTGCGAGCATAAAAATATTCATGAAATACAGCACCAGGATGTTTTGAGTAGGAACCTCCGGAACATTGAAGGGGGAAAGATGTATTTTGCAATCGTGTATTTCCAGTCAACATCATAATGCCAATGGTTAAAATTTTGAACATGGGGAAATAACCTCCTGCCCCCCCTCCCTATTCCTACGCCTATGACCTGCAAACGGACAATTTCTTTTTTCGACTACTCTTGGCCACCCGTCATGCTTGATGAAAAGCTACAGGATTCACATATATTATCCCACGTGCTGGCTCCACAGAGATAAGGTTCATGAAATCTGAATTTTTTTATCTGGCACAATGAGTGGCCAAAGTTAGTGATAAATGTATGAACAAACTCTTTGTGAGCAACCGTTGTCTAGTCTAATAGGGCGCGTGTTAACCCTCGCCCCACCGGGGGGCACCGATGGCCCTCCCTAAGGTTTTTCGAGATGCAGAAAAACGAAGAGACGGAGCACCGCGGTTGAGGGCTCCATCTCTCACCCCGTAATTTTCCCACCATCCCCAAAATTTTTTTACCCCGGGTCACCCAAGGTCAGGTCACCAGACGAGGTCAACCAAGGTCACTTCACTTCAACTTTTGAGCTCTATAAGAGCTACATTTTTTAGTCGATCGATTTGAAACTTCCTACACTTTATGAGCCCTCTAGGGTCTACAAGATGTATATCCGGAATTTCTCGATTTCGTGACCTGAGGTCAGGTCACGAGGCGACCTCTCCCATCGGAAAAGCATTGGGAAAAGTTGGCTTATGATCTAAAAGTCACAAAAATGATTGCAAATGCTCAGACTGCTCAGAACAGCGTTCTTAGACACCCTTTCACGGATCCCATGGGTCATATTTTCCCTTTGAACTCTCCAAGGTCATTCAAGGTCACCAGGGGTCAAAAACAGTATTTTGACAATACCTTTTGACCTCATTAAGCTAGAGCGCTGAATCAAACACCATCGTGTATGTCGTGTCACTGGCTTTCATTTTGTATACAACAAGGTCACTTTCTGACCTTTCGTGACAACGGGTCATTTTAGGTCACGAGGTGACCTCTGAAGGTCAAAACACTATTTAGAGGTCATTACGTTCCACATAGCGGAAAAAGGTCTGGCATTTTCCTATAAAATGTACTTTACCAGATCTTAATAGCTCTAATGGCACAAGAATTATGCCCACTTTGCTTAAGCATTGCATATTTGAGTGAAAATAGCCTATCATGACATAACTTGACCTCTGGAGATCAAACAATTGACCTGAGCGCTTAAACGTTTGAATTAACTTCTTACTGAATTCACGCGGGCTTTCTAATTCACTTTACAGATTTGCGCTAACCCCCATATTTTCGGAGTTCGAGGGGGCCCATCGATGGCCCCCGGTACGGCGAAGGTGGCGCCGGCCCCGGTGGGGCGCGGGTTAAGTCATTGACAGCCTTCAGTGGTCAAGAGACCACAGGAGATGCATCCGCGCGGGCAGTCGAGCCAGAAGTGTCCGCCATATGGGTGGAGTTTTGTGGCTTTGTTCAGGCAAACAGACCATGGATCGGTGACGGTTCAGCTACCGCATCGTAGTACACCAGTACGTACACAGTACGTGTTCCCTGGCATAGTACTTGTACCATGGTACCATGACGTACCGTCCTGGGATGCACGACGTACCATGTCACGCCATCCTGGGATGACCTCTAAATTACATACCCGTGGCAATAGGCTGCAAATGCAATGTCAACTAATATTGACGTATGTATGCTGGTCGCGGCCCGCTGATATTGGACGTGACTTACAATGACAAGAAAACCATCTGAAAGAAAGAAACCTGAACAGGCACAACACTGGTGAGCCGACCAAAAGTGAAACAGAACTGAAGATATAAACCGGGGGCAGCAATCATTACATGAAAGTCGGCTGGCAGCAGTTGGGTTCCGGTTTGTTCTAGTCAACCTTTCTCGCGTCGTGTTTTGGTTCTCCTCTTCTCGGAGTTCGATGTCGTTTTCGTCTGTCTAGTTGTCTGCTTTACCAGCGTGGGCCCCAACACTTTTATGTTCACTAATCGACGTTGTATTGGATTGAATTTAGATTCTATGTCTAAATTTATACCCATGATGTTTGTGTGAAAACAATTCAGCATACACCAGGCAAAACGTGCAAGGCCGAAACGACGCCGATCCATTCGGTGTCTGAATCAAAGTTCTTAAGTAATTGTCAATCTTCCGTGGTCAAGAGACCACAGGAGATGCGTCCGCGCGGGCAGTCGAGCCAGAAGTGTCCGCCACAGGGGTGGAGTTTTGTGGCTTTGTTCAGGCAAACAGACCATGCATCGATGACGGTTCAGCTACCGCATCGTCGTATGCCAGTACGTACACAGTCCTTTTTCCCTGACATAGTAATTGTACCATGGTACCATCACGTACCGTGGCACGCTTGCCTGGGATGACTTAATTACATACCCGAGGCAATAGGTTTCATATCGCAATGGCAACTAATGTTACGTATGTTTGCTGATCGTGGCCCGCTGATATTGGACGTGACTCACAATGACAGGAAAGCTATCTCCAAGAAAGAAACCTGAACGTGCACAACACCGGCGAGCCGACCAAAAGTCAAAACAGAACTACAGATCTAAACCGGGGGGGGGCAATCATTACATCGCGTCTGACCTGAGCCGCGCGTCTGTGTGGCGGCAGCGGCTGAGGCGCTGGGGGCACCCTTCATCCTCAGCCTCATCGCCACCTGCAGCATCGAGGAGGTGGCCGCAGCTGCGCCCCGCGCCGTCAAGTGGTTCCAGCTGCACTTGATGAAGGACAGGTGAGAGACGTAGTCGTCTGCAGGGTATGGTCCGCGGCTTACGGGATAGTGGGGTGAAAAATCCCTGCAGACGCTATTTGGTGATTCCATAGACTTTCATGGTCATCTGCGAAGTGAAAGTTCCTTCACTGGGAAGGCTCACAACTATGGTATCGCCAGCTCCCATTGCTGCCGGAGAGGTTGGCACCACGATAAGAGTGCCTCCTGTTCCATGTTCTGCAGGTCGGTGACTGTGCGGATGGTGAGGCGTGCCGAGAGGGCCGGCTTCTCCGCCCTGGTTCTCACCGTGGACGCCCAGACGGCGGCCAAGCGAATGATTGACGCGCGCAACCAGTTCAGAATGCCAGCACACCTCAGGTGAAAAATTACACCCACACCCATTAAAAATCGGTTTCCGGAAGCAATATAGTGAAGCTGAGAGCGTCACAGCACTTCCCAATCTTTTAAATTTTCCTACAGAGCAGATTGGTTGCGATCCGACCCCTGTTACAAATCAACCGATCATATCTGGACAGAATCAAACGGATGACTGTAAATTATCACAACCAAACATGAGCTAACCGATAATGTTGCCCAATTCAGTCAACTGAGCACAGCTCGTATCCCCACAGGCTAGCTAACTTCGGCGAGAAACAGACCTTCAAAGACTTCGGTCAACGGAAAACCAGCATGCAAAACTCCGTGCATTCATCACTTGACCCGTCGCTCACGTGGGCTGACGTCAGCTGGCTGCGGTCAGTGACCTCTCTGCCGGTGGTGGTGAAGGGAGTGATGACGCCGGAGGACGCACTGCAGGCCGCCGAGCTGGGCTGCGCCGGCGTCATCGTCTCCAACCACGGCGGCCGCCAGCTGGACGGCTGTCTGCCCAGTCTGCGCGCGCTGCCGGCGGTGGTGGCGGCGCTGGCCGGCCGCTGTCCCGTCTACATGGACGGCGGGGTGCGACGCGGCACCGACGCGCTCAAGGCGCTGGCGCTGGGCGCTCAGTGCGTGTTCGTGGGCCGGCCGCTGCTCTGGGGTCTGGCTGTGGACGGAGAGAACGGGGCCCGCAAGGTACTGCAGCTGCTGCAGGACGAGCTGAAACTAGCCATGGGACTGTGCGGTGAGTAGCGACAGCCAGCGCAGCCTGGCAGCGACGGCAGGTGGGGCAGGTGTACCGACGAGTGCGCAGGACAGCATGCCCCCGCTGCACTGTTGGTTAGTGAGAATAGCAAACTAGACGAGCAATATTTTACGCAGAACGTTTGGTGACCAATGGCAAACACGGTCTGCGACCTGGGCTAACGCCCCACCGGCGCAGGAGAGCCGCATGACAATGTGCTGAAAGCAAACCATATTTCGTTCCCAATGTATCTCTTCATAAGTTTGTAGGTCAGTGTTATCATTCTTTTCTTTGAAATAACTAAGAAATAGCTCGTAGTCAACTCCGGATTCGAACCGGGCACCCCTGATCACGAGACAGTGCCTCTAACCGCTAGACCACTCCCTTCGACTGTATCGACTCCCACTAGCCATCAGGAGATTACTGGCCGGTATCACTCAATCAAAACGATGCAGTGATCGTGGCGCCGGGTGCTATTTTCGTACAGAAAAGGCATGTATAAAGCTGCTTCCAGAAGACGAATCAAATATTATGTTGGCCTAGAATTACTTGTATCAGCGACCCAGGACCCTAAGCTAGCTTCATGCTAACTTTCATCCACTTCCATTCATTTTAAGGACTTGAAATCATGGTGAGAAGCAAACATGTTCCGAGAAATTTAGCTCCTTGAAATACCCTTTCGGACGAATTACTCGAAAGCCGTTGGAGATAAGTGGGTAGTGTAAACGAATGAAATGACTGCAATTAATTTCCCTATTCAGCCATGTCAATTCTGAGCTTGTGAATGACATGTGCTCGGAACCGAGAAGCTACAAATAAAAGGTTTTCTACTAAAATAATATTTATGCATATAAAACAATGAATTTTAATCTCATGATATCCATCTCCAAATATTATCAGGGGGAAGAAATTGTCTTACATTATTTGAAATCAAAATTCAAATCGGCACATTAGATCGCGAGATATTAAGATTCATATGAAATTAGCAAAAATGCAGTCCTCCGGCAGAATGGCAAAAACTATGTCAGAATTTTACGTTTTCCACTGGAAACTATGCCTAAGCACAAGAAAATTGACCTAGCTGCCTCCAGGTGACTGTGTTTAACCCGCGCCCCACCGGGGGTCCGGCGCCACCTTCGCCCCACCGAGGGCGTCGATGGCCCCCTCTAACTCCGAAAATATGGGGGTTAGCGAAAATCTGCAAAGGGCATTAGAAAGCTCGCGTGAATTCAGTAAGAAATTACTTTGCATGTTTAACCGCTCAGGTCAATGGTTTGACCTCCAGAGGTCAAGAAAGGTCACGATAGGCTATTTTCACTCAAATATGCAATGCTTAAAAAACTGGGTATAACTCCTATGCCATTAGAGCTATTGAGATCTGGTTAGGTACATTTGATAGAAAATTGCCAGACCTTTTTCCACTATGTGGAACGTTAAGACCTCCCGCCAGTGGTTTGACCTCCAGAGGTCACCTGGTGACCTAATATGACCTGAGGTCACGAAAGGTCAGAAAGTGACCTTGCCGTATATCAAATGAAAGCCAGTGACAAGACAAACACGATGGTGTTTGTTTCAGCTTTCTAGCTTAATTAGGTCAAAAGTTATTGTCAAAATACTGTTTTTGACCCCTGGTGACCTTGGATGACCTTGGAAAAATCAAAGGGAAAATATGACCCCTGGGATCCGTGAAAGGGTGTCTAAAAACGCTGTTCTGAGCAGTCTGAGTATTTGCAATCATTTTTGTGGCTTTTAGATCATGAGACAGCTTTTTCCCATGCTTTTCCAATGGGAGAGGTCGCCCCGTGACCTGACCTCAGGTCACGAAATCGAAAAATCCCGGATATACACGTTGTAGACCTTGGAGGGTTCATGAAGTGTAGCATGTTTCAAATCCATCGACTAAGAAATGTAGCTCTTATAGAGCTTCAAAATTTAAGTGAGATGACCTTGGTTGACCTCGCCTGGTGACCTGACCTTGGGTGACCCGGGGTAAAATTTTCAGGGATGGTGGGAAAATGATGAGATGAGAGATAGAGCCTTCAACCGCGGTGCTGCGTTTCGTCGTTTTTCTGCTATCTCGAAAAAACCTTAGGGGCCATCGATGCCCCCGGTGGGGCGAGGGTTAAAGGGAGATACGCGAAAAAATGTATTGGCTAGATCAAAAGGTCACAAAAAGTTGTTTCAGAAGTCCTATTCTCATTCTTCCGAATTCGGCCTGCAAATGCCTTAAAATTGCTCTCAAAGTCAACATTTCTAGACGACTTTACCGGTACACCTCTTATCGATGTAAATGACGTACCCCCGGCTAAGGCTATCAAATTCTCTAAAAAACCGGTCCCATTTTTCCTAAGCAGTGACTTTAAAGTTTAAAACTATTAAATAAAAAGTTATTTGAAAAAAGCTACAGCCAAAAATAATATTAAAACAAAAATATAGGACTTTTAAGAAATCACAATTGACCAAATTAGAACGTACAGCCACCTCATAGGGGGTCACGTGACCTTTCTGACGCAAAAGTTTTGTCATTCTTGGGCTGAAGCAGAAAACGACTAAAGACCCAAGGTACGAAACGGCTGAAGACTTGAGTAATCATATTTTTTCCGTTTCTAGGGCAAACTAATTAATGTTGTATGTTTTAACCCTCGCCCCACCGGGGGGGCCATCGATGGCCCCCCTAAGGTTTTTCCGGGATAGCAGAAAAACGACGAGGCGCAGCACCGCGGTTGAGGGCTCTACCTCTCACTGCATCATTTTCCCATCATCCCTGAAATTTTTTACCCCGGGTCACCCAAGGTCAGGTCACCAGACGAGGTCAACCAAGGTCACCTCACTTCACCTTTAGAGCTCTGTAAGAGCTACATTTCAAAGTCGATCGATTTGAAACTTCCTACACTTCATGACCCCTCCAGGGTCTACAAGGTGTATATCCGGGATTTTTCGATTTCGTGCCCTGAGGTCAGGTCACGAGGCGACCTCTCCCATTGGAAAAGCATGGGGAAAAGCTATTTCATGATATAAAAGCCACAAAAATGATTGCAAATGCTCAGACTGCTCAGAACAACGTTTTTGGACACCCTTTCACGGATCCCAGGGGTCATATTTGCCCTTTGACTTTTCCAAGGTCATCCAAGGTCACCGGAGGTCAAAAACAGTATTTTGACAATAACTTTTGACCTAATTAAGCTAGAGCGGTGAAACAAACACCATCGTGTTTGTCTTGTCACTGGCTTTCATTTGATATACGGCAAGGTCACTTTTTGACCTTTCGTGACCTCAGGTCATATTAGGTCACGAGGTGACCTCTGACGGTCAAACCACTGGCGGGAGGTCTTTACGTTCCACATAGCGGAAAAAGTACTGGCAATTTGCTATCAAATTTACTTTACCAGGCCTCAATAGCTCTAATGACATAAGAGTTATGCCCAGTTTGCTTAATCATTGCATATTTGAGTGAAAATAGCCGATCTTGACCTAATTTGACCTCTGGAGGTCAAACCATTGACCTGAGCACTAAAACATGCGAAGTAATTTCTTACTGAATTCACGCGAGCTTTCTATTGCACTTTGCAGATTTGCGCTAACGCCCATATTTTCGGAGTTAGAGGGGGCCATCGATGGCCCCTTCCGGTGGGGCGAAGGTGGCGCCGGACCCCGGTGGGGGCGCGGGTTAAAGGCTTTGTAAAATTAATTCAAATACAAATACAGGAGAACAGATATTTTTATTACCAAAAAAAACAATAATTTTCAACTTTAAATAGTTTTCGAAAAGTAAGTGATGGGTAAAGGTTTGAGTATTTTATCAGAACTGTTAACCTTTTTCGATAATTAGTGAGTGGCCTCCCAAAATTTTGCCGAAGATACAAAAATAATTGACAGTTTCGTTATCAGGATATTTCAAATAGCAAGAAACCACAATAATAATTTTTTCGCGTATCTCCCTTTAAACTATCTGAAGCGTGCCTTCCGACATTTCGAGCTTCATTTTCCACCATCCCTAGATTTTGTACTCCGGGTCACTCAAGGTCAGGTGACCAGGCGATGTCAACCAAGGTCACCTCACTTCAACTTTTGAACTATATCCCGCGCCCCACCGGGGGTCCGGCGCCACCATCGCCTCACCGGGGGGCCATCGATGGCCCCCGTCTAACTTTGAAAATATGGGGGTTAGCGCAAATCTGCAAAGTGCATTAGAAAGCTCGCGTGAATGCAGTAAGAAAATACTTTACATGTTTAAGCGCTCAGGTCAATGGTTTAACCTCCAGAGGTCAAGTTATGTCACGATTGGCTCTTTTTCACTCAAATATGCAATGTTTAAGCAAACTGGGCATAACTCTTATGCCATTAGAGCTATTGAGATTGGGTAAACAACATTGGATAGGAAAATGCCAAACCTTTCTCCGCTATGTGGAACGTATTGACCTTCCGCCAGTGTTTTGACCTCCAGAGGTCACCTTGTGACCTCATATGACCTGAGGTCTTCAACGGTCAGAAAGTGACCTTGCTGTATATCACATGAAAGCTACTGATGAGACATACACGAGGGTGTTTGGTTCAACGCTCTAGCTTAATTAGGTCAAAAGTTATTGCCAAAATACTGTTTTTGATTCCTGGTGACCTTGGATGACCTTGGAGAGGTCAAAGGGAAAATATGGCCCCTGGGATCCGTAAAAGGGTGTCCAAGAACGCTTTTCTGAGCAAGCTGAGCATTTGCAATCGTTTTTGTGACTTTTACATCATAAGTTTTTTTCCATGTTTTTTTCAATGGCAGAGGTCACCTCGTGACCTGACCTTAGGTCACGAAATCGAAAAATCCCGGATATACACCTTGTAGACCCTGGCTGGGCCATGAACTTTAGGAAGTTTCAAATCGATCGACTGAGAAACGTAGCTCTTATAGAGCTCAAAATTTGAACTGAGGTGACCTTGGTTGACCTCGCCTGGTGACCTGACCTTAGGTGACCCGGGGTAAAAAATTTAAGGGATAGTGTGAAAATTATGGGGTGAGAGACAGAAGCCTTAACTGCGGTCTTGCGTTTCGTCGTTTTTCTGCTATCCTGAAAAACCTTAGGGGGCCATCGATGGCCCCCGGTGGCGCGAGGGATATAAGAGCTACATTTCTAAGTCGATCGTTTAGAAACTTCCTACACTTCATGACCCATCCAGGGTATACAAGGTGCATATCCGGGATTTTTCGATTTTGTGACCTAAGGTCAGGTCACGAGAAGACCTCTCCAATTGAAAAAGCATGGGAAAAGCTGTCTTTTACCCTAAAATTCACAAAAACGATTGCAAATGCTCAGCTTGCTCAGAAAAGCGTTCTTGGACACCCTTTCACGGATCCCAGGGGCCATATTTGCCCTTTTTGATGTACCGTGCATCTTTCCGTTTATTTAACATGAATTAACAGGGATATCACAATTCACATGTTGGTCATACACAGACACAACTGCAGAACTATGCGAACCCTTATTGAATACATTGCAATAATGTGGTAGTTACGAGGACATTCCTTCCATAGACATTCTTCGTCACATCATTCCATTCGGTCGAATGTTCTACTCCCCATCCAACCCTTCCCTTCCCACCCCTTCCCACGCACGATTCTTCCTAACTTCTGTACTGAAAGATTTCAGGTTGTCACACAGGGGTTACAATGTTAGATTTAAATCGTTGTCAATGTAAAGAGCCCATTTATCCTGGAATTTACTGATCTTCCCATTTTTTGTTGCGTTAATTTTTTCCATTTTGAAGATTTTCGTGACAAACCGAATAAAATCAGTTAGCCGCATCTGGTGTCGTCTGAACCGCTGCTTAATAATGAACTGTTTTGCGCATAATGCGATTAAATTTACTACATCGACCGTTGAAAGCGATCCGAAGATTATATTTTTGATGTTTGGAATGAATTTTTGAGAGGCGATTAGTTTTTCGTTTATTCTAGCTGCTAGGGCATTCCAAAATGACCGCACAATCTCACATTCAGCAAAAAAGTGTTGAATCGTTTCTACCATGCCACACAAATCACAAAAGGGATCATCAACAATGTTTCTGAGGCAAAGGAAGCGCCGGGTTGGGAAGTACCGATGATTGATTCTGTATTGCAGGCTTTGAAGTTTTGTCGAGGTGGATATTTGAAACGGCAATTAATATATTTTGGCCCACATATCTTCAAAATCGTAACCGTAGTCTATCCATTTGTCTTTTGAGCTGGGGGAGACATCCAAAAGCCACTGATTCCGAAAGTATTTTGACTTGACTAAATATATCGGAATTTGCTTTCCTTTAATCTCTATAATTGGTTTCAAAGTTTTTTCTTCCTCTGTTAGTGTTTTGCTCCCAATACCTCGGCGCTTCCATTCTGCTGGTATTGCACAACACCATCCGATATATGTGAGAGGGTTAATATAAATTTGAGGATGTTTTTGTTGAAATGTTTCAAAGTTATAAATTATCCCCTGGTTATCAAAAAAATCGTCAACAAATTTAATGCTACCATCGTAAACTACGCGGTATAAGAATCCAGTTTCTCTTACGCGTATTGCCGTGTTATTCAAAATCAACTGTTTACTTACGTCTGTACCATTGCTTGGTTCTGGAATAGGCACAGCTTCCCTAAATAGTTTCAACACTTCTTTGTAAAATGTTGCAATGCGTCTCGAATCAATCAAATTTTGTCCGTAGTTCATGTGTAGAATATCATTATACTTAATCTGTATTCTGGTAAGAAATATTTTCGCGAATCATGATTCTTTATTACACAATATTCTACCTAGCCACGATGCCCTTATCCCTTTGTATATTCCATGTATATTTGGCGCGTGTTCAGTCCTCCATTTTTTATTTCCTGGTACAGCGTGTTTTTGGCCACCTTTGGGGGACGACCTCTCCATATGGATTTCATTATCTTGCTCTGTATACTCTCTAATTGGTTTTTATCGAAGTCGACCACAGACATCATGTAAACAAACTGAGAAACGATTTAAGATTTTGCAATTGTGATTCTTCCTTTGATCGTTAGGTCGCGCTGTGACCACTGGTTGAGAGTATTATTTACTTTTATTGTAGCTGGTTCGATATTGGCTCTGTCACAGTTGTGCAGAGTACTAAAATTTATGCCCAGTATTTTAATATACTCACTCGGTTCCGGTCCGCAGATAAGTCCTGGTGAGAGCTTCTTAGTTCCCAACCAGGTAAAGTGGCATTTCCCTCTATTCAACTGCAATCCAGACATCCATTCGAAGTCCCGAACTACATCTAAGGCGTGTTGTGCTGAGCTGGAATTGTTCAGAAAAAGATTTGTACCATCAATATATTGAGAAACTTTTATTTCCTCTCCTGAAATCCTTATACCTCTAATGTCACGCGTTGTGCGAAGATTGCTAAAATTTCGAATACCAAAAAAATCAGTGCAGATGCTGGGCAACCCTGTTGTAATCCACGTGAGGGATTAAACCACTGAGAAGTGTATCCGTTATTTATGATGGCAAGTTCTGAATCTTTGTGCAGTATTTTGATCCATTGGATGAAGTTTTGTCCAAAATTGAACTTCCGTAATGTGTCATAAATAAACGCATGTTCCACGGCATTAAAGGCGTTTCGAAAATATAATGTCATAAGTATTCCTTGTAGCTTGGCGCTGTCACAATATTGTATTGCGTCGGCTACAGTTCGCAAATTTGAGCCAATGTTTCTGCCGCGGATAGCTCCCGTTTGATCGGGAGAAATCAACTTCTGTACCACGCACATTCTTCTGTTGGCTAGGACCTTTGCTGCGATTTTATATACAATATCGAGTAGACAAATAGCGCGTTTGTTTTTCAACAGCCTTTGGTCGCCGCGTTTTGGGATAAGGTAATTACTCCTCTGCAATGAGTAATAAAGAGATGTCCCTTTTCTTTAGCCTGCGTTAGGTAGTTCATAACAATATCTTCTACATCATTCCAAAAATATCGGAAAATTTTTTTGGAGAAACCCGATACGGAAGGTGATTTGTTATCCATCATTCCCTCGAGGGCAATTTTACATTCGTCTTTGGTTAACGGTGCGTCACACATATCTCTATCCTCTACGCTAGGTTGGGGACAGTTTATTGGACCTAAGAAGCCATCGCACAAAAATTCATTTCCGGGGCGTAGGCTGCTATTTGTATGCAATTTTTCGAAGTGATCTTTACAATGACTCAATATTTCAGAGCTACCAGTGATGAGTTCATCATGTTCGGATTTAAGAACTTCAATTTGCTTTTTTGCGTTTCTACTTTTGTGCAAGTTCAAAAAATATTTGGTCGGCCTCTCTCCCTCTTCCATCCACCTAGCACCAGAGTAAGTCATTGCCCTTATGCCCTTCTCTTCCTCAATTACGTTGACACGGTTCCTCAATTCCTGGTATATTTCAAGCAGGGCGTGGTTAGACCCTAAACTCAATTCAGCCTCGCACCTCTCGAGCGCTCGAAGAAGGCTGGTATTTTCCTCGCGTCTTCTTAGCTCTTTCTCCTTCCAGCGTTGTATGCTTAGCACTCGTATTTGACTGGATAGCAGCTCTAATTTTACACCCCAGTCACTTATATCCTGGTAAATTTCCGAACCTCGCCTTGCTTTATCAATTTCTGATCTAGCCTTCTCCACAAAAGTGTTGTCCTGTAACAGTTCGTTACGAAACCGAAAAAGTCCAGGCCCCCGGTTCGATGAAAACATACATATCTCCGTGGATACTATGCTATGGTCACTTAAAATGCTTGGCTTGATGTCAGCCTTGTTTATGATGTGATTGTGTACTATTTGTTCACCAGCAATTATGTAATCTAGTCTAGACTGCTGCAACTCTGGTGCTACTCGGCGCCATGTGAACTGAGTTAACTCAGGGTTCTTATTACGCCATAGATCAAATAATTTATGTTGATTCATCGTATCGAGTAAGATCTTTGCGGCTGGTGACGGACGGAATCTGGCACTCGATGCGTCTCGCCGGGTCAAGTGTATGTTTAGGTCTCCACATATCAAGAGATGAGACTTTTCAAAGTCAGACATAGATTCGAGTTTTGTTTGTAAACATTGAAAAAATGTCAATTATGTTTTCCTTTGTCCCTGGGTAGGTGCATATGCTGCAATCAACTTAATGCAGCATTTGTCGAACGAAAGGTCTGCTATTAGCATCCTTCCGTCATCGGCTAGGTAAGAAACGTAAATTTCATAATGTAAGGGCACTGTTTCAGTGCCCTTTGAGCTGATCTGGCCCCTGGACTAATCTCGTGCCTCCCGGAGTTGATCTACTATCCCCTGAGCCAATATGGTGCCTCTTGAGCTGATCAGGTGCCTCCTGAGCTAGTTATTGATGTCTCCTTAGATGATCTGGTGCACCCTGAGCTGATCTAGACCCCCGCTCTGGTATCTGATTGATCTGGTGCCCCCTAAGCAGATATATTCCTCCCTGAGCTGAACTAATGCCCCCTGATTGATCTGGTGCCTCATGAATCATCATTTTGCCTCCTCAACCCCTCAAATGCCCTCTGAGCTAGTGTGGTGGCTCCTGAGCTAATATGGTGCCCTTTAAGGTGACCTGGGCCTCCTGGGTTGATTACGCGATTTCCTGAGCTACTCTAAAGCCCTGAACTGAGCTGGGCCCACAGAGGCTGATAAGGGCCCCCGAGCTGATCTGGGTCCCGAGCTGGTTTGGGACCACTGATCTGATTCCTTGTCCCCGAAGCTGATCTGGTGCCCTTTGGGCCGATCTGGTGTCCTATTGGCCGACCTGGTGTCCCCTGGGCAGTTCTGGGGCTCCTAGACTGAATGGGCCCCGGCCTGGTTAGGGATCCCTGAGCTGATTTAGTGCCCCTGACTTGATCTTGCCCCTTGGCCTGACTTGAGGCCCCTGAACTGATCTGGGGCCCAAGAGCGGATCTGGGTTCTGGGGGTGCCCTGAGCTGGTATGGGCCCTGGGGGTATCCTGAGCTGGTCTGAGCGCTGAGCTTGTGAGAGCCCTTTAACCCTCACCCCGTGGGGTGTTTGAACACCCCCTCGAGTTTTTCCGGCGGTAAGAATTTGAGAGAATTTATAATTTGGAGGTGAGGGTGAGTAACGTCAATCTCTCGAAGCAATGGGGAGGTTATTTCAAGTAATGGGTCGCAATATGTTTTTGAACATGCGAGTGAATGGTTTTAGCAACGACAGAGGTCGAGCCAAAGGTGTTAATTTAGAATATTGAACTCATGGAGTGCGTGAAGAAGACTGCCTGCCACCACCAAAGCTGGCGACCTTGAAATTTATTATTTCGAATTTATAATTTTCTCGCAAGTTAACCGAGTGTCAGCTTTGCTTATGTTACTTAGGTTCCTCCATTTAAGCAAGAACGTTCGGTCACATGTAGGTATATATTAATTAGCTTAATCGCCACATTTACTTTTAAGGTTTTATTACTGAATAATGCTGTGATGCATATCCTATTAAACTTTGTTTTTACCTGTTGGCACGATTTCAAACGTTTTACTAGTATACCTGCTCTCATTGCCCAGAAAAAAATCGGCAAATTGTGAACGCCTGCATCACGTTCTATCCTTTTAAAGGGAATGTGGCACCTTCACAACGTGATTTTAACTGAGATAGCCAAGTTGTAAAGCAAGTCGGAAAACCCGGTATTCCATATTTCATTTGTCTTGGAACTCGATATTTCCGTAGAAAAATATAAAACCTACCTGACACCAGCCCCCTCAGCCCCCGTCGCCGGCGGCCATTGTTGTGAGCTACTGGTGTGACGACATATGCTGACGTCACGATGAGCATCAGCCAATCGAAGCCCTTGAAGCGTTTCAAGTATGGTAGTGGTTGCCAGATCGTGACATCATCCACAGGCTGATATTTATTTCTTTTTCTAGAGGAGTATTTTTAAAAACCAAATATTGAGCTTATTGTACATTTTTCAGAGAAATCGTGAGTGGTTTCATTATTTTTGACTAAAAGTACGCCTAATTGCACTAAATTCCAGGATTCGACCAAGGTGCCACATTCCCTTTAAGTGAATTGGCAAGTCTGAACATCTCTATGGCATGCCGAGTAAAGGCTATGATCGCTTATGGCCCGGCCCCCAGACTCCCTCCCCCTAGGCGTTGCCCCTGACTGCACCTATAGTTTTTATTTTGTTAAAACATATTTGATATCTGACGCTGCCCGTTAAAGCAAAGAAAATGTAGCGTTTATAATCGTTACTAGACATATGTTCTCGCGACTGTCAAAAAAGGAGAGCAGATCAATAGGCAATGCAATTGTACTCACCATCGGTCCTTGATGCCTCTCCTCCAGCCGAAGTTCAAAGCAATAGAAACACGGAAATGCACTACACAGCGCAGTTCGAAGCAAGATGACCGATCCAGGTACACACATAAGCGATAGAACGAGTCGTTCCGCCGAATTTCGAATACTCCTCCATGATTGGCTGCTCCGTTCATGACGCATCTCTAAACCTCGTAAGCTCGTAATCGGACGATTTTCTGCCGTGTGCACACACGAGGACGCGTAATTGAATCGACAACCACCGTATTAAAACGAGAACGCGATAAGAATACGGGCGTTTCTTATAGGAAAACGGGCATGTCAGTAATATAAAGGCTTTAGGGCTACACAAAGATTTTCCACATAAGCAGAAGACTAAGATACTCATACCAATTATTTTACTTTGTGACAAAGGCGACAATACGGGACAGGTTTTCATCTCAAGTATAATATTTCCCTTGAAGGCACGTAAGCGATCCGGGGGCTCGTAATGAAAGAGATTGAGAGGGATAAAATTATCTCAAACCTTATAAATATTGTTACCCCGTTTGTATCGTACGTTGAATATTATCACGAGCCTTCATCTAGTGAATGGAAGACCTTCCAGCTTCCGTCTGGCTGATTTTTCCGTAGGAAAATCGAAAGCTGGTATGGAAACTGCTCATAATTGTTCTACCTTTTAAAAGTCTGAAGAACAATGGGGTCATATTCTTATTTTCCCCACACCGCGACTGAACTGTCCTTGAGCGTGGCTACCACTTAGACAACCGTTTCCAAATCACTGGCTCTATAGTGAAGCTGTAACTCCTGACGACTACGATTTAAATAAAAAACGTTCATATATTGCATCATGGTCGATTTTGTTTACAGTGTAGTATGACATTGTTACTTGGACAATTTGGTGTGAAGTGGAGATAAGGCATGGCTTTAAGGTGGTTGCTTCGTTTCGGACGCCAAGTTTTCTGCTGTCGATGTTGGTTTTCACACTTTAGTGCGACATAGGAGTGGTAGGAATGCCACGGGAGACTTATTGTGCTGACTAGAGGATTTAATTTTTTTAGACTCCTGGTCCCGGCGCCAGTCCCGGCGCCGGCAGGCCTCGACTGATCCCGGCAAGACCCAACGTGGTCCTGGCATTGGTCCCGGGAAAAACTCGGGTTAATAGAAACAAATTTGCAGCCTTGTCTTATACGTTTCATCCAGTGACTTCGATTTTCTATTTCAGCCATGAATTATGTGTAATTGTGTTATTTCATGTCATTTTCGAATGGAGCTATTACAACTAAATTAGGGCTTCTATTGCCGTGCCAGCGTTAACCCACCCAAAACCCCCTGGATCGAGAGAAGATCTCCAGCCATGGCCATGGTCTGCCACTTTTCGGCCCGACACCCCCGTGACGTCGTTTATTAACAGTCTCACATAGCTCTAAGTAAGACAATTTATGTGTGCGTATTTAGCCATATTAGGTCATTCATTCATCACATGATAAGGAAAACTAACTTAATTGGTTGAAAACCAACTAATTAGTTGATTTTTAACCAATTAAGATTAAGACAAGATTAATCTCAATCTGATATGAGCCCCAAGGAACACAGGTCCTAGTTAAGACCATCACGCTCTCCAGTCCTCAGAGGTCTCGGCATGGTCCCGGTACAGAGCTACATAGTTGATCCCGGCAAAGTCTTGGCCGGGCCCAGCATCCGGTCCCGGCTACGGGACGCCGGGACCAAAAATAGAACCTCTGGTGCTGACCCCGTCGAGTGTTCTCCGCAAAAGACGCCTATTTACAAGACGGAGTAAATTTAAAATCGGAAAATGTAGCAATTGCTCAAGAAGAACCAGACAGCAGCCGGAGGAAGTTACCGAAAAGCTGCTCGCTGCGGAGACAAAATCATCATTGACTGACTCACAGGGCGCCCCAATGTACAGTTTCAGCCGAAGTCAATGATTCCCATGTACTGCCGCTGCTGGACGGGGACTACCGTCAGAACAGATAGGCTTTTGGTTGAACTGATCCTTTGAAGTTGGTTTATTCTTCGCTGTGTGCTTTCAATATCTTATTACCGTTTTCAAAACAAAATAGGAAGTGCTTGGGGTTTGGCATTTTATTTCAGAACCAAAGTGGTAAACGTCAAGGAGGAAAGTCCATCCAAACTGTGAACCAAAGTAGGTCACGTTCATGCCTTGATAGAAATTAAAGCTGGATGTTGGTACATTGATTCAGCCTCCTCTGCCTCCTCTACGAGTGAACCGAACCAAATGCCACTAAATCTAATACACTACTGTCATAACCCAGCCCTTTAGCTATGAATTCGCTTCCACCCATGACCTGAATATTGATTCCACCTTGCTTCAAAACACATACTTTATAACGCATGTTGTTTGCATTCTTTATTCTTAATGAAACCTTCTGAAGCTGAAAACAAAAGATGAAAGAAAAAGAGAGACTAGAAAATATTTTTTGTCAACGGCACACTCTTACCTTATGAAAATTCCCACAATACCATGTGCTTATGTAGATGCATGTTTGCCTGGCAACAAACTTCTAACCCATAGTCTCCGCTGGGCACCACATAGGTGCGTGTCGTCGGTTGGCCGAAGTGCCAGTCGGCTATCGGTGGGACGCGCCGGGCGGCGATTTTCGCGCGCATGGCGTTACTCTTTGATTAGACATCAATAAATTCAAGAACGCAACATTAAAATGATGTTATTAGAAAGCACAGACACGGGGAAACATTTTTACTGAGGTCATTTTGAGGTGAATCACTGGCCACACTTAAAAATTGTTTCAAAAATTGAATACATAATTCCAAAAATTGAAAATATTTTTTTAAACTAAATTGTCGAAGCTGGATAACAGAATTTTAAATACGATCACGTTTTAAATGAACATCAATAATGACACACAATAAGGATTGTATGCTACCATGTTTTGTTAAAAACACGGGTTTTCACGATTTTCAGCAAACTGCAACTCCAAAACCCGTATTTGAGGAAATAAGTATTCTCAAATCGGAATTCTACGCCACTGATGACCATGTGTACCAAGTTAAAACGAAATCTGAGACCATGCTATGTAAAATCCAGGTGGTGCCTGGTCGATTTGTCCTGGAACGCCCCCGCTGCAAAACCATCCACCTGTTGGTCCATACTTTGAATCCGGCGAAAATTGTACCCACTTAGTGTCTCTATTGCTTTGGTACCATAGTGGTTCATGTCGTTAATGCCCAAACCAGCAATAGCGTCTCGTCCTGATTGACAAATTTAATTACATTTCGTTCATCATCCATAATACATCATCCCCTATTCATAATTTTCATTCCATTTGTCTCACTCCAACATGGTATTACCAAACCCAATGTCACACGATTCCGTTTGATGAAGGCATGAATATAATGCGTTTACTTTATTTGCAGGCGTGACGAAGATCGAGGACATCGACAACAAAATCATCGAGAAGTCGCAGCAATCGCTGCTATGAAGCATTACTCGACAAGTTCAGCACAGGACAAAATACAAGCATTGTCAAGTTTACAATGGGATGGATATAACAAGATGATTACTAGACTGGTTATCTCTTGAAACCACATGGTGCGGAGTTCGGATGTTCTGATTTGATTGTTCGGACTTACTCCACAAAGTGTTTTTAAGGTCGGAGCTTTCGTTCTGTATTAACCCTCGCCCCACCGGGGGCCATCGATGCCCCCCTAAGGTTTTTCCGGGATAGCAGAAAAACGACGAGGCGCAGCACCGCGGTTGAGGGCTCTACCTCTTACTGCATCATTTTCCCACCATCCCTGAAATTTTTTACTCCGGTTCACCCAAGGTCAGGTCACCAGGCGAGGTCAACCAAGGTCACCTCACTTCAACTTTAGAGCTCTGTAAGAGCTACATTTCGAAGTCGATCGATTTGAAACTTGCTAAACTTTATGACCCCTCCAGGGTCTACAAGGTGTATATCCGGGATTTTTCGATTTCGTGACCTGAGGTCATGTCACGAGGTGACCTCTCCCATTGACAAAGCATGGGGAAAGCTGTCTTGTGATCTAAAAGTCACAAAAACGATTGAAAATGCTCGTCTTCGTCAGAAAAGCGTTCTTGGACACCCTTTCACGGATTCCAGGGGCCATATTTGCCCTTTGACCTCTCCAAGGTCATCCAAGGTCACCAGGGTCAAAAACAGTATTTTGACAATAACTTTTGACCTATATAAGCTAGAGCGCTGAATCAAACACCATCGTGTATGTCTCGTCACTGGCTTTCGTTTGATATACGGCAAGGTCACTTTTTGACCTTTCGTGACCTCAGGTCATCTTAGGTCACGAGGTGACCTCTGGAGGTCAAACCACTGGCGGGAGGTCATTACGTTCAACATAGCGGGAAAAGGTCTGACATTTTCCTATCCAATGTGCTTTACCACATCTCAATAGCTCTAATGGTACAAGAGTTATGCCCAGTTTGCTTAAGCATTGCATATTTGAGTGAAAATAGCCGATCTTGACCTAATTTGACCTCTGGAGGTCAAACCATCGACCTGAGCGCTAAAACATGCGAAGGAATTTCTTACTGAATTCACGCGAGCTTTCTAATGCACTTTGCAGATTTGAGCTAACGCCCATACTTTCGGAGTTAGAGGGGGGCCATCGATGGCCCCCGGTGGGGCGAAGGTGGCGTCGGACCCCCGGTGGGGCGCGGGTTAACCTTCGCCCGGGTGGGGGTCTTTTTAGACCCCCCGGGTTTTTCCGAAGTGACCAAAAAACGGCGGGGCGCAGCGCCGCCAAACTTGGTCTAGCTGTTCCTTCATCATTTTTACATCTTTCCTAAAAATTTTGGCTCAAGGTCATATCAGGTCAGGTCACCAGGCCAGGTGAAGTGACCTCACCTAAAAAATACTTAGGACCGCATAACTAAAAGAAGGGTTAATCGATCAAGTTGAAACTCATACCACATATTGGGCCCACCAGGAGCTACAACATTTGTTCCGGGATTTTTTATATTGGTGACCTAAGGTCATGTGCAGAGCATGACCTCCCCATTGTCAATACATGGGGAAAATCACGAAATGAGCTTTTCTCAGTAAGTATGTATGGAATCAACTTCAATCATCGGTTGCGACTTGCTCTTAGCCCATTTCTGAAGCTGATGCCAAAAATTTTGACTTGTGACCTTTAAAAGGTCACCTTAGGTCAAATAAGCATTTTTTGGTGTTTTTCTCTATAAATTTTGAAAAAAAACTAAGATCGAGCTTTTATTTTGTCACCAAAGTGTTTGTATAGTCACTGGAAGCCAAATTATATACATCATGACTATACCAGGTCAAGTTGGGTCAGACCGTTGACCTGGGTCAGGTCAAATTATTAAATTTGACCTTGCATAGCAATATCATATATCATTCGATTCGTATTGACGAGAGGATTGCAATGGTGCATAAACTATGGCTGCATCTTGTTTGGTTTGGAAGCTATTAGCGAAAAAGTAAACGCCCTTATGCATGGGTGGCTATGGACATTCCCAAGAATATGCCCAATATTTAGTGACCTGTAGCTCCCTAGGCTTTGACCTGACACGAAAATGAATGCTAATGTAATGAAAGCGCATCTCAAGAGCTTTCGAATGGTGTTAAAAAAATGTTTCTAGCTATCATAGTTTCTGAGATATATGAGGTTTTCTTAGTACACCTCGTATTAGCGATTTTGACCTATTTTGACCTCTGGTGACCTTGATATTGACCTGACAAGAAAAATGACCAAAGTATTTTCGATATAATTTTCGAAGAGCTTTCGATTTCCATTTTGCGCTTTTTTCTAACTCTCTTAGTTTTTGAGATCGTGGGGGTCTTTTTTAGCCCCCCACCAGGGCGAAGGTGGCTCGTACCCGCCACCGGGGCAAGGGTTAACAGAGCTTCGTCACAGCGAAAGTTTCGGATGAAGTGGGGCTTCGTCAGCGAAAGTGCCCACTTCATCCGATACTTTCGCTGACTAGGCTCTGCAAATACAGAACGAAAGCTCCGACCCTAAAAATACTTTGTGGAGTGAGTCAGAACAATCATAGACTGGTTATGTTATTTCCATCCGTAGCCAGGACCTGTACCAATCAACACACGCTCTCAAGTGAAATAGGGGAGAGTGGAGAGCATTTGGACGCAGGAGAATAGGGACACGCATCTCAGAGCACACTGGAGGATGCCTGAAGTATTTTGATTGAATAATATTTTTGCTTTTCGCACAAGGCAGGATTGCACGCGTTCAAAACTTTTTCCGATCTAGCCGAAATCTGGGTAGGTTTGCTGCCCAAAATTGTGATGATCTAAGATCATTCTAACTCGTCTGAAGCTCTAAGTCCTCGCCCCGGAGGGGGGTGTTTGAACACCTCCCTCGGGTTCTTTTTGGCGGCACGAAAAAACGGCGGCGCAAAGCGCCGCCGTACTTCGCACCCGTTATCCTTGATTCCACAACTTCTGTCGAAATTTTAAGTTACGGTCATCTCAGGTCAGGCCACCAGTGCACGTCAAGTGACCTCACCTCAAAAATGTTAAAGGTGGCATAAGTAAAAAATGGGTGAATCTATCGGATTTAAACGTATAACACATAATGGCCCCACCGAGTTCTACAAAATATGTTCCGGGATTTTTCATATCGATGACCTAAGATCAAGTACGGACCATGACCTCTCCTTTGGAAATACATGGGAAAACAGCAATGGGGCTGTATTTGTGTCGATAAAGCTGATAATACCTTCATATTCCAAAATCGAAGTATCCTGGGCATCTTTCCAGGTTCATGTTGCCATGTTTGACCCGTGACCTCTGAGAGGTCATCTGGAGCCACTTAAGCAGTTTTTAGACTTAGGTCAATGCCTTTACATGAAACGATGCTGCTCAACCCAGTCAGATTCTAGAGCCCAAAAACTTCACTCAAAATGCCAACTTCTTTGACCTGCCATGACCTCAATATTGACCCGAGCCAAAAAGTGACTAGTAATTTTCTTCATGAATTTGTATGAGCTATCCACCAGCGTTTCCGTTTTTTTCGCTATCCCTCATAGGGGCCGAGTTCAAGGGGGGTGTTCAAACACCCAACCACCAGGGCGAAGGTGGCTCAGAGGTCCACCGGGGCGCAGAATAACACGCGCATTGACGGGTGTCTGAGTCACCTTCGCTTTTATGGGGGGGGGGGACGGGTACCCGCCCCCCTCCCTAAGATCTCGAGAGCCACGCTAGATAGCGAAAAACGATAAACGGCATTCGGTAGCCCATCGTTCTCTATCGAACATAATTAAACCATTTTTGTCAGGTCATATCTAAGGCCACTAGAGAGCAAGAAATGCCGTCATAGGGATAGCATGTAAATGAAGTTTTAGTGAACAAGTAAATATAGAGTTAAACAACTTACTCTATTGGAATCCTCGCAGAAATCCAACTTGAATGATATATGATATGACCATGTTAGGTCAAATCAGGTCAAAGAGGAAATTTGAACTGCCTTAGTTAGGGCCAAAGTCAAATTAAGTAGAATGCATATATTTAAACCGCAAAAACGAGGGAAAAAATAATGCCGTTAAAATAAACGCTATATTACCATCCATTGCTAAGTTATTTAGTTAAAACCATTGTTCCCATGTGTTTCCATGGCTCTTATCTAACCTTAGGTCATCGACATAAAAAATACCGGAACTTTTTTTAGAGAACTTGTTGACCCTATTATGTGATGAATTTCAATCTGATAAGTTCACCCTGTTATGACGTATGCTGTCTTAAACGTTTTTTGAGGTCAGGCCACTTGACCTGTACTGATGACCTGACCTGAGATGACCTAACCTTAAACCTCGCCCCACCGGGGGGCCATCGATGGCAAATATGACCACTGGGATCCGTAGAAGGGTGTCTAAAAACGCTTTTCTGAGCAAGCCGAGCATTTGCAATCATTTTTGTGGCTTTTAGATCAGAAGACAGCTTTTTCCTATGCTTTTTCACTGTAAGAGGTCACCTCGTGACCTGATCTTAGGTCATGAAATCGAAAAATCCCGGATATACACCTTGTAGACCCTGGCGGGGCCATGAACTGTAGGAAGTTTCAAATCAATCGACTGAGAAACGTAGCTTTTATAGAGCTCAAAAGTTGAAGTGAGGTGACCTTGGTTGACCTCGCCTGGTGACCTGACCCTAGGTGACCAGGGGATTTTCTCGTGCACAACACAGCGGAATTCGCAACCGTTCAGTCTGTACTAATTCCACACATAGGATACTCTCATCCGAGCATCCAAAAACTACATTAATTCCACGCTGGTTGCGCCGGAAAATTTAAAAACCAATACAACTTTTCGAATATCTGTCACCATCAGCTGGATTACGGCTTTGAACGCGAGTGAAACTTTTTCACCACTTTACACGGGAAAACATGTTTGTGATTGTATCGGTGGCTCTAAAGTTTGCCGTATACCACGTGAGTCTTAACATAACAGTAAATGAGTAAATTGTATGAGCTGAATAATTTTTATATTTCTGCAAGAAGAGCCTCAGAGATAATATTACGCTATTTTTGTGACGAGTGCTGCTTTGCCCAGTATAGCCAGTAAGCTGGAAAAGCGCTTCCGTGATACCAGGCTGGCAAAAGGCACTAAAACATTTCAAGCCGCGGTCCGGTAACAATAAAACAAGCCGCGGTCCGGTCGGGTTCGGGGTCGCTGGAGCAGCGGCGGAGGTGACCGAGAATGGCGGCGCATCAGCGGCGGAGCCGTCGGGCAGCCCATTGAACTACTAGGTGGTGCAGTTTCTACTGTAGCCGTTACGCGCCCGAGGGGCTCCTGACCAGGAAACCACCGACGCAGGTAGCTTATAATGCCAGAGTTCCCAGTACACGGCGACGAACTAGATTCGAGGAAGATGTTATAGGTAGCAGGGTCTCTCACATTGTCAATTGTCTCACGCTTTTCCGATTACCAACGGTCTTTATTTAACTTGATGAATGTTTCATCAGACCTGCTGGAACTTTTCGCTGAAATTGCGTTCACTGGACTGACGAGATTTGTGCGTTGTACTAAAGATAATATAATGCATATACAATCTTGTGACGCACACATAAGAGGTTAATGTTTAGAGCAAGCCAAAAACTGTGCTTTCCCTTTGAGTGTGTGGAGAGTGGCCGTGTTTGCGTGTGTGCCTTTAATCTTGCTCCTTAATCTCGTGTGTTACGTCTAACACTGAGTTGGTATTTGTCCAGTGTATTAAAAATGAGCACCCCGGCCGCACCGAGGCTGGAATTTTCTCCATTGTATGTGGGTGAAGGCTATCATCCACGGATTTTGTTTTTCGTGTTACTTTGTTATGTGTGACACTTTTATTTAACGGCATTTGCCAGTTAAGCGCAGACCTGGAGCTCGTTCAACACCAATATGCAGCATCAGCGATACGTGTAAACGTTAATTCTACATTGGCTCATGCTGTATTATGCGTGCTTCACTGTGTCACAGTACTCCTCTTTTCAATGGCGATGTCTCTGACCTGTTCTTAATATGAATCTGCAACATGAATCTGCAAAACAACAATGAAGCAAAGCTAAGTATATGTTCAATTAACGTAAACGGTTTGCGTGTCCAAGCAGTTAATGGAGTACCGAAAAGGCGGAAAATATTCACATGGTTGAAACAGTTACAATATGATGTAATTCTTTCTGCAGGAAACTCATTCAACAGCAGGAGATCAGGACAGGTGGATCTCAGAATGGGGAGGGCTGGGCTGCTTTGCTCATGGAGACAATTTATCGCGAGGCGTAGGGATTTTGGTAAAAGCTGATTCAGGCATAGAAATGGAACAAGTTTTTGCGGACACTCAAAGAAGGTTCGTCACAGTTCAACTGAAATATAGCGGAATATCCGTCACTCTGGGAAAATTTTATGGTCCAAACCACGATAACCCGCAGATTATCGAAGAGTTTTGTTCCCGTATTGATGATTATGAAAACCATAACGTGATCCTGGGGGAGACTTTAATCTCTGTATGGATAATAAGATGGACCGGGTTAGCACAGCGCATAAAGTCCCGGACAATAAAAATGCAGGGAAACTCTTCAGCGCTACATGGATAGCAATAACATAATCGATATCTGGAGGAAAATGAACCCTGGGGTTAGAGATTACACTTGTGTCAGAAAAAATCAGCCTGCTAAGTCCCGTATAGATTTCTTTCTACTGAACCGAGATACACTGCTCTCAAACAAAGGCCCTATTGCAGAAATACATGATGGTTATTTGACGGATCACAGAATGATAACCCTCACTGTTTCTTTCCCGGCCATTGACATAACGGGTGGGCACTATGAAATGGGAATTTTTCCATCTCAGCTCATGCAGATGGTGCTTGTGTGACAAACAAATTTCATTCAGTCTCCTGCACTATATTTCATTTTGTTTCATATGAGCTCAGTGAATGAGTGACTCCACGCCCCTCCGGGCTGCCAGCTGCACGCGCTCCGGGAGCGTCACCGTCCTTTTGCGCGGCACCTCCGGGTCGACGTTTCTCATCACCCGCTGGATTCTTCTGATCAGCTGCTTCTCGTTCTTTGCTTGCCATTCTCCATGATACACTTGCTGTTTAATAATGCCCTAAAAATATTCGATGGATCGGAGTTGTGGCGTGCAGGGGGATTTTATTCACGGGGCACAGCTGGCACCCCTTCCTCCCTCAAGAGGGAAAGTGTTTCCCTCGCGTAGTGGGCGCTTGCCAGGTCAGGCCAGAAGACCATATCATGGTCCGGGTACTTTTCTTCCAGAAAAGGCAGTAATCCTCTGCGGATGCAGCGCTCGCGGTACACTGCACCACCGACACTCTCCCTGCTGGAAATAATGGCAGACTTTGACACCCCTCGTGGGCTTATAGCGACCCACACTATAACCTTCTTCGGATACTTTCCCTCCGGGCGGTGTTTGATGTAAGGAGGAACGTCGCCGCCAGCCTCTGCGTAGAATCCCGCATTTCCAGGCATATTACTGCCTTTAAACGTAAAGCAGGATTTGTCATCCATGACCACTTCTGATGGGCACGACTTCTTAAAGGTGTTCCGACTTAAAGTCCGAATACGGTTTTTTTAGCGGTCTTCTGTTTGTCTGTTACCAGGGGTGCCTTCTGTCGTTTTCTATACTTAACTCCACCTTCAAATATAATTTTGCGGACGTATGTTCTCGAAATTCAGAATTTCCTCGCCATGCAGCGCTGTGAGATGCCAATTTTGATCTTCGCGGTCTTGATGAGGTGATTTTTCATAGCGCTTGCCATCTTTATAGCCCTTCTGCCCTTCCCGGTGTGGTTGAGGTCTCCACGTTCTGCCAGTCGGTGTATTAAACGGTAAATGGTTGTCGTTGGCACTTAATGCTTTTTAAAGTGGGCCACGATGTCACACTTTTTCATGTCCGGGTTTTTTCTCCAACAACTTTGCCACCATTTCCCGGACATCACGTTTCTTAGTTGGTGACATCTTGAGAACAGAAAGACCAAAAGGCTTGATTTTTCTCGGTTTATCTTACAAAAATAGGTATAACTCACGTGCAAAAATTCATTGAAATACATTGACAAGTTTTTGGTTTATTAGGAGCCAAATAAATTCCCATTTCATAGTGCCCACCCGTTAGGTAGGTCGTATTTGAAATGTAATAATAACTTACTTAAGGATGATGATTTCACTTCCATGATCAGGGAAAGAATATCTCAGATAATAGGAGATCATGAATCTGCTTCGACAACGCGCTCTTTACTCTTTGAGACCCTACTATGCGTTTTGAGGGGAGATATTATTAATTTTTCCTCGCACAAGAAGCGGAACAAATATTCGCAATTGAAAAAATTGGAAACAGAAATAGAATCACTTCAGAAGAATGAAGGCCAAAATTCAAGCAGGCTGCAAACCTTGATGCAAGAAAGAGATAAGTTGATAGAAGAGTTAACAAACAAAAGCATGTTTCAGACTAAGGTTAGGTGGCGACAGTTAGCCGAAACAGGAAGTATATATTTCCATGGTTTTCTAAAGCGGAATAGGGGCAAAAATATATGTAAGGGCCTGTTGGTGAAAAGTCGGGTGGAGGGACAACAAATGTTGACAAGTGACAGCGCTGGCATGTTAGAAGAAGGCAGGTCCTTCTTCACGGAACTATATAAAAGTAAGCCGACGACAGGAACCTTCGATTTGTTTACAGACGGCCTCACGCCCTTGGCGGTAGACGATAAAATATTATGTGAAAGGGAGCTAGGAATAGAAGAAATAAGAAAGCGGTCTTCGAAACACGAAATAATACAACGCCCGGCCCATCCGGTTTCACGGGAGAGTTTTATAAATTTTTTTCTGGATAGAGCTAAAATACTTAGTTCATGGCGTTTGCAGCGAAATATTTAGAAGTCAGAAGATGCCAGAAAATATGAAACAGAGCATCACAATCTTGATTCCTAAAAAGACAAAGACTGCCGCAGAATTCAAAATATGCGCCCCATTAGTCTGCTTAACACTTTCTACAAAATTATTACAAAGTGTTTGGATAAGCGACTGGCGATGGTAATAAGAAAGATTATCAATAGGACCAAACCGGCTTCACCAAGGGGCGTTTTATCGGTGAAAACGTAAGGCTAGTGTTAGATTTAGTGGATTACTGCAACCATCATAAGAGGTCGGCTCTCCTTCTTGCATGTGACATAAAAAAACGCGTATGATTGTATACATTGGGGGTATATGATGCAAACAATAGCATACCTTGGGTTTGGCAACGACTTCAAAAGATGGGTCAACATACTCTATGATGACGAAAAAGATTCTCCGGCCACGGCGGCAGTTCAAATAAACGAAAAACTTTCACAGACGTAAAAAATAGAGAGAGGCCTAAGACAAGGGTGTCCGCTCAGTTGTCTTATATCTTTTATTTGTTTCGAACCGCTACTGAGCCGTATTAGAGCCTGCTCAACGGTGAAAGGTTTCCGTATTTACGACACAGAAATTAAATTGAGTAGCTACGCAGATGACGTCACGGTCATTAAGGATGGCAGTCAAGAGTCACTTAAGAGCTGTTTAGGCATTTTTGCCGACTTCCATAATGTATCAGGACTTGAATTAAATCTCCAAAAATCAAAAGCGCTGTGGGTGGGAATGAATGCGCAAGACAAGGGACCTATTTTCTCAGAATTTAGTATACAGTGGCCAGCGGAAGAGATTGAAATACTAGGCATAAAGGTAATAAATAATCCGAACAAAACCCCAACCGAGCTTAACTACAGTCGGAAGTTCAAGAATATGAAGTCCCGTTTGAACCCATGGTGGGGAAAAGGGCTAACACCGTTCGGACGAATACATCTGGTGAAATCCGAACTATTATCACAGCTGATTTATATGATGCCAGTGCTTCCGTCCCCTTCCTATTCTTCTACAAAAAAGTGGAAGGGCTCATTTTTCAATTCGTCTGGGGTGGAAAAAAGGACAAAATAAAACGTGCGACGCTCAAAACAAAATACAAGGATGGAGGACCCCAGGTGCCAGATTTGATTGCGCAATCAAAAAGTCTGAAAGTTTTATGGGTAAAGCGATACTTAGATATTAAAAATCAGGCCAAGTGGAAAATTGTAACTAAAGAATTGTTATCGTTGAATGACCACATCACGATTTTTCATTACAATGGCAACAAAATAATGTTGAAGAAGTGGACAAAAATGAATTTTGGGTCGAGACAGGTCTTGCCTGGATGGAGTTAGTCAGTACTGGAGACTTGAGTGGAGCAGAAATTCTTGATCAAGTCTTGTGGTGTAACAAACATATCAATTTAGAAGGGAATCAGTCACTTAAAAGGGATCGATTGATCGAGCGAGGAGTAGTACTTGTACGAGATTTGTACAACATGCCCCAACGGTCATTTCTTGTAGCCAATGACGTGGCTGATAAATTCAACATCCATCCTATGAAAGCCCTGTCGTTATTACGTTCTATCCCAGAACAATGGAAGCAGCAGATAGCCCTTGATAAACCAAATTTAGCGGAGGAAACAAATTTGTTTGAGATTTTCCGAAACATGCCTAAAGTAACAAAATGGGCATACGCTAAATGGACCGCGAATCCGCCAGAAACACGGGAAGAGGGATGCCACCTAAAATGGCAGAATGATCTCAATATGACTGAACAAATTGAATGGCCCAAAGTTTACGAAAACATACACGCGTCGACCTCTGATGTGAAATTAAAGTGGTTGCAATATCAATGCATAAAGCGTACTATTACAACAAATAGATTTTTGTATATATACGGCATTGCAGAAACGGACAAATGTAAAATGTGCCCAATTTATTCAGAAACAGTTCGACATAAATTTTGGTCGTGTCCATCTGTTAGGATGTTATGGAGTAGCGTAAAACGGTGGTTGGGACTGCGACTGAGTTTTTCAGAGCGAGATGTTAGCCTCGGATTGAGTATGCAACATAGTAAAGAAAGTAAACTCGCGAATGTTGTGATAATGCTTACCAAACAGTTCATTTGGAAAAATAGAAATCAACAAGAACGTATGACGCAAAGAAATCTGAAAGGTCATTTCAAAGATTACATCGCCATTGAAAAGTATATATCCAAAATCACGGGGAAAGAACAGCAGTTTACTGATTTTTGGGGAGATTTAGTAGAACGCATGGAACAACTCCTTTGAGTAGCACATAAGTGTTCTTGTTTGTCTCATTTTGCATTGTGTTTATCCGCGAGATTGGGCGACAGTGTGGTGTATGTTGAGACGAATATATAAAAGGTCTAAATTGTGATAAAACAGACTTACACACCCGCACAGAATGCCTGCTGTTGTATCATTTTCGCTGAACTGTTCTTGCCTGACTACACGGGCATTATTAGCTATGTTAATCGCTGTAAGGAGCTTAGAGAACCAATTCTAAGTACGAGTACTGTCCCGCCGGTGATGTGCTATGCAGCGAGAAGTCTGAGGCTGGACGTAAACACCAGCTGAACGATGCCATGGTTTGATGGAGCGCTGTTGTCACAGATGGCACAATGATGTTTGTGAAATTATTCTGAAATAAACTTGTGAAAAAAAGACTATGGTTTAATATGATAAAATAGCAGAGGTCATTTTAGGTCGTGAACTAAGGTCATCTGAGTTCGGCATGACTTTGTAATGTTCCAGCATATCTGGAGCACCATGAACCTGTCAAATCTTGAAATTAAATCAGTGGGGACGTATTTGCGTACTTTTCTTTTAAATAAAAAGGAAGGTCTAGCTACGTCATTTAGTCAGGTTACAATGGTCGTTTCAGATGCAAGGCACAAGTAATGGTACCAATCTGTGGTAGGTAGGTGATCAGCTTTCATCTGACATCCATATCAGCCATATTGTAGCGTATCTGCTCGAAAGGTACTTGCACTGAGCGTTTTGCCCTAGGTGCTGACCTCTGTGACCTGTTACTTAATCTGAGTTATAAAGAAAATCACCCACCATTGCACAGTGGGCCCGCGGACCCTCAAAAGCGCTTATTATTTGGATTTCGTATGTTCAAAAATATTGCTGTTTTATGGGTGTCATCAGCGCGAAATTGAATGTAGAACACGATGGCATTCTTATTTTTTCTAAACGACTACAAAACTCTGTGCAGAAACAGTCTGAATACGAGGTTTCTACCGAAAGCGTTTCGGAGCGCACTTACCGCCTGAATTTCCTTATTTGTGCACAAGTGTTTTTCAACGTTTCAAAGGCTTAGAAATTAGTTTTATGGCTTTTGTTTCTAGGAACGGAGTGTTCCAAATATGTTAGTACATGTTTTAACGTCATTTCGTGTATTGGTCAGGTATGGGGAGCAAATTTACCAAGTAATGTTACTGACGGAGATAGATTTGATCAAACTATATTTGAAATAGAGTTTTAAAAATATATCACCTTGTGCCGCAGTGAAACTTGGTCCACAAAGTAGCTGAAGGTGTTTACTTTCATGCCTTATAAGTACCTTTTGCCCGATTTTGCCCGAATTCGTATTATGAGCATATTTGTTGTTCAGTGCAATGCATGAGTGCGGTCATAGTATTACACTATCACAAGCCAAATGGTAGAAATTGTTCATTTTTAAGGCAAGTGTCGGCAAGTTTTCCCTTTAGGATTCGTCTCGAGTCCCAGTTAACACAATTCTGAGCTATTTCGTAGACCTGCAAGTTAAGCAATCTTTTCCAGGTCACATTGGGTCAAATGCTTTACACAGGAAATATGGGTATTGTCTAAACACCGCTCGGGGCTTAAGATACTGTGCAGGTTGGCCTGGGTTTGCCACTCGCTTTACACTAAATGCATCAGATGATTACGTCGCTTCGCACGAGAACTGATCACGAGAGCTCAAATTTGAGATGAGACGAAACATAAGACGGTCGTTTCCTTGAGTCAGGAGTGGTCTGATACAGAGAAACAATAGGCCCCTGACTCAGTTGGAGAAGTGCCTTGCTCTAGCGAACTGTGGTTTTGTAGTGGGAAAAACGATCTCACGAAGGGATGTGTTTAACTTTGTGCGTGGCAATATTGGTATCAACAGAGTGGCGGCGGATGACGAAGTGTCATATGATAAGGACACATTACAGGGCGGATTTAGTGAGCGTAAAAGAGACACGTGCGGTCGGAAATTACAATTTTTATTGCAAGGCTGAAGCGGAAATGGCAAGCAAGTCACAGGACCCTAAACTGCTTCTTGGAGAAAGAGGAACAGTGGCTTAATGAGTGTTCCATCGCAGCAGATTCACCGAGGGTATTGGAGCCTGTTGACCTTGACCAGCCATCTACAAGCCGGGGTCCTTGTCGGCCTGTGGGTTTATGTGGAACACTTTCTGGTAGCTCCAAACGTCGTCGAACCTCCGCTTCCATGGCTGGTTACTCATCTGCAGAGCTTTTGAATGTCACACGCTCCAAAGCGCCAGGGCCTTTCTGGTTTTCTCAAAGACGTGACCGTGACTCCCACAAGACCTACTAAGGTAAGAAAAATGCTAAGAAAACCAGCAAATACCCCAATACGATACACAGACGAAGAAGCACTTTCTGTGTTCATTGAAGGGCAGCATACGAAGCAAACCTGACAGTTTACCAGAGAGTTGGCCAAGAGTCAGAATCAGGGGCGTAGCCAGGATTTCGCTCAGGGGGGGGCGGCGCCCCGAAAAAGGCCCCTGCGACAGCGCCAAAAGGGCCCTGATGGGTAAAAAGGGTTCTGCTTGTTACAGAATAGAGTGCTGAAGAGGGCTTAAGAGGGCCCTGTCTGGTATGAAATTTCATATTTGACCACAGAGCATAGTGCGGGCGAGCCGCCGCTTCCCGCGACCCGTGTCCTCAGGGGGCCCTCAGGGGGGGAGGTGGCTGTCCCTGCCCCCCTTGGCTACGCCCCTGGTCAGAATCTCAGAATGCCGACATATATCCTCCATACGACATTCCGAAGGCAAAGGAAAATTGTTATCCGGAGGGGTATATTACTATGTATATTATCCTAGTAATATTATGCCAATAGCTGGACATAGGCTGCAGATACAGCAATAACAGCCTCGAAAACTACTCGGGGGCATCTAAAAACCCTAGATATAAAATAGTTCTGATGTAGCCTCAATAGTTCGACGGTAATTAATTGTAAGCGCTTTTGAGCGCCCGCCGGCCCACTGTGCATTGGTTAGCTTATACCCTAAGGACCGCCCAGTGAAAAAATGAAAATTTAAAAATAGGACTTTTAAAAAAATTCTTAATTTAAAGAAGAGGTCACAAGGTCATGAGGTCAAAACCTGACCTGAGATCAAAGTTTTTTTTCCTGATATAACCCGTTGTATTTTCTATCCATTGGTATCAATTTTAATTAATTCCGATCAGCCACTTTTAGGATACAAAATTATTTCTGATTCAATGTTTGCGTTGACCTCGAAACTTCAATGACCTCTACCTGGTGACCTCTTTGACTTTGGGACCTGAAAATGGGTCCAAATTTTTATTTTGTATATGGGACCTTGGGAACAAAATTTGGTGGAAATCTGAAGGGTCATGGGGAACTTTTTGGTGCCTACCTGGACGATTTGTCCTGGAATGAATCACCATGGTCATAGAGGGAAGGTCGCAAAGAACCTTCCCTACAGTTTTGGGGTCAGGGTCATTCACGGTCATTGACCTATAAGGTCACAATATGATATAATACTTATAATGTGCAATATGATTAGCACTATAGCAACTGCTGGGCGGGAAATGAGAACTGGCCATCTTAAATAACCTTTGACCTTGACCTTTGCATTGAGGTACCTTAACCATGACGTCATAACATAATATAAGTCAGACCGGGGAACGCCATTTGACTGGAAGCACTGAGGTCAGTGACCTGGAAAGCGCTGATATGACCTTGATCTGTGACCTTTCACCTGGACCTTGACCTTTATGTAATGTGACCTTGACACATCATCCCGGTTATATGACGTAATGACGTCACCACTCCGTCTCCAATGCAAGTGAACTGGTCCGACCGCGCGATTACGGCAATCTAAAAATGCAGGTCTAACTTTGAACACCTATAAGTAAAAAATATTCGACCGATTTTCAAAATTATTTCACCAATCGACACGCCATTAAATGTTGTTAAATTTAAACAAGTATCGTTTTTTCGGCTAATAGCGGTTCTCCTGCTACCTTGGAAAAGCAGGTTGGGGAACTCCGAGGCGCCCTCCAGTTTGCGTGCTAATATGCATGTCCGGATAAAAATATTTCAGAGACAAATTTCATTTCGGCGAATACAGACAGTTCAAGACCATTCATATCTGCATTATTGTGCCCTTAGAGTGACAACCGGACACGCATATCTAGACAAGAGCCTATTAATTTATTAAACCGGTTGAAGAACTTATGAAACATTAATTGAACTGATATCTTATGTCGAAAATCTGATAGCTGACGCATAACAACGGAAATTGACCCGAAAAATTCTAGATTCTCTGCACAAACGGCCTTGCTTATAGCCTAGACATACCTAAGGTTATCCAATGATCGTCTCTTACCATGTGCAATTGCACCAATCTTCATAAACATTGGATGTGTTTCGGTCCCGAAAGCTTACGACCTAGCGTAAAATGACTGCGGAAAGGAAATTGCGCATCACAGCCAAGTTGACACGCCGGGAGATCCAAAAGGAAAATGTCGACGCAATCTCGAGCTTTTCTACAACCTGATTATCAGAATATGGTTTGTTATCACGATAGTCGCTTTTTGGCTTTCCAGAAGCAGCGTTTAATAGAAGAGTTTCATAAAATCACGGCACTGCTAGGCTTGTATTTATTCTCTCAACCAGTGGTAAAATGACATTACAAAACTATACGCAGTTTTTCGATGTGCTTTAGAAATTATAATGATTTTAGGGGTGGCTCAGGCCGCTGTATTGAATCCAGTGCGGGAGGTCCGGTAAAAAACGAACCTAACCTTTATACAATTTTTCCGGCTAGTGACGCAACTTGAACTTTTTCAGGCTTTTTTAACCCTCACCTCATGGGGGGCTATCGATGGCCCCTAAGGTTTTTTTCTGGATAACAGAAAAACGACGAGACGCAGCACCGCGGTTGAGGGCTCTTTCTCTCACCCCATCATTTTTCTACCATCCCAGACCTTTTTTCACAGGTTCACCCAAGGTCAGGTCACCAGGCAAGGTGAACCAAGGTCACCTCACTTCAAATTTTGAGCTCTATAAGAGCTACATTTCTAAGTCGATGAATTTGAAACTGTCTACACTGCGTGACCCCTCCAGGGTCTAAAAGGTGATTTGATCGATCGATTATGATCGATTTTGTGACCTGAGGTCAGGTCACGGGGTGACCTCTCCCATTGAAAAAAACATGGGGAAAAGCTGTCTTATGATCTAAAAGTCACAAAAACTATTGCAAATGCTCAGTTTGCTCAGAATGCGTTCTTGGACACCCTTTCACGGATTCCAGGGACCATGTTTTCCCTTTGACCTCTCCGAGTTCATCCAAGGTCACCAGGGGTTAAATACAGTATTTTGACAATAACTTTTGAGCTAATTAAGCTAGAGTGCTGAATCAACACCATTGTGTATGTCTCGTCACTGACCTTCATTTGATAAACATCAAGGACATTCTGATCTTCCATGACCACAAATTATATTAGGTCACGAGATGACCTCTGGAGGTCAAACCACTGGCGGGAGGTCATTACGTTCTCATACCGGAAGAAGATCGGGCATTTTCCTATCAAATGTACTTTACCATATCTCAATATCTCTAATGGCATAAGAGTTATGCCCAGTTTTCTTAAGCATTGCATATTTGAGTGAAAATAGCTTATCGTGACCTAGCTTGACCTCTGGAGGTCAAAGCATTGACCTGAGCGCTTAAACATGCAGATAAATTTTACGCTGAATTGACACGAGCCTTCTAATACACTTCGCAGATTTGCACTAACCCCCATATTTTCGGAGTTAGAGGGGCCATCGATGCCACCGGTGGGTTGAAGGTAACACCGAACCCCGGTAGGGCGCGGGTTAAAGACCTCGACATCATTTCTGGGGGTCTAGGACCATGCTCCTCATCCACCAGCACCTCGCAGCGGCCAAGCGTATTCGGTCTCAGTGCGGAGAGCAAACGATTTAAACAATGATAATGCACATGTATTCCAGTCTATAACTACTGGGCTAAAGCGGGAACAACGAAGCAACGTCATTGTATTGTTATTGCTCTTTCTACCCGCTGCCTTGGTTTATGTACCTTGGTTTTGTTCGTCTTCAATAAGACTGGGCTGTAGAAAACATTTAAGTGTTAACACGCGCCCCGCTGCGGTCCCTGGCATGACGCGCCCCGCTGGGGGGGGCGTTTTTCGCCCTCCTCCGTATCTCATTCCCCACGAAAGCTAAAGAAAAGTTATGGGCGGCGTTCGAAAGCTCTTGACAAGACGAAGAGATTTTATACGAAGGATTTTTATGTCAGGTCAATATTGAGGTCAGCATAGGTCAAAGAAGGTTCCATAGGCTTACAACAAAGCATTGTACGTTTCTCTCTCTAGATCTGTTCTCAGTGAAGCTAGAGAAAATATTTATGCATCATTGGATTCCTCTCATCGCGGCAAATCGAATGATGTATAATATGATCTTGTTAGGTCAAATAGTGAAAATGACCTGACCTCGAGCTAGGTTAGGGTCACAAAGTGACCTTATATGGTCATGTCGCATATCAATCGACTCTCCGTGACAATATAAGCACAATGCAAACAAAATGGGAGCTTTATCTCAATTCAGTGAGAAGTTATTGGCAAAACAATCACTCTATGCTCCCGTGACCTGACATGACCTTTGAGAGGTCAGATGCTCAAAAACTCAACTTTATGGTCAAGATCGCGGTCAAAAACTCAACTTTATGGTCAAGATCGTGGTCAAAATAGACGGTTTAAGGATTTTCAGCTTTATCTATCCAGTATTTACTGAAAACGAGGCCATTATATTTTTCACCATAGACTTATAATGGGGTAACCAAAAAATTGACCAGAGGTGCAGAAAGTATGCTGGCTGTCACAAACTCAATGCGACGTATGCCTCCTCTGTAACACAGAGCTGGAAATAATAATTGTATACTTGTATACTATTTCCAATATGCTGAATGTCCTCTACTTGTCCCTTACTTTTTGCAGCAGACAAGGTTCTAGCACCAAACCATTACAGCATGAAAGTAGTAAACTGAGTTTTCATTTATAGATCATGTTTTTGTTCTTGGAAGGAAAATTTCCAATTATGGGTCATTTTTTCCAGTATTGAGGTCATAACTATTATTGGCAACTCTAACCGCAGTTTCCCCCAATGACATGCATTTCCCTTTTTGAGGAAGTTTCCATTTTTGGAAGGAGTGTTTCCAATTATGGTACTTTTCCACATGATTAAATGTAGCAATTATCATGAAAATAGTTATTATTGGGAGCATACCTATCTATTAATGGGAGCGTACATGTACACACAATTGGGAACCCTAACCACAGCTTCCCCCCCACTAAACTTCTATCTCACATGTCAACAAAAGGGACAAAAATGTCAATGTCAACATAGTATTTGGATCTACCTAAAATGTGTTGGTAAAGTGGACCTTAGGTAGCATTTTTATAAACACATCAAATGTTTAAAATTTGCATCCCACTCACGATCATCACCTGACTGGTCATTCCTTCTTGCAGTAAAAACTCTGAGGCAACTAGCCTGCATAGATGTAAAATTATGTCTATTGGCCTAATAGGTACAGAGGTATTGGAATTCACATACCAAAAAAAGATCCAGTGTAGTCAAAATCCTGCTTTAACCTTCGCCTGGGTGGAGGGGGTCTTTTAGACCCCCCCTCGGGTTTTTCCAAAGTGACCAAAAAACGGCGCGCAGCGCCGCCAAACTTGGTCTAGCTGTTCCTTCATCATTTTTACATCTTTCCTGAAAATCTGGCTCAAGGTCATATCAGGTCAGTTCACCAGGCCAGGTGAAGTGACCTCACCTCAAAAAATACTTAGGACCGCATAACTAAAAGAAGGGTTAATCGATCAAGTTGAAACTCATACCACATATTGGGCCCACCAGGAGCTACAACATTTGTGCCGGGATTTTTTATATTGGTGACCTAAGGTCATGTGCAGAGCATGACCTCCCCATTGTAAATACATGGGGAAAATGACGAAATGAGCTTTTCTCAGTAAGTATGGATGGAATCAACTTCAAACATCGGTTGCGACTTGCTCTTAGCCAATTTCTGAAGTTGATGCCAAAGATTTTGACTTGTGACCTTTAAAAGGTCACCTTAGGTCAAATAAGCATTTTTTGGTGTTTTTCTCTATAAATTTTGAATAAACAAAGATAGAGCTTTTATTTTGTCACCAAAGTGTTTGTATAGTCACTGGAAATCAAATGATATACATCATGACTATACCAGGTCAAGTTGGGTCAGACCGTTGACCTGGGACAGGTCAAATTCTTAAATTTGACCTGGCATAGCAATATCATATATCATTCGATTCGTATTGACGAGAGGATTGCAATGATGCAAAAACTATGGCTGTATCTTGTTTGGTTTGGAAGCTATTAGCGAAAAAGTAAACGCCCTTATGCATGGGTGGCTATGGACATTCCCAAGAATATGTCCAATATTTAGTGACCTGTAGCTCCCTAGGCTTTGACCTGACACGAAAATGAATGCCACTGTAATGAAAGCGCATCTCAAGAGCTTTCGAATGGTGTTAGAAAAATGTTTCTAGCTATCATAGTTTCTGAAATATATGAGGTTTTCTTAGTACACCTCATATTAGCGATTTTGACCTATTTTGACCTCTGGTGACCTTGATATTGACCTGACAAGAAAAATGACCGAAGTATTTTTAATATCATTTCCGAAGAGCTTTCGATTGCCGTTTTGCGCTTTTTTCTAGCTCTCTTAGTTTTTGAGATCGTGGGGGGTCTTTTTTAGCCCCCCACCAGGGCGAAGGTGGCTCGTACCCGCCACCGGGGCAAGGGTTAACTCCATGCAGTTCAGGTCCTGTGCGTTGCTTACCACCACTGGTAGTAAGCAACACACCCCCAACCAGCGTCTTTCTGAGATTTGCTGTGATTTTCTGAGATAAGAAGGGGGTCTACTCGGCCCCCTCCAGTGCACGTTAGTGCCAGGCCCCTCTCCAGTGTGGGTGTTAACACTTTGTGGAGGACTGCATTAGCACACATTTGCTATCTGTACAATATTGATATGATAATTTGATCATGAAAACTCACCTGAATCACTGTTGTTGCCAGCCTGTTGCTGGCTCCAACTCTCCCAACTTCCTCCAGCTCCAAATCTATCTAACCAATCTAGGGCACAAATAAGCTAAGGCACAAGCAGGCTAAGGAATGAAAAACCAAGCTTGATATGGGAAAGTGCATCAGTCTTACAATAGCCTACATTCATCTTAGATTAGCCATGGGCAGCAATATTTATTCTAGCTAGTTTTAGCCTGCACTTATCTCAAATAATCCTAATAAATATGCCCTCAAAATAAGTGGTTTCCCGCCTGTTTAAATTTTTGGCAGGCTCTACATCACATAGACATTTCTAACTTGTCTTGTCGCTGTTGCGCAGTTTAAGTAGAATTGCTGCCCAGCTATGTTTATTTTTTTCACTCACTTAGTACTTTTATTAGTAGCTTTTAGGCGTACTTAATACTAAATTCGAAGAAATAGGGGACGCTAAATCGAAGAGACTCAAACTGTAAATATGATTTAACCTAAAAAAATGGACAGAGAAGTACTTGATAAAGTATCTGCGTTATCGTTAATGCCTTAAATATGCCCACAATCGTGTATTTCTTGAAAAAATTGACTGTCACATTTCGGGTATCTAGGCGACAACTTTCTGCAAACTACTAACAATCGACACCATTGGGCTGCATGTTAAAATCTGGCAACTGTGACAGCGGTTTGCGGGTTTTCTGCAGCGGGGGTCCCTCGTTTTAGTAAACACTGAACACAGTACCAATATTGTATCACTAATGGTACGCTGTGCAATTGAAGAACAGAGCTGCTAAGTTAGAATATTTCCTACACGCTTCATTCTCTATTTCGAAAATCACCATCCATTGCTAAGCTATTCAGTTAAAACCATTTTCCCATGTATTTCCAACGGAGAGGTCATGGCTCGTACCTGGCCTTACTTCATCGATATAAAAATACCGAAAAATTTTTCAGGGAACTCGATGGGCCCATTATGTGGTATGAGTTTCAATTGGATAAGATCACCCTGTTCCGACTTATGCTATCTTAAACTTTTTTGAGGTCAGGTCACTTGACCTGTACTGGTGACCTAATCTGAGATGGTACCTAACCTTAAAATGTTGACAAAAGTTGTATAAGTGATCAGAGAAAATATATTCCAAGTACGGCGGCGCTACGCCTCGCCGTTTTTATGTTACCTATATCGCGGACACCCGCCCCCCTCCGTTAGTGCGCGTGTTAAAGTTCAAGGGCTTATTTTATAAATGATTGAGGCCACCAGCAAAAAGTGGAGGGGCTAAGTAAATTACCACCTACTGCCGACATGAAAATCTTACTTTTAGAATCCAGTCGGGTTCTAACTGATGGATAACTTCTAGCCTTTCCCCAGTTTGACTGAAATCGGGGAATTTCGTCGAACAGTGGGCGGTAGGACGCAGTGAGAAAATATAAGTTAACATTTTTTTCCAGGACACATGCTTTCTGATGTAAAACTAAATTTTATTGTCGGTTTACACTTTTGCATTTTCTCATCTGGACACTCCTTCCTTCGCAAAAATGAACATGAAGAAAACAATTTTATCGATTTCCGGGTCATTTTGGCGAGACAGTTGAATTTTGTGGCTGTGGATCCCGAAAAATGTTACCAAAAACAGCCGCCTTGCTGGTTACCTTTCCCCAGATAAGGTCTACCTGGCATGCGATCCCAGCAAGTGAGTCAGGGTGAGAAAGAGTGTTGTCACCAAGATGGGCTCTTTGGTGTGGCTGTGAATTATGGTTGCGTAGCGGTTAGGACCTCGTCGTGGGCGATGAAGATACTTTTTGTACTAAGTCCAATTTATTTTCCCACGTTTAGCCTGGCGTTGTGAACAGGCCGTAACTCAGCAGCAGTTCCAACACTCTGCAATGTCAGCAGCCTCCTCGTCACCACTCGACACATGTCACGGAGCTGACTGGCAGAACTTCCCCGTCGCAATGGCGAATGCGAAACACGACTGTCTGCTCAGCGCTGAAGGCGGCTGTTTATATACGGTTTGATACCGGATGCTGACGAGTTGACTGGAGAACATTTCATCATCCAGAAATGAGGGCAACTGTGGATTTCCGAGAATACTGGGTACCAGAGTACGCCAGGTGTCTGCGAACTGGGGTGTGATGGGGTCTAATCTTAATGCAATATCCTGTCGGCACTTCAGATCTGCATAGCACTAATGGAAGTCCATTAGTTTTATGGGCGCTTTGAACTCAATGACTGCCATTCCCATGCCAAAGGCACGAGGATTTAGCGTGTTGGCCTTGAAGCGGTCACCTCTAAGCAGGGTTAACGCTCGGCACGACCACGTGGATTGGCACATGTCGGTGCAAGTTTGCGAACACGTCGGTGCAAGTACTCTAGCTTGCTCTGACTGGGCGTAAAGCATTATGTTTGACTATGGAGGGGGCTGTTTTTAAGCTTTATGAATTCAGAAATTTAGTAGTTTTAAAGGGGTGAATAAAATCTGTATTACAAGTGTCATGACAAGGCCAAAGGAAAAGGACAGGGAGAAAAACTACGATAGCTGGCATGGGATAATATTGCCGTCTCGGTAGCTCAGTTGGTAGAGCGTTGGGCTCCAGCCCGCTGCTCAGCAACACACAGTGGCAGTGCATGTGAAGGCTTCGGATCGGTTTCCCTGAGACGCTCCAGCGCTCAATATTTACCTGACGTAGGTCAGCTGGCATTTGACTGGCGATAGTGTGACCTGAGCGGGGCCACTGTCCCTGTGTTCTGTGGGACGTTACACTTTGACATCTTAATCAAGCCCTTCATCGTGGGAGTTGCTCGGGTGGTGGGATCGGGGTCTCCGTGACAGGTCCCTTGATGACGGGGGACGAGAGAAGCACACCAGAGCTATAAAACCGGACATCTTTGGTAATCTGGAGATGGGGATGATTACTGAGGAACACTATGCATTGACAGATGAGCCAAATGTTAGATATTTGACGCACTTTGTGTCTGAGACTTAAGTCCATCTTGAGAAGTCTGCTTTAAATGTTGCCCAGGCCCTGCACGACATCCTGAACCAACACAAGTCCACCGAGTCCCTTCAGATCATCATTGGTGACTCCACCAACATGAACACTAGATGGAAGGGACGCAGCCACGCTTTTCCGGAAAAATTTATAGGGAGGAGGCTCTTCTGGGCCATATGCTGTATCCAAACGAATGAGCTGCCTCTAAGGCACTTAATTGCTGCCATTGTTGGCCCTACTAGCTCAGCAATGGGCTTCACAGGCCCGCTGTCCTTCTTCTCAGAGGTCTATGACATGGCCTACAATCCCGGTTTTAGGGGACTGTCTGGAGGTGAGGACCTCATCTGCATACCGGATACGGTAGTGGATACCATGAGCACAGACAGCAATACTTCTTACACGCTGGTCCAGGCAGTAAAGGATGGCGGGCTCCCTCCTGCGCTGCAGGAGATGCACTGCGGCTCACTTTGCCCTGCCAGGTGACTGACCACTGGGCAGAAACTGGTCTACATGTGGACTGAGCAGCGCGGTCTAAATGACAAGCTCCTCAGGATGCTGGAGATCCTCGTAAGGTTCTGTCTCCAGTACTACTTCAAATTGTACTTCAAAATGAAGGTCCAGCACTACATTGTAGATCCACTATTTCATATCCTGACCATTTTCATGCTTCTAAAAACAAGTTATAACGGTTTTAGTCCTACTGATAATTAGCGGAGGACTAAAATCGTGAATTTGTTTTGGGCCGTTGCATGCCAGCCTGATCCTGTCACCACTTAAATACTATAGAGGATACAAACTGGAAATTTTACATGTGTGTACGTAATAGCACGGAACATAGCATTAACTGCGGTTGTCTAAATGCTCCAAATCAAACACGTTTCCGTATAAATCGCAAGTTTTACTAAGCTTATTGCTTTTGGCCAGATTTGACGGCTTTGCAGTCATTTGAATCAATTGTACTGAGCATCAGAGCCATGAAATACCATCAATAATCTCTGTTGTGGAACTGAAAATGAACGTCAGAAAATAAAAATTGTGGCGTTTTCATGCGTGACCAAAGAGTTATTTGACGGAAACCTGAATTCAAAACACAAGCATGTTGTGTTTGTTTGAACCATTCAACGAAAAGCCTTCTAGTTAATTAAAAATTGATGTTCTTTCATTATAAGTCCTTGATTAAAAAAGACCATTACCCATACGCGGATCCAGGATCGCCGATCGAGAGTGGGGGAGCACCTTGCTGGGGTGGGGGCTGCCATCCAGACCAAGGGGGCACCACTTTTGGCCGGAAAATATTATCAGATGGACGCGAAATCCTTTCGCTGGGCGCCGATTTTCGCACGGGGGTTTGGAAGCGACATATTTTAAGGGGGCGCCATCGACCCTTTACTGGAGCACCGTGACCATTTTAGGGGAGCCGAGGGTCGGTTGGGGAGGGTACCTGCCCCTCTTTGCCTGCCCCTGGATGGATGACACCTGCCCCTGGATGCGCCTATGGCATTACCAACATGTGATATTTTCATGGCATCACTATATTATAATTTATCAAAATCTGGAATTGGAATATGATATTTTGTGTTTTTATCCAAACCATTTGACCACCAGCTTTCAATTGAAGTAAAAATCATCATTCTATCGTCATAAGTTCTTAATTAAAGGTGGTTATCACCAGTATACAATTATGATATTTTAATGACATCACTAAATGGTCATTGGCCGAAAACCCAATATCGAAAAACATCTTTGCACGTGCTTGCTTGAACCACCCGATAGAAAGCCTTCATTTGAAGCAAAAATTATCGTTCCATCGTAAATAGTTTTTGAGCTAGAGACTCCATCCCGTTTTCTTCTGGTCTCCTGCATTGCTGTGTATTGGTATGATATAGGGGCTATGTTCACCTCCGCTGCGCATGGTCAGTTTTTTAGTCTCGAGGAAACCAAAACCAGTTCTGAGAAGCATTTTGGCCAAATAATGGAAATCTGGTGAACTATTTTGCAAACCAGGGGGGTGCCAGTAAATGGGCAGCCCTAGGCCAGGCGGCCCAGGAGGCTTCAGGACACCTATTAGAGGACCCATGAGTCACCATAGCAAACAACCTTCAGAGTAACCTCACAAATCCCCATGCGACGCCCGGCTTGAGCCCTGGATGGAATTTGTGGTGGCTTCGCTAAGCTGGTATAGGACTGTTCAGTGCTCAGCCTAGCCACCTACACCTACAGTGCATTGGCTTGCTCCTACCGGACGCATCTCTTGAAGCAGGGATATGTGACTTGGACGTGAGCTGGGGCTGTGTGTCTCTTCTAAATTCATTGAAAAACTGTACTCCGGAATATATGTTGGTGTATTAAATGCGTATGCCCCTGAAGTTCTTCATAATTTGTCAACTGCGTTGGCATTTATGAAAATTTTTAGAAAGCCCGAATTCTGCAAAGGAAGGAGTGCTCAAAAACGGAAATTTACAATAGTAAAATCGTCTTAAAATTGAATTTTGCATAGGAAAATATGTATCATATGACGAAAATATTAATTTTCATATTTCCGCAAGGTTCTCACTGAGCCGTAGTGGGCGGCAGGCCCACAATGACCTTATTCCATTATCATTATAATCAGCATCTTTGGTGCTTTAGGGCGGGCCGACCACTGATATCATTTTGAGCCCATAACAATAAAAAAGGAAAAAATAACATTTAGGACGGAAATCCCGTCGAACTGCGGCTACGCATCATCTATAAGACCAAAAGGTGCGCCACAATCGCTATTACCAGAGCATGATTCCAGAGCATATTGCATCTCCAGAGCATTAGCATATTACCAAAGTCGCCTCTAGCTCTAGAGACAACTTTGGTAATACGCTCGTTAAGGCTAAGCCGGAAATCAAGGGTGACGCTGAATAATTTACAGTTTGAGGCGGGCATGGCCATGATATTTTATACCAGGGCGCACCACCCTGCTACTGCGCGCAGCTGGACTTGTGAGTTGCTGAGATGTAATACGACTTTTGCTTTGGAGGCCGGTTAAAGTGCCATGCACACAAGCCCTATAAGAAAACCCTTCAGTAAATAAGTAACAACGGCTTGCAGCTGGCCAGAGGTCAAGAATCTGTTCATCGTGTTACCTACTATTTTTCAGCACATAATTTTCGTTACCTGGCTTAGAACCTGGCCAAACGCGACCGGTATCTGATTAAGCTGATGCAAGAGCCTAAAGAAACATCAAACTTACGCACCAGGTGTTACTCCTGTACAAATTCGAGCAATATTTAATGAAGGAAGACCCAACGTGCTCTTGGTAATACGTGATTCACCATTCACGCGGTTTCTTCAGCTCCACAACCCGTAGTTATGGAGGCACTTCTATTCCGTGCCTTGGGATGGACCTGATATCTTCAGAAGGGCGAGAACGCATAAATAGCCTTTATTCAAATGATTTTGTAGCCACCCCCGTGGCGCAGCTGGCAAAGGCGTCACGCTTGGGTGTGGAAGGCCCCTGGATCAAGGCTGACCTATGGCAGCCTTTTCCGCGGCCGCCTCCTACCCAGGAGATAGCGGTACACTGGGGAGTGCGCGCCGCAGCAGTGGAATCAACGCCGTGCCAACCGGCGTCCCTGTTTGTGGGTGCACGGGCCTGATCGGCCTTTAAAGTGATCCACCGGTCTGGTCTCCCGCCCGCGGCCCTCATGTGAGGGCTCGGCCTATGCCGGGCGCTGCGGCTTGGGGAGACTGGAGCAGCCTATGGCCCGCCGAGTGCGGTGCCGCTGTCCCGTAAGGGTGCCGGCAAATGGAAACTTCCGCTCTGTACATAGTGTGAGTGCGTTGTATGAATGATACTAGCTACTAACACAAAAATGCTCCCGGGAAAGGGAGCGCAAAAATATTTAAAAAAAGAAAAGATTTTGTGAAATCGATCGACTGAGAAACGTAGCTCTCATAGAGCTCAAAAGTTAAAGTGAGGTGACCTTGGTTGACCTCGCTTTGTGACCTGACCTTGGGTGACCCGGGGTAAAAAATTTCAGGGATGGTGGGAAAATGATGGGGTGAGAGATAGAGCCCTTAACCGTGGTTCTGCGTCTCGTCGTTTTTCTGCTATCCTGAAAAAACCTTAGGGGGCCATCGATGGCCCCCGGTGGGATGAGGGTTAAGTGCATCTTTTTACTAAGACATTATGGGAGGGCTTAATTTTCACTGGTGTTCTTTATTATCCAATTTTCCTTTCCCTTTTGTCTACATTTAACAGTTTTCCATCAACAAGGGAGACTAATCAGGTAAAAACTTAGACAAAGCCAATTATTCATGCAAATTAATTTCTTTCTTTCTGAAAATCAAAGCACATTTTTATGTAAGAAATGAAAGACAGTGTAACTTATTAGGGAGCATAAGTGGAAGATATTCCTCCATATCCGTAAAAGCACTGGATTATTGGAACCATTCACAAGGCATTTGGGAACTGCAGGCTAGGCATCAAATCAATCAGCAAAATGTGGCAGGGAGAAATCTGCTGCAATGGCTGAGGCAGCTCAAATTGTGCCCATAATCAACAAACATTTGTATTAATGTAGAATATTGTTCATGTGGGCAGAACCATCTCCCTAAATAGTTCCACTGTTCAGCCACATTTAAAAAGAAAGACAGCATGCATGTTTACCACAAGCTTGAATTTAGCTTCATTTGATTTGATGTTAGGGGTGTGAATTAACATATTTTTTTCAGTGTGCTCAGGCACCCTCAATCATACATTGGGAGTGGTATTACAAATTCCTTCAAATTTTCTAAATTCTCATTTTAATGATTGTGGTTCTTATGAAGTGCAACAGGCTTGAGGGAAGGTTAAAACACTCCTATTTCATTAGCTCTGTCAATGGATGCAATCATCCATTGACAGAGCTAATGAAATAGGGGGTGTTTTAACCTTCCCTCAAGCCTGTTGCACTTCAATTGGGCCAAGAATGCCCAAATGATGCAAAGTTACCAAAAAAGAATCTGCAAAGACTGCCGAAATCAAATGTTGTTGAAACCTGGCATATTTTACAGGCTGGCTGCCAGGCATGAATAGGCAGGTACTGAGAAACAATTGCATTCAATTTTTTTCTTTTTCTATGATAGGAAGATGACAAAAATGAGGAGCAAGAAGCAGACAAAAGAAGAGCAAGCAAGACAAATCATACAAAAAGCAACATAATGAGCTCACTTCAATTATCAAACAAAGCTTACCAAAGATCCTTGGCACCACGATGAAAACTTCTCTCCTGGTGCAAACCCTGAGCCAGCTATCCGCTTGTCCACAGCAGGGTTCAGGTTTGGGTGAACGGACTTGAAATGCCTATTCAAGTTTACGCCATTGAAAGTGCAGCCAGGAATGCCACACTTACCCGCTTTCTTTTCTCTGTCCCATTGGCCATCTTGATCAAATTTTTGGAAGCGTACGCCCCTTTACAGCACACTGTCGATATAATTACTGGGTATCGCCAAAGTTTATTATTTTCACAAGTAAGCACCAAGCAGAAAGCACGACATCACCACTCACTAACCGCGCCACCACTCCTCCAGAACATTCCCCCAATTCAAATCCGCACGGCGCACCGCGTACAACGCGCAAATCTGATTGGTTGTTAAAGCACCTCCTGCTGCTCGTCCTGAGGGAGCACAGGTAACAGCGGTAACAGTAGGTAACATTCATGGAAAAGTAGGCGGTCCGGCTGTTCATATTCTGAATCAAAATCACGTTTCTTCTTTGGAATCCTGCCTTTTCTCATAGAAAACAATTAAAAAAATATTTTGAAGATAAATCCGGGCTCTTGGATTGCAAATAATCCTTAATAGCGAGAATTTGCTCTCGAAAGGTCGAATTCCATGTTGATAGTGTTGGGTTAGTAGGAAGTGGCTAATCTCTGACCATCTCTACTAACCTTCTAAAGGTACTTGTTCGTGATGGCCATGAACTAACTAGAGATGCCAATGTCATGATTTTTGGACGGTAAGCCAAATATGTCCAGTCGATCCACGAATGACAAAAAATAGTATAATCAGATTTGAATCAGAACAGATGCAGTCTCATGGTTACCTGCTGTCGACTGTGGAGCTGGTTCATGTTACCTGCTATGGTAGGCGAGTAGGCGATTTTCTTGACCTCTGCAGCTGGCCTTGAGAGGTATAGTGGCATTACGGCGAACTGGTGCACGTCGCGTGGTAACTGGTATTCCGACAGCGGTTTTCACTTGACTTTTCTTGGATAATCGTGTTGGGCTTAGCGTAGCGAGGCGTTTTATCTTCGCTGAAAAGGTTATGTAAGTGAGTGTAGAGAGAAGAGTTGGTTTGAGTGGTGTCGTTAGAAGATTAAGAACTACAGGGAGACGCTAACTGACTGACTCATGTAAAAGGCTGGAAAATTTGAAGGTTGAAGGTAAGCTAGTGTCACGAGAGAAGGCTAGAGCTATCGGGAGATAAACCTAGACAGAGGTTGAATGTGGGGATGTATCCCATGTGGGGAAGCTGGCAGAAATTTCCTAAATAAGAGGTTTACAACAGGCTGACGCAGCCACCAAAAGGGTTACTGAACAGATGGGGAGGCAGAGGGCCTCTTCCGGGCCTATCAGGGACCTATGTGGCTGCCACAGCCTCTAAAGGGTCCTAACTGGGGCTTATGCTAGTGTGAGTAAAAGTGTTACGGGAAGATGTCGTGGCACCTTTGCATATATACGCAGCCCGGGGAGAGTAAAGGAGGGGCCCGGCCTCTATTAACACGCACCCCGCTGGGAGGGGGCGAAATTCGGCCCCCTCCTGGTTTTCCCTAGAAAACGCAAAACGAAGAGACGCAGAGCAATACAACTTACAGTACCTTATTTCTGCTCAATTTTACGCAACTTTAAATTTTTTAGGTCAGGTCATGTCAGGTCAAGGAGCTATTCAAGGTCAAGCGACCCGACCTCAATGCTCTTGTGTAATTTTATGGCACCCGGTTTTTTTACTAGGGTGAATAAAATGATGAATGATGAACCTACTGCATCCCTTTTGATATAGACGCCGTCCAAGGATAACCGTGTCGCAAACCAAAACTAGCGAGCCCAGCTGAAAGGAGCGTATCGTGAAGGATCTGTAGGGCGGACTTTTCCAATTCAACAAGAGGTAATTTTCTATATTGTTTCAACAAAGAAGAACAATAGACGCTGAACTTTTAAAACTTCAGTTGGCATTCTTGCGCCCTGGGAAGGGCAGATGGGTGTTTGCCACCACCAACGCCGAGATCGTGGTCCATCGGGGCGGACGATGCTGCGCGCCACACCAGCCTTCCCTTCACCATAAGGAGCCGGCCACGGCTCATTATGGTGAGTGGAAGAGGGATTTGAAAACAGTCAGAGCTAACGCATCACTGGGTCAGATGACCTGAACACAGTGAACGCAGATCATACTGCATACCGGAAATATCAAAATCGTACTTAATGCATCGAAGAAAATGATAACGAAAATTCAAACGGCAATTACAGTGAGTGATAAGATAAAGCACTGCTCCTCAGCACTGCCATAGGATTGAATTATTAGTGAAGTAAAACTGCACGACAATCCATTTCAACATTTAGCATATTTCCCAGTCTAAGCTATCATGCTTTGAATATACAATGGTACATTCAATTCCGAACGTGTTTATTTGGTTCTTAACTAACTTCTCCCTTGCAGATCAATTGGTATTACAGATTAGTATATAGATCTGATATATCTTCCCGAACATAAAGACTTAGTGGAACTGAATTTAGCTCCAAGCCCAATACGAACAAACCCACATGGAAGGCAGGTAAGCAAAATATTGTTGCAGAATACGCAACGGAATTTAGTAATGGCTAAACGCTGCTCCATACAAATCGAACTTGCATGGCTAATGCCGGGACTGCGGAGATGGAGATTTGTTCGAAAACCTGGCCCATTTATTGTTTACTGCTTATTGAGGGCTTATGAGCAACAGGTATATAGGACCCAATGACAGCTCAAGTCAAATGAGATAAAACATGTCGACGAATGCAATGCACAGAATGAATATTTTCACGATATATAATCCTAGCTACATAAAATATACAGAAAACCCTGTTAAAACATAAAGAGGCAACATAAAACCCCTTTAAAATCCATAGTCACTTCTCAGTGCAAGGGCAGCTGTTTGACGTAAGATCGGTTCAGTGACCTAAACTTCCTGAAAGAACAATTAAAAGTGTCGGACTCAGGGCACGCTGCCAAATAAAAGTTAAAATTATTCGCCAAAAGACAGAAAAGCCCTCGTCTTATGCAATCTACACGTCCGAAGGGCACGTGCAGCAGTCCGCGAGTCATTGCCCGTGTGTTTCTCGACGGAACACGCAATGCAAAGCTACCGAGCAGGAGGGCGGAGTCTATCTTGCCTGACAAAGTGTGTGTGCAAATAGGATATCATATTGAATTCTTTTTTGCCAAACTGGTAAGTTTAAACAACGTCAGAAGATCATTATACGCAAGTGACACAGAATTCCGAGTCGAAACCGATGCTAGCCAAATAAGAAACTTAGGTTGAATGTTTTCAAGCCTGTCTAAGTATGTCTTAGCGGCTCCCCTCAAATGACGCAACCAAATTCCATGATAGATCGAACATTACCAAAATAAGCCACCAAGATAGGTTCAGGTTTCGGTTTCCGTCTCGCTCCCCGCCGTACGACCTACCTGAAGGGAGCGTATCATCACTCTGACTGCTCTGTTCGCCCTGCTGACTGTATCGTTAATATGTTCAGCGAAGGTTAATTTCGAGTCTAGCCAAACCTCAAGATCACGAATAGTATCTACCCTGTACAGGAAAGAATTTTGAATTTTGTATCTGGTTATGATGGGGTTCCGCTTCAACGTCATGGAGAATGATTGACACTTTGCAGGGTTGAGATTTAGTTTTCAATATGACTTGATATGACTTCCAATATGATCCAGTATGATCAATATGACCGTCACCTGATATGAGCATGGTGCCAAATCGATATCATATGACGAGGAGGCGCTCCTGCGGGTCTTCTCTACCCTTGTGTATTTGGGAACCGGGAAATATATAAGAGTCCCCGAATGTAAAAATTGGTGATCAATCCTGCCTTTGCCAGCTTCCCAAGTCTGGTTGCTGCTTCTCTACTTGTTAGATACCTGCATAAAGCAGTTATTTACCTTATTTATTTCTTCACCTTAATCAGCTTTCAACATCTAAAAGGACAACATTGCCTGCAGAAACACGATTCTCCTGATCAAATGTAAGACACTTTCAAAAATATATATTTAAAACAAATATATGGATTATTTGGACCAGGCCTAGTTGATTTAACATCTAAGGCCATAGAAATCTATACACAGCCCTGGAGGCGAAGCGGAGCTAGTCAGGCTCGGCGAGGTGAGCCGCAGGACGAAATACCCGATGATCGAACCTTTGTGTCTGACAGTTGTGGATTAGCGCTCAGATGTGCACAAATTCCGATTGTTTTCCCGTCAGGCGGTCTCCCTTTCCGAGCGAGATAATCCTCGTGAAATATACCCCATCGGAGGGAACGGGTGGAATAAATTTTGGGCCAGCATAGCTGCAGGTTGGCACTTTAGGGCGAGGAAAGAATGAATGCTGTGTAATAGGATATAATGAACGAATAGAAGTGTAACTGTATTAGTTTAAGCGCCGATGGGCGCCTTTTTCCAGGGGGGGAAGATATCCAGGGGCTTGGCTTGCAAATGAAAAAGGAAGCTGGCCAGCATGTGATTTTGTCATTTAGGCGGCTTAGGATATTTGTCGAGGCACCATGCCATGCAAAAATGGGTTAACACGCGCATTGACGGGGGTCTGAGCCACCTTGGCTTTGACGGGGGGTGGGGTGGTGGGTACCCGCCCCCTCCCTAAGATCTCAAGAACCACGCAAGGTAGCGAAAACAGTAAACGGCGTAATGTGGCCTATCCACTTCTCCATCGAAAATTTTGAACCATTTTTTCTCAGTTCACATTTAAGGTCATTAGAGGTTAAAACATGCCGTCATAGGGATAATATGTAAATGAAGGTTTTCGGTCATTACATCTAAACAAGTAAAGATAGAGCAAAACGATTTCAATTATATGAATCCTCGCAGCAAGCCAAATCGAATGATACATAATATGACCTGCTAGGTCAAATCAAGGATTTAACCTGACCTGAGGTCAGGTCAAGGTCAAATTAGGTAACATGCATATCATTAGAACTGCAAAGACAAGGCAAATCTAATGCAATGAAAATAAACGTTCTATCACCAACTGTTACTAAGTTATTATTTATCCCATGTATTTCCAATGGAGAGGTCATGGCTCGTACCTGACCTTAGGTCATCGATATAAAAATACCGGCACACATTCTAGAAAACTTAGTGGGCCCATTATGTGATATGAGTTTCAATCCGATAAGTTCACCCTCTTCCGACTTAAGCTTTCTTAAATTTGTTTAGTTAAGGTCACTTGACCTGTACTGATGACCTGACCTGGGATGACCTAACCTTAGAAATTTGATAGAAGTTGTAAAAATAATGAGAAAAGCTACACCAAATACGGCGGCGCTATGCGCCGCCGTTTTAATGCTATCTCCGAAAAAACCCGAAGGGGAGACGGTTACCCGCCCCCGTCAATGCGCGTGTTAGCACGCGCCCGCTGGGGGCGCAATTCGCCCTCCTGGTTTTCCCTAGATAACACAAAAATGAAAAGATGCAGAACAAAGAAACTTACAGCACCTTATTCCTGATCAGTTTTACGCATCTGGCCCAATGTTTTAGGTCAGGTCATGTCGCATCAGGGCAAGGAGCTATCCAAGGTCAAATGACCCGACCTCAAAACCTAAAATCACGAGTTTGAAACGCCCGACACCTAAGGAGCATTAGCCAAATCCGATCAGTTTGAAATCTTTGACGATGTGATGAAGTCATTACGGTCTACAAATCTACTATCTCGCAATTCGATATTGTTGAATTAAAGGTGGGGTCAATTTTTTTTGGTCACCTACATTATAAGTCTATGGTAAAAAAATAGAAAACACTCGTTTCGAGTAAATACAGGATAGATAAAGCTAGAAAAATTTTCAAACCGTGTATTTTACCATGATCTTGACTTCCCCAAGTTGAGTTTTTACCATCAGACCTCTCAAACGTCATGTCAGGCCACAAGAGCATACGTTGATTATTTTACCAATAATTTCTCGCTGAGTTGAGATAAAGCTACTATTTTGCATGCATTGGGCTTATATTGTCACAGGGAGTCGATTGATATGCAACGTGACCATACCAGGTCTCCCTGTGACCCTGACCTAAACTCGATGTCGGGTCATTTCACAATTTGACCTAGCAAGGTCGCGCAACGTGTTTTGATTCTATCTTAAATAAACAAGACTTCCGGCTTAAACACGTGTCT
>JAOTON010000757.1:0-87016 GCA_034440635.1 Lepas anatifera
CCGCCTTCCATGTATTGGCAGTGGCGATGCGACCGAGACACCAACACCGTACTGCTGTCAGCATCAATACGGATGCGCCTGCAGCGAAGTTCCCAGACGTTCAGGAATGCTTGGTTCCTTAAGCATTAGAATTGGCTCGCAGTGGAGCAGCTCCTGGTCATTTGGCATTTGCAGTCAGATGGTTTGCGATAACTGTTATTTGGCAGCGTTTTCATCGTGATATTATTCGAAAGCAGTTTTGTGTCCTGGCCCGTGATGCTGAAAACGATTTGTTGTCGAATAAAGCCCTCTGGCTGTCTGAACTACAAAACAGAAATTATGTATGGGTATTACGTGTTGTATGTATGTACGTATTGGTCGCTCACAAGGGAAAATACGTGTTTTTAATGCTTAACCCACGCCCCGGTGGGCCTTCGAGCCACCTTCACCCCTGGTGGGAGGTGCTTGAACACCCACCCCCGAGAACTCGGCCCCTATGCGGGATAGCAAAAACGCGAGCGCTTGTGGTAAGCTCATACAAATCAATGGAGAAACTACCAGTGCAGTCAAAAAGTAAGTTCCAAAACTCTCCAGCGCAAGCATTTTGTGTCATCGAAACTATTGACAACTCATTCTTCAAAATAAACTCCCCACATTTCCATACAGCGCTCCCAGCGGTGATATATCCCAGCATCCCAGCATGTCTATATCCAGACAATTTTTATCGATGGCTTGTCGGCCAGTCTTCTGGCCGTCCGTGAGACATCGCGGGATCCAGCTGGAACAATCTTTGGACATCTTTAGCTAATCGAAAATTATGCTCGATACCATTCCAAGACTAATCCCTATTATTTCGGCGATCCCGTTCATGGCTCTACGTCGGTCGCCCATTACCAGATTTTCTGTGAGCGTGATATGGTCAGTGCCGCACGCTGTGGTGGGCCTCCAGCACGTGTTTTGTCTGTCAGAGTATTAAGACCCTGCTAAAATTCTTTCACCCTCCTGCGTACCGCACTATCCGAGAAAGCTTGCTTCTAACACTTTCCCGAGCTTTAGATTAATTTTCTGGGCCAATCCACAAAATCCAGAATTCGTGCAGCATTTTAGGACAAGCGTTTCATTGGCTTTCATCTTATCTTTGCGATCGAAAACAACGTGTGATCATTAACGGGAAATGTTCAAATTGGACTGAAGTGCGCTCTGGAACTCCGGAAGGCAGTTTGTTATCACCTCTACTGTTCGTGCTCTTCCTAATTGATCTCCCCAACACCATCCAAACCCAAATTTTGATGCTCGCTGACGATGTGAAGCTTTTCAACAAAATTACCTGCACAAGAGATGCAGAAATTCTCCAGAACGACCTGGATCACCTAATTCAGTGGTCAGAAACCTGGAAATTAAGCTAAATCCCACCAAATGTCAATCATCTAGGATCACCCTGAACAAAAAAACAATTCTGGCTAGGTACAAAATTTGTAACAACGACCTGGATTCGTAACATGTTCAAGAAATTCGAGACCTAGGTGTTTGGCTAGACACAAAATTGACGTTTCAGGCTCATATCAACCATACCGTCAGCAAAGCGAATAGGATGCTAGGTTTGCTCATGCGCTCACTCCAGACTAGCCTAACGGCAGGACGACTGAAACCTGCTCCTATTCTTGCAGCCTTCTTTGGCAACGTTCGCTCCATCTTAGAATACGGTAGCGTAATCTGGGGTGGAGCCGCAAAACGCACTTAGATCGACTGGAGAAAATACAACACAAATTTCTGATGTGGTTGGCTGCCCACACTCACGTGCCTCAACAAAATGTATCACTCTCCTACAATGATCTACTTGGTAGTTTCAAAATTACTTCACTTTCAAAAAGGCGACTAAAAAGCGACATTCTGTTCGTCTTCAAAATTATCATCCACAGAACGGATTCCGCCTTCGTGCTTGGGCACCTACCGTTGCATGTGCCTCAGCGTCGGACCAGGGAGGGACAAAACCAGCCGCTACACATAAACCGTGAGATGTGGATTGTTCATCCGTGCAGTTCGCGCTTTTAATCATGTAAGCACGTATCCTTCCATCGACCCTTTTATCTCTAGTTTCTCATCGTTTAAATCCTCCGTCATTAAATATCTTAGGGATCATCCATTTTAGTGAACCCATTGTTTTAGGATTTCACTGTTTTATAGCATCATGTTTTCCTTTTAATATTTACATGTTTATTTGAATTTAATGTTTCTGTGGTTGTAACTGTATATGTGACTATCAGTTCATCATCTCTTGTAAGTATTCACGTATTGTTTTATCCATTGACTTGAGCTGTAAGTGGGATAATCCTGTTGCTCATATATACAGAATAAACACAAATACAAATTTGCCCTACACTGTCAAAAATCTCATGGTGGGGCTTTGCTCGATTCCGTTGGCTTTGACCATTTTCGTCCAGTTTTTAAAAATCCAATTGATGGAGTCTCGATAGTGACCAAACTAAAGGGCCTACAACTGAAAATAAGACATATATGGCAAGATAACATTTCAGCCTACATATGTAGTAAAAAGCACGTCAATTTAGTTCGTGTGTTAACACGCGCATTGACGGAGACCGGCTACCCACCTCCTTCAGGTTTTTGGAAGTAGCAGAAAAACTGAGGCTCGTAGCGCCGTCGTACTTGGCATACTTTTTTCTCATAATTTTTAAACTTTTGTAAAAATTTTAAGGTCAGGTCATCTCAGGTCAGGTCACCAGTACTAATCAAGTGACCTGACCTTAAAAATTTTAAGAGAGCATAAGTCAGAGCAGGGTGAACACATCCGATTGAAACTCATATCAAAGATGGTCCCACCGAGTTCTCTAAAACATGTTCCGGTATTTTTATATCGATGACCTAAGGTCAGGTACAAGGCATGATCTCTTCATTGGAAACACATGGGAAAAATGTATTTTACTAAATAACTCAGTGACGGATGGTGATAGATCGTTTATTTCAGCTGCATTAGACTCGTCTTGGCTTTGTGGTTCCAATGATATATTATTGTATATAATCTGACTCTGACCTGACCTCAGGTCAGGTCAAAGCCCTAATTTGACTTAGCAAGGTCAAATTATATATCATTCGATTCGGCATGCTGCGAGGATTCATATAGTTCAAGTCTTTTTGCTCTATCGTTACTTGTTCGCATGTAATGACCGAAAAACTTAATTTTCCTATGACGGCACGTTTAAGTTGCTTACGTTATTCCTATGACGGCATGTTTTGACCTCTCATGACCTTAAATGTGACCTGAAAAAAATGATTAAATTATTTTCGATGGAGAAGTGAGTGGGTTATCCAGGGCCGTTTACTGTTTTTCGCTACCTACCGTTGTTCTCGAGATCTTAGGGGGGCGGGGTACCCGCCCCCGTCAAAGCGAAGGTGTCTCAGACCCCCTGTTAATGCGCGTGTTACGGTAGGGGACCGATTTAGGGGACGACAAAGCCGAAGGATGCTGGCGGTGGCAAAACATCCGCTCCAAAGAGACGGGTTTCCTGGTATGTGGGGATAGCCCGCCGAGATAGTCGATGGTTGAGGCGAGATTTCAGGGCAGCTTAGTGAGCCACGGCAGGATGGGACGAAAGGGCGGTTAGTTAAGGGAAATGCGGAAGAATCGGTAGAAAAAGGGGGGCATAAACTTATGATGGTAGATCCGAGCAAAGTCAAAGAGCTAGCGGCCAGAAAAAGGGGCGGGGAGAGCATGGACGGTTTCGGTGCCGCTTCTACATGGGTAACACTTGGCGTACCGGTGGTTAAAGGGCTCCGTGATCGTGAGGGGCTGATTGGACACTTGCAATCAGGGAGGGCTGCAGAACTCGGCACTAGCTGAATTCCATTCCTGGAGCCCAAGGGTGTTGAGTGGGAGTGTCGGGACACAGGCTCACCCATCTGAAGGAGTCAGCCAAGCGAGCCGACATTGCCCGCTTCCCACCGTCAACTCGGCCCGCCACCTGACCGCGCAAGCATCAAGCACGACCTCTCTAAAATAAATTTAGTGTGATGCTGGGAGCGGGCGCGACGTCACCACCATCGTTGACCGAGCGGGTCACAGCTATGATCGGCCGCCTCATCTGACCACCAAGAGGGCGGCCCGAACAACAACGCCTTCGCGACAGCGACAACCGACTCGCTTCGAGCGACGCGCCCCGCTACCACGCTCCCTTCACAGCAACGACACAATGTTGTTCGCTATCTTCTCTGGGATTAGCCTCCCCAAACATATGGCTTAGATCCGCCGCTGTCCTTATTAAAATTGATAAGCCAACCCAATAGCAGGGAGCAGCGGCCACGAGGCGGTGCGACCAGACTACAGGTGGGAGTTTCGGGAAATTTTGCAGGCCCGGGCCCGGGCCTGGTCTGCTGCTTGTTTTAGAAGCCCGTCACAAGCCCAGTATGTGGAAGAAATGGATTATCAAGCCCGGGAAGGCCCGGTATCATGGAAAAACCATAAACGACTATATACAGCAGTTATTTACTTTAAAGCTGTTTCAAATATATGTTTTAAGCCAATTTATCTTGTAAAAAATTATGGTTTCACCCAAAACCATATTAAAAGGTGCATGTAGCATCAGTAGCCTGAGCTATCTTAATAATTCAGCAGAAAATGATACTGAAAAATACACAGTATAAAACATGGCTTGCTTATGATGCAAGCTTACTTCAGGTAATGACTAGCATCACCTTATAAAAACAATGGGCATTCTAGAGGTATGCACATGTCAGCTATAAGAATCGGAATTAAATAAGAATGATGTAAGGGCTTGCGCTTAGTAGGTATCTGAAACGCCGTGCTTGTCTATATTAGAGTAATCATTTATGAAAACATTTTTTACCAAAATTTACCAGAATAGTAAATTTATTTCAGCGAAAATATTCAAAGACTTTTGAAAATATATTTTCAAATTTCACAGTTTTAAAACATAAGCACAAAGTGTGCGGTGCATTTCTTTTTTCCTGAGAATAGGTCACTTTTTGCGCACTTGTTTCATATATGACTCTTTTCTGGCTTTGCAAGGCTTTACAACCTGTTCAAGGCCGCGGAATTTGCCATAATTTGAATATTCTGTTTTTGTGTTCTGTATTTCTACGTTTCTGTACATTTTTAGCGTGGTGGGAGGGAAGTGTAAAGTAAAGGTATCTTGGGAGCGAAGTGCTGTTATGTTCAAAGCCTATAATAGAAGTTGTATTTCATAGAGGCCAGGGAAGTATCTCCACAAGGAAAATGCAACACATAATGTCAAGTATATTCATGTTTTGGTGCAATTTCAAAGGTTCCTTCTAAGGTTGACTGCTCTCCCCAGTATCTCCCCACAATTGAATAATTTATGTTTTGAAGTACTTCGATCAAAAACATGTTTTCTTTGCGCCTATTTCCTTGTTTATACTAGCCCTTTCTGAGTGGACTTTGCATCTTTTGGGCAATGAAAAAGCAAGATGAAGCTGTGGAAGGGTCAAACTTATTAACTTTTGTTCTTGCAGCTAGAGTTAGTAGGCCAATTTGACAATTATGGGCTCCCACTAGATAGTTTGTACCCGACATATTCACTTCACCATTTTTCGTAGAGGACATGGGAATGGCTCCATAGATAACATTTTCTTTTTACCTGGAGGAGAAAGCTTCTGGAAAGAATTGTCTAGCTAGTAGAGGTGGGACTTTTTGGTCCCGCGGTCCCGGCGCCGGGACCAGGTTTGGTCCCGGCGGGACTAAAGCCGGGACCAAAGGCTAGACGCCGGGACTGTGCCGGGACCAGAGCCAGTCTGGATAAAGAAAAATTCATGATAATGGTTTCCACATTTCATCTAAAACTAAGATAAGAGATAAAATATAACTGTGACTTTCCAGCACATCATTGCCTCCTTGATGCAATGTTCCAACTTTATAAGATGAGAAAAGTATCAATTCAACTAGATGAAAGAGAAAAAAATAATGTTGCACACACACAGCACAGAACACAGCTCTCACTAAGTTTCATTCTTTGGAAACAACATTTTCAGATGTAATTCCTATTTCTTCACTTAATTATAAAGCAACTCAGTGACACAACCAAAATACAACCCAAATGGTGGGTACTGGGGTCAAAATCACTTTGAATTGAAGAAAAAACATTTTTTGCATATAGATACTGGAAAGCATAAAAACAAAAGCTTGATTGAAAAGAGAATTCTGGAATTGGCGATTGGAAATGGCCGTCCCTACCAACCCCACTGTTTCAATTGCCTTCTCTCTCTCTAAAAAATACTCAACAGTATTTCAAATTACCTAGGTCTGTGCGTTATGTCGTGAATAAAACGTGAATGGCTTCAATTTCTTCAACAACATTCAACTACCGCACCACGCTTCGTTGTCGTAGACAACAACAAGAAAAAATAATAAAGATAAAAAACAAGTGTGCGCCACTACTGTCTTTGAAGAAAAATTCAACCAAGCAGAAGCACAAGCTTTAGTAGCCTCAAGGCTAAAAAGTATTAAAAACCATGTGATAATTCAGTAAATTTTTCCTTTATTCTCTTACTAAACGTGATAATGTACTATTTGTCTTTAGAATGCCGTCTGCGGCTGCTGTAAAATTTTTTGTCCATTACAAGCAAATATTGTTATTGCTATTAATAATAAAAAATTTGATTTGGTAAAAATAATTGAAAGCCATTTAAGCACGAATCAAAGAAGACGTTTTTTGCTACAAGCTTTGCTTTCAATAGACCTATGCTTGGCCTCCATATTTGGAAATCCATACATGGACATTAGCCCTATTGTTTGTGTGTGTGTGTGTTGGTTGGTTGTTGGGAAGGAAGGAAGAAAGAAGGAAGGTGGGTGCTTACCTAATTGTTTTTGGAGAATTACCTAGGTATGTAAAACATTGTCAGTTCCTTCATCCAGTGTATCAACTCGCATAATTCTTCATAAACAGCCAAAAACTGTCCTGTAGTCACAGACCCCTGAGAAATTAAGAGGCTACCATTCGCCGGCGGACGGCACATTATTTGACCCAGATTTGACGACAAAATATGATACACTTTTTGACAGACAAATTTAAGAGACTTAAATTTGTCTGTATTTAAAATTCCACTAGAACAAACAAAAATGGAAAACTTTATGCACATTTCTGACAAAAATGCCTAGAAATATATCAATGAAGAAAAGTAGTGCCGGCGGAGAGATGCCAAAATAACAAACATGTCAATTTATTAAACCAGTACTTATCGGAAGGGGCCCGGCTGCGTACGGTGGGGGGCGGGGGTGGTGAACTACGGGGGGTCGTAAGCAAGGCAAGGAGCCCGGCTAGAGCCAGAGGAGGCCTGGGTAGCCCAGGGGAGCCTAAAATTATAGCACGGGTTCCCGAATACAGCGAAGTGGGAGGAGTGGAATCAGGGGCGGATTCAGGCCGATGGTGGAGGGAGGGGGCAACGGGGCCCCAAATCGTGAAAAACATAAAGTTTTTGTTTGAAGAAAATCCGTAAAAATCGGTAAAATCGGCGGATTTGGGGAGGGCATCAAATCCCCCGATTTTACCTTTACCCCCCCGTGGATCCGCTAGTGCTGTGGTTCCTTGCAGACCACAGGGACACGGACAAACCATAGGAGCCCGGGCAAATTGCAAGGGGCCGGGCAGACCGCAGGGGGCTGGGAAGACCACAGGGGGTCCGAGCAGACCACAGAAGGCCCGGGCAGACTAAAAGGAGCCCAGACCGCCCACAAGGGGCGCAGGCAGACCACAGGGGCCCGGGCGGACCACACAGGACCCAGGCACACTACAAAAAGCCCAGACCACCTACAAAGGCCCCGGGCAGACTAAAAGTGGCCAAGGCAGAATACAAGGAGCCCGATTGCAGTCACAGAGGAACCAAAAACGTCCCGAGACTGCCAGAAATAGGGCCCCGGATGCAGTCAAAATGGGTCTGAGAATATCGTTAGGGGCCCGTTTGCAGACACAGCGATTATGGGTGGCCCTAAAGGGGACCGCACCCAAGCAAGCATGCCAGGCAAGCATACCAGGGAGGCCGGCCGCAGCCACAGCAAGCCCAGATAGACCACGGGGCCCCGGACTCATGGCAAGGGCCCGTCCGTGGCATTAGAGGACCCGCGCCTCCTGGACCACAGGGAGCTCGGTTGCAGTCACAGGTCCCGGTTGCAGTCACAGGGGGCCCGGGTGGATCACAGGCGCCCGGTTGCGGTGACAGGGGCTCGAGCGGATCACAGAGGGCCCGGTTGCAGTCACAGGGGCCCGGGTGGATAACAGGGGGCCGGGTGGATCATAGGGGGCCCGGGTTGTAATTACAGGGGGCCCGGGTGGATCACATGGGCCCGGTTGCAGTCACAGGGGGCCCGAGTGGATTACAGGGGGCCCGGTTTCAAACACAGGGGGCCCGGGTGGATCATAGATGGCACGCTTGCAGTCACAGGGCGCCCGGTTTGCAGTCACAGGGGCCCGGGTGGATAACAGATGGCCCAGTTGCAGTCACAGGGGGCCCGGTTGCGGGTGGATGACAGGGGGCCCGGTTTCAGTCACAGGTGGCCCGGTTGAACCACAGGGAATCCGTTTGCAGTCACAGGGGGCCCGGGTGGATCTCAGGGGGCCCGGTTGCAGTCAACGAGGGCCCGTGTGGATCACAGGGGCCCAGTATGGATCACATGGGGCCCCGGGTGGATCACATGGGGCCCCAGGTGGATTACAGGGGGCCCGATTGCAGTCACAGGGGGCCCGGGTGGATCAAAGGGGGCCCGGTTGCAGTCATAGAGTGCCTGGTTGCAGTCACAGGGGCCCCGGGTGGATCACAGGGGGGCCAGGTGGATTACAGGGGGCCCGATTGCAGTCACAGGGGGCCCGGGTGGATCAAAGGGGGCCCGGTTGCAGTCACAGAGTGCCTGGTTGCAGTCACAGGGGCCCCGGGTGGATCACAGATGGCCCAGTTGCAGTCACAGGGGGCCCGGTTGCAGTCACAGAGGGCCCGGTTGCAGTCACAGGGGGCCCGGTTGCCGTCACAGGGGGCCCGGTTGGATCATAGGGGCCCGGTTGTAATTACAGGGGCCCGGGTGGATCACATGGGGCCCGGTTGCAGTCACAGGGGGCCTGGGTGGATCATAGGGGGCCCGGTTGCAGTCACAGGGGCCCCGGGTGGATCACAGATAGCCCATTTGCAGTCACAGGGGGCCCGGGTGGATGACAGGGGGCCCGGTTTCAGTCACAGGAGGCCCGGGTGGATCATAAATGGCCCGGTTGCAGTCACAGGGGGCCCGGGTGAATCATAGGGTGCCCGATTGTAATTAAAGGGGGCCCGGGTTGATCACAGATGGCCCGATCCCAGTCACAGGGGGTCCGGGTGGATGATAGGGGGGTCCGGTTGTAATCACAGGGGGCCCGGGTATATCACAGGGGGGCCCGGTTGCAGTCACAGGTGGGCCGGGTGGATCACAGATGGCCCGGTTGCAGTCACAGGGAGCCCGGGTGGATGACAGGGGCCCGGTTGCAGTCACAGGGGTGCGGTTGGATCAAATAGGGGCCCGGTTGCAGTCACAGGGGGCCGGATAGATCACAGGGGGCCCGGCTGCAGTCACAGGGGGCCCGGGTGGATTACAGAGGGCCCGGTTGGATGACAGGAGACCCGAGACTGCCGGAATTAGGGACCCGGCTGCAGTCAAAGTGGGCCTGAAAAAATATCGTTAGGGGCCGGTTGCTGACACCGAGGTTAAGGGTGGCCCACAGGGCACCCGCAAGCATGGGAGGGAGCCTGGCCTCAGCTAAGGCTAGCCCAAGTAGACCACTGGGGCCCGGAATCGTGGCAGGGGCCCGGCTCTGTCCGCAGGGGCCCGCAACTTGGGATTGGGGGGCTCGTCGGGTCATTGGGGGCTTCTCCGAGCATTGGGGGCTCGAGCCCCCCAAATATATGGTAACTTGCGCCCCTGGATACAAAGCTAGAGCTTCATGCTTTTACATTCCTGATGTATATCTAAAAGTCTCAAAATTAATTGTAAATGCATTTTCAAAAGCTGCTGGTGCATGAATAAGATTATGTTTCAGTGGAAAAAACTAGGTCTGTACTGAAAAAGGCTTATTTACTTACAGAAACTTGACTTTTAAGTCCCAGTTCAGTTGAAGCCCGGAATGAGCCTGGGCGAAGCCCGTTATCAGCCCGGCATTAGCCTAAATCAGGCCTTCAGGCCCGGTCCAAGCCCGCGGGCCTGGGCCGGGCTTTTGCCCCGGGCCCCCGGGCCTAGAAAGTCCCACCTCTAGACCAGACCGAAGTTAAGGTGGTCTGTTGTTTAATACAACATGGGGAGGTCACATGATAGCTTCACAACAGTGAGACACGTATTCTTCTACACTTTGCACCGCATGCATTTTAACATTCACATCTAACGCTTCCTTTATTACCTGCTTCGTTCCATACGCGGAGCCATGATTTTCGATAGTGGGACATTCCCATACTGGAGAGCGTCGCACGGCTTAAGACGGCCCGCAAGTGTTGGCGGGATCCGAAGACATCACTACGCTAGTCTTGGGTGGGCGTTAGAGATCTTGTTCAATCAACGGCGGCATTGAGCTACTAAGCGATTTAACTATGTTTTGCGATATTTGTTCCCATTCCAGGCGACATCACAACAACACTCACAAGCAGCCCAACCCTGGCAGCCTATATTGCACCAAAGTCCGCTGGCAGCACACCCCTACCCGCTGGCGTGGCAAATGTCTGCACCTGCAGCATACCCACTATCAGCCCGGTACCATAGGCGGATTCAGGGGAAGGGGTAGGGGTAGGTGCCCCCCGATCAACCATCGGCGTCCCCTTAAATGGTCACGGCACTTCTCTGGAAGATCGATGGCGCCCCTTGAAATGTCGCTCCCGCCCCGAAATCCCCCAGATGCAAAAATTGGCGCGCCGCTGTAGAATTAGGCGCCCACCGGATAGGTTTTATCGGCCAAAAGTGGCACGTCCTTGGTCCGGATAGCGCCCCCTCCCCCGGCAAGCTGCCCCCCTCCCCCCACCGATCCTGGATCCAACTCATGCCTGCTACGCAGTCGTATATTTACCGGTCGTGCACTGCTACTAACCGAAGTCACACCTCTGCTCACTACCCACATGACAAAACTACCACAAAAGTAATTCGAATAATGTACCTATGGGCTCCTTTGAAAATATTCAAAAGCGAAGGAATGGAGTTCAACAACTTTGACAACAATTACATTTTCAATAGCCTGGTGCGGATTTAGGCTTTACATTGGATACGAAGGGATTGCTGCTCATTTGATGCATTTTTGGTAGTGATGCACTCATCAGAAATGCAATTTTGAAAACTTTTGGTGGCCCAGTCGAGTTGAAGGTTTTTCATTTTGCCCCATTTTCCACTTTAGGCTTACCATCAATCCATATTACCAACGATATGCAAACAATTGCACTGGTATAGTAGTTTGGTTCGTTGGTGTTCCATTCACTTTGTTCTTGTTGTTATAGATTGCACACATAACGGTTATTTTTGCTTATTATCTCCGCTTTGAGTTGAACTTGCACTGGCTCTCCATAGATGGCGCTAGCAGTGTGACATGGTAAGTGAATACTGATTTCCTCGGGGACCGAAAATATGAACAGCACGCGAAAGGCGAGAAACAATTGCGAATTGGATTGTATAAACGCACTTAAAGAGCTGTTTTCAAGAATCACTGACGTTGTTAACACTTTCTCAAGTAGGTATTTTAAGCAAACCATGACCAAACATGCTGCTGCTGCTGAAGTCCCGACGATAACCCTTTACCAATAGGCGCAGGAGCCGGGGGGGCAGTGGTGGTTGCTGTCGCACCCAATTTTCAGAGTGTGGCAGCAGCCTCAATCCCCCCTGGTTTGAGCCGATTCTGGAACTTCTCCATTAATATTTAAGCGATATGCCCAATCACCCCAGACCACACCTACGCGGAAGCCCCTCCTCCAACTTAGTCCTTTCCTCCGACTAGAATAGTTCCTCTGCCTATGCCTTCACCGACTGAATTCTTCCGTATTTGCGCCAAAATGACTCTGCAGCATCCCTACTTCGACTAAAAAGCGAGGACACCAGTATTGAGGCTAGTGACCTCTAGCTCAGTCTCCTCTGACATATTTAGAGGCCCTTGTGGCCCAGAAGAGAATTATTTGCTTCACGTGTAGGGAAAGGATTGATAATTTCTAAAGTTGTGGTCTAGCAGAAAAATTGGACTGGTTCGGCTTTATGCAAAGATTTTTAAAAACGCCACATTGTTCACCAGGTTTTAAGGACTGAAGAAAATGTTTCCGCTGTTAAAAATTGAAAATGGACGGACGGTTATATCAGCAAAAAATAAAGGAGCCTTACCGTGAGTTTGGCAAATCAAAGGGCGTTTTCTTATGACAAGAATGGAAATTATGGAGGAGCAGACAAAGATGAGTGTCATATTCCTATGGAAGAATGCAATAACAGGGTAACAACTGAGGTTATGGATGTGTGTGCCAGCATATCACTCCATACACGTGCAAATCAGGCCATGCTAAAGGAACTAAGAGGGCTTTGGAAAGAAAGAGAGGCAAAAAAGAATGATGCAAACATGTTTGGCAAGCGGGCTACTATGTATAACAACGGCTGCAATGGACTTGCTGTTTGATTCCAGCAGCCGGGAACGTGAGCTTGGACTAGCAGAAGACAGTGTTTCTGGCCGATCAGCCAAGTGCCAGACGTCTTCAGACAGGCAGCCTCGATCAGGAAACCACAGCGCGATGGCAGAGGAGAGCTCAGCGGGCAGGTCGAGCAGTCATGAGAGGAGCAGCCGTCACCTCCCCGAGTCAACAGGCGACGGCCGAGCCAGCAAACACGCCTGTGGAAACTGTTTTTTTGGTAACGCTATCATCTGATAGGCTGTAATGACTCGGTAATCCCGATCAAAGGGATATGATTTTTGTATGAGCAATCACATTGTCAGAAACCAGTCTGCTCATCAATTCTAACAGAACACCCACCAGGTATAAAGGGGAAGTCCGTGCAAGAGTACGCACTTAACTTTCTAAAGGCTTTCGCTTTTCTCCCATACGTCTAACAGCTAACAATTTTATGTGGTTGTTTAGCCTGAAGAATTGTCTATGTATGGTCCATGTTTCAACTCGATGCCTTTAAAAAGAACTCGCCACGAGCCCATGAAAAATAACAAGTCACGTGCGTTTTCTTGCCCGAGTGGGTCGGCAAGAGTACGCAAGAGAGGAGGCTGGAGTACGCACTGATGCCCCGCTGTGGTTTAGGTGCATAGGCCATGTTGCGAAGTTTTTTTTCGCCAAACTAGGCCATTGTATGATTTTATATCGTTCTGAATATACAAGAACTATGTTGTAACGTTTGGTTTTCCAAATATGAATTACGGACTCAGTTCCGAGCAAAAATTTAATTTTCCTATCTCTTACCACGCGCATTGACGGGGGTCTGAGCCACCTTCGGATTGACGAGGGGGCGGGTACCCGCCCCCCTAAGATCTCGAGAACCACGGTAGGTAGCAAAAAACGGTAAACGGTGTTGGGTAGCCCATCCGCTTCTCCATCGAAAATATTTGAAGCATTTTCTTGTCAGGTCACATTTAAGGTCACCAGAGGTCAAAAACATGCCGTCACATGCCGTCATAGGGATAACATGTAAATTAAGTTTTTCGGCCATTACATCTGAACAAGTAAAGATAGAGCAAAACAAGTTAAACCATATGAATCCTCGCAGCAAGCCGAATCGAATGATATATGATTTGACCTTGCTAGGTCAAATCAAAGATTTTACTTGACCTGAGTTCAGGTCAGGGTCAAATTATATAAAATTCATATCATTAGAACCGCAAAGCCAAGGCAAGTCTAATGAAGCCAAAATAAACGCTCTATCACCATCTGTTAGTGAGTTATTCAGTAAAAACCATATTTCCCATGTATTACCAATGGAGAGGTCATGCTTCGTACCTGACCTTAGGTCATCGATATAAAAAATACCGGAACATATTTTAGAGAACTCGGTGAGCCCATTATGTGATATGAGTTTCAATTGGATAAGTTCACCCTGCTCCGACTTATGCTATCTTAAACTTTTTTTAGGTCGGGTCACTTGACCTGTACTGGTGACCTGACCTGAGATGACCTATCCTTAAAATTTTCAAAGAAGTTGCAAAAATGATGAGGGAAAAGGTATACAAAATACGGCGGCGCTGCGCGCCGCCGTTTTTCTGCTGTCTCCGAAAAACCCGAGGGGGCGGGTACCCGCCCCCCGTCAATGCGCGTGTTAAGCATGCGCACTCTTACCCAATGGTCTACTGCGTACTCTTGCCGGACATGCTCTCTTGGGAAGAATGTCTTCATAAACATGTTGGCAGGCGTTTAAGCGTGAGCCCCGGTCCTGGACACACTCCTAGCTCAGTTTTCTTACGGATAAAAGACTTTTATACAATACTTTTGATAATAGAAGCGTGGTCCACAAGTTTACCCAATTAAGAAATCTTACTTCAAGGGTGCCCAGAAAATTATTTTGCTCTGTGCTCCCGCGGAAAGAACAGGAGTACGTTTAATTTTGGTGTGCAGCCTAGGTACTGACCTTGCTTTTTTATACGAGGGTACCCAACATCTCAGTGGTTGCTAAGTCACCAACACAGCTGCTGCGTACTCTTATCTACGGCGTACTCTTATCTCCTGCGTACTCTTACCCGCCCTTACCCTATATATATATATATATATATTGGTAGCAGGTTTTCTCTATATATGTTTCGTTAAAAATGACAGAGAACTTAGCATTCGTTCTTTTTGAGTTAAGAGACTCAAGCTTGCGAATTAATCGTCTATCGTCTTGGTCAAATTGATGCAGAACTGAACTAAAGGCCATTGCATGCGACGTTTCATTGTTACGAACAACATCCTCAGGCATAAGTGATACATATAACACTAAAGTGATACATATATAGTGATAATAATAACAAAATACAGTTAAAAACTTTCATCGTCTCGGATCGAAAATGGTTAAGACTTCTTTCAATCGGTGGTTTAGAAATTTGAATTCAATCACACAAAATCAAACGGAGGGCGCTTATCATTATAAAATCAATAATTATCAATGAAAACTATCCAGAAAACTATCCAGTTTCAATATTTGTAGCATTCAGACTTTTTAAAATATTTTCGACTATATTTTTGTAGAAAAGCCTTCAATCTAAATGACTAAAGCTTCAGCAAAATGTCCGATGCAGCGTCAGATGCTGAATTCGCCGAGGCTATAACTCCTAAACCATTATACTGAGAACCCTAGCCCTATATTTTCCTGAAAATCCAAGACATGAGGGTGTTATTTCAACCGACAGCTTGGTCAATGTCTCGTGGAATGCCTCATCTTCAAGCTTTAAAACGGCTCCGGCATCGCGGCAATGACGTCAGTGTCTCAAGTTGCCACGCAATTTGAACAAGGGCTTTATATAAACCCGCGCCCCACCGAGGTCCGACGTCCACTTCGCCCTACCAGGGGCCATCGATAGCTCCCCTCTCACTATGAAAATATGGCGGCTACCGCAAATCTGCAAAGTGCATCAGAAAGCTTGTGTGAATTTATAGGAAATTACTAACATGTTTAAGCGCTCAGGTCAATGGTTTGACCTCCAGAGGTTACGTTAGGTCACGATAGGCTATTTTTACCCAAATATGTAATGCTTAAGAAAACTGGGCATAACTCTTAAGGCATTGGAGCTATTGAGATCTGGTAAGGTACGTTTGATAGGAAAATGTCAGACCATTTTCCACTATGTGGTACGTAATGACGTCCCACCAGTTGTTCGACCTGCAGAAGTCACGCCGTGACCTAATATGACCTGAGATTACGGAAGGTCAGGAAGTGACCTTGTCTTATATCAAACCAAAGCCAGTGACGAGACATACACGATGATGTTTGATTCAGATCTTTACCTTAATTAGGTCAAAAGTTATTGTCAAAATACTGTTTTTGAACCCTGGTGACCGTGGACGACCTCGGAGAGGTCAAAGGGCAATTATGGCCCCTGTGATTAGTAAAAGGATGTCCAAGAACCATTTTCTGAGCAAACTGAGCATTTGCAAACGTTTCTGTGACTTTTAGATCATAAGACAGCTTCTCCCATACTTTTCAATGGGAGACGTCACCTCGTGACGTGACCTCAGGTTATGAGGATGACAAATCCCGGTTATACATATTTAAGACCCTGGAGGGATCATGAAGTGTATTAAGTTTCAAATCAATCTAAATATAAATGTAGCTCTTTTCGAGTTCAAAAGTTGAAGTGAGGTAGCCTTGGTTGACCACGCTTGGTGACCTTACCTTGGGTGATCCGGGGTAAAAAATTTTAGGGATGGTGGTAAAATGATGGGGTGAGAGGTAGAGCCTCAACCGCGTTGATACGCCTCGCTCGTATTCTGCTATTAAGAAAATAACTTAGAGGGCATCGATGGCCCCGGTGGGGCGAGGGTTAACTCAGATGACCAGATCAGTTTAGGAGCCCGGCTCAGCTCAAGGGCCCAGGTAGGCTCATACAGCGTCGCAGAACAACTCAAAGCGGCCACTTCAAGCTCATGGCACTCAGCTCAAATCAGGGGCTCCAGGGGCGGATCAAGGCTTTTCTCAAGCAGGGTGCGAATTCAATATTTGGGGGCCCGTTGTTTTCGGTAGGAGGCCCGCGACCCGGGGGAAGGGGCGCGGAAAAACGTTAAATGTGATAAAAATAAGCTTTAAACAAAGATTGGTGCCCCACACCCAGCCCGGGGACATTTTACATCCACCACACGTACACGCTCGCATGTTCTATATAGTCTGTACATGTATCCCAGTCCCAGATTAGCTACATATATATATATATATATATATATATATATATATATATATATAGACAGGACTTTTCACTCGTAGCACCCATGCGGGAGGTCCGGCAGCCGGCCGGGAGGCGTTTCTTTCCAGTGCTTGAGGCCGGCCCAAGGCCCGCCGATTGCCCCTTCGCCCCAGCTTGAATCCACCCATGAGGGGCTCTATAACTGTGCGTGAGTCCTAGACAATTCAGGGTCCCTGAATAGCTCAGGGGGCCCCAGGTCGACTCATAGGACCTCAGATAAGCTCAGGGGTCCAGGTCAGCCGCCAACAAGATTTCCAGGTCAGGCCCGGTTCCTATGCCTGTGCGCTGTATAACCTGTCTCTGCCGGGGGCGATGCCGGCGTTACGCCCAGGTTCCCCACTTCCTATAGGTAAGTGAGACATTTAAATGAGTGCCAAAAACAGTGTTGATTGAAGCCGTTGAAAGTGCGCCATAAAGATGTAGCAGTGGAGTGACAATGTGGCAGAAGACACTTCGCGCCGGCCTGACTGTGGGTACTGCTTCGGTTCGTGTTTCCAATACAAATTTCCATCAAAAAGTGTTGTCTTCAGGGCGATACGGAAATTCATATTGCGGCTTCATATTCATATGGAAGCACCGATAAGGTGCTTACAAGCACCCCACGGGTGTATGTACCCAGGGGCTGCTTGGATCTAGCAGCGTCATGGTGCTGAAATTCTACATCTAGACAGAAGCAGCTCTTGGATGCTATGGGTGCTTAGTTCAAGCACCTAAGGTGTTAATCAGGTGCTTAGTTCAAGCAACTAAATGTTATTCAGGTGCTAAGTTCACGCACACAATGTGCTAGTTAGGTGCTGAGAAAGCCGTATTGTTGGGTGCTAGCTTTAAGCACCCTGCTTAAAGGGAATGTGCCACCTTCATAACGTGATGTTAACTGAGATAGCCAAGTTGTAAAGCAAGTCGGAAAACCCGGTACTCCATATATGATTTGTCTTGGAACTCGATATTTCCGTTGAAAAAAGCTACCTGACACCAACCCTGTCATCAGCCCCTCGCGGGGGGCCATTGTTGTGAGCTGCTGGTGTGACGACATATGCTGACGTCACGATGAGCATCAGCCAATCGAAGCCCTTGAAGCGTTTCAAGTATGGTAGTGGTTGCCAGGTCGTGACATCATCCACAGGCTGATATTTATTTCTTTTTCTAGACGAGTATTTTAAAAATTAAAATATTGAGCTTTTTGTACATTTTTTAGAGAAACGATGAGTGGTTTCATTATTTTCGGCTAAAAGTACGCCTAATTGCACTAAATTCCAGGATTCAACCGAGGTGCCACATTATCTTTAACTCGTGCATTAACTGGGGTCTGAGCCACCTTCGCTTTGACGAGGGGGAACAGGTCCCCGTGTTTAATTACTCGTGTTCCCAATCCGTGGGTAGCCGCCCCCCCGAAGATTTTGGAAACCATGCTAGATAGCAAAAATTGCAGACGGCGCTGGATGGCCCATCCACTTCCATATCGAAAATATTTGAGCCATCTTTTTCGTCTAATCACTTTTTAAGGGCACTAAAGGTCAAGACATCCGCCATAGGGATAACATGTAAACGAAGGTTTTCGGGCATTCCTTCTGGCAAAAAAAGATAGAGCAAAATAGTTTAAACCATTAAAATCCTCTCAGCAAGCCGAATCTAATGATAGATAATATAACCGTGCTAGTTCAGGTCAGGTCAAATATGGCATTTGACCTGACCTGAGGTCAGGTCAAATTCAAATTAGATAAAATGCATGTCTTAAGAACCACAAAGACAAGCAAAATCCAATGAAGTTAAAATAAACACTCTATCGCCATCTCTTACTAAGTTATTCAGTTAAAATCATTATTAGATGTAATTCCAATGGAAATTTTATGTCTTGTACTTGACCTTAGGTCATCGATAACAAAAAATATCGTACCATATCTTAGATGATTCGGTGGGTCCATTGTGTGAGATGAGTTTCAATCGGATAAGTTTGCCTTGTTCTGACTAATGCTATCTTAAACTTTGAGGTCAGGTCACTTGACCTGTACTGGTGACCTGACCTGAGATGACCTAACCTTAAAATTTTAACATATGTTGTTTGAATGATCAGTAGAAAGGTATACCAAATACAGTAGCGCTACATGTCGCCATTTTTATGCTGCCTCTAGAAAACCCGAAGAAAACCCGCCCCCTTCAATGCGCGTGTTTGAATAAACAGCTTTTTCTACGGCTGTTTTAAATAAGCACCCCTGTGGTGCTGAAATTTTATATCCGAACAGAAGCAGCTTTAGGGTGCTAATCTTTTTCTACAGTGTGTTGTATGCTTCGGATCTCGATCGATCCCATATTTCGCTGAGTTAACACTTATGATTCCCCAGGAAGCACTCATTTCCGCCCGATATATGGTTGTATAACCGCTAGATGCTTAGGCACGGGAACTGGGAACAGGGGCTGACTCCGTCTATCGGACTAGGTGACAGTGCCCCCCCCACATCTATGACCGGTTCCAGACCTTTTCCATTAGGAAATTGGGTGATGCCATATCAAATATGGCATGATATATTATGTCACATGTAACATTATCAGCGGTGACCACTTTTGCCCCCCCCAAACTTCGAAAAAGTTCCTGGGGCTACGTCCCGGTATGCAGTTGTGGTTTCTATTGGAATGAGAACATGCTACCTCCAATGTAGCGGGCTGGTAAAATCACGCTTGCTGTGAAGCTGAGTTGAGCACGTTTACAAAGGTCCTTTCTATTTTTTTTTAAATATTCTGAATCTACTGACAACTCCGTATGGTGCTTTTAAGTTTTTATCATTTACTGGTCCTGCCGATGTGTTTTTTTACCTTTGGCACTAAAGAAGGGTTGTGTGCAGACTAAAATGAACAATTCGTACCTCGAACCAGTAGGGTTTTCATTGCATCTTCTACAAAGGCATAAAGTGCAAATCAATTCGACCTCACGTAGAATATTGTAGACTTAGTAGATTTAGTAGATCTGCTCGGTGGAGAAATGCCGAATTGGGGACACCAACTGGTCCTCAAAATCTCCAAACTCAGTCTGTGGGCGAATTTGGCTTCCAAAAGTAGTCCGCGTAGATGCCCTGTTTCATTGCTATTTATTCAATCAGAGGCTCTTTAAGAACTTCTGGCAGTTTTTTCCTTTTGGTCAGCGCTGTTTGAAATGGCATCGACAGCAAGCCAATTTATTTTCACAAAAGCGCCCTTTCAACCAAGAGTCACATGGCAGATGCTAGTTTGACTGACCCCAGCCTTTGCCCACCCCTGAGCAAAATCGTAGTTTTCTCCCTACTCTTAATGCTGGAAGTATTTAGGTAACTATAATTGCCCTGAAACTATTATCAACCCGCGCCCCGATGGGCCTCCGAGCCATTTTGGCCCTAGTGGGGGGTGTTTTAACACCCCCTCGAACTCGGCTCCTATGCGGAATGGCGGAAAAAACGCGAAGGCTGGTGGATAATTCACAGATTCATAACGAAACTATATCAGTCACTGTTTTGCTCAAGTCGACATTGAGTTCATGACAGGTCGAATGCCATGTGGCATTTTGAGTAGTTTTTGGGCTCTGGGGCAGAGTTGAGTTAAAATTATTTTTAGGCACCATTCGCTTCCTCTTGTCACGGCAAATCTAATGATGTGTAATAGGACCATACCAGGTCAAAACAAAAAAATTATCTGACCTCAGGTCAGCCTAAGGTCACCTTTTTAACCTAGCATAGCCCTCAGCTGTATCTACACAAATACGGCCCAATTTGTGTCTTTCCCATGTACTTCCAATGGAGAGGACATGGTCCGTACATAACTTGAGGATATCGATATTAAAAAATCCCGGAATACATGTTCGAACACCCGGTGGGCCCATTATGTGGTATAAGTTTCAATCCGACAAATTCACCCATTTCTTATATATGACACCTTACATTGTTTTGAAGGTGAGGTCACTTGACCTGTATTGGTGACCTAACCTGAGATGACCCAACCTTAGAATTTTAAGGAAATTGGCGGAATTGATCAAGGACCAGGTATGCCAATTACGGCAGCGCCTCGCAGCGCCCTTTTTCGTGCCGTCGGAAAAACCCGAGGGTTGTTTAAACACCCCCACCGGGGTGAGGGTTAACACGCGCATTGACGGGGGTGGCGGGTACCCGCCCCCCTCGGATTTTTCGGAGACAGCATAAAAACGGCCGCGTAGCGCCGTTGTGCTTGGCATACCTTTTTCTCATCATTTATACAACTTTTGTCAGAATTTTAAGGTCAAGTCATTTCAGGTCAGGTCACCAACCAGTACAGGTCAAGTGACTTGACCTCATATGAATATAGTGACTTGAAACTCATATCACACAATGGGCCTATCGAGTTCTCTAATATATGTTCCGGTGTTTTTGATATCGATGACCTAAGGTCAGGTACGAGCGATGACCTATCCATTGGAAATACATAGTAAAAATGACTTAACTGAATAACTTAGTAACGGATGGAAATGGAGCGCTTATTTTGGCTGCATTAGATTTGCCTTGTCTCTGCAGTTCTAATGATATGCATTTTATCTAATATGATCTTGACCTGACCTCAGGTCAGGTCAAATCCTTGACTTGACCTAGTAAGGTCAAATTGTATATCATTCGGTTCAGCTTGCTGCGAGGATTCATGCAGTTCAAGTTATTTTGCTCTATCTCTACTTTTTCAGATATAATAACAGAAAAACCTGCATTTCAAATTTGCAGTCTTGCTTATTGCCGTCTGCAATACGATATCATGTTTATCCAGAAGATCATAACAGCCAGGACTGACTCTGCCCTACTGCTCGGGAGTTTCCCGCTGCGTGTACCGCCTCGGCACACCCGAGCTATGACCGGCACCTTATTTCGTGTTCCGCACGCTCGGATAAATACGGTGCAGCGTGGACTGTTTTGTCGAGCGCCCAGCAACTTCAATGAACTCACGACTGCGCGCCCCCACGCCGATCCGTTTAGGTGCAGCCACGCACAAATTAGGGCCCATATAAGATATTTTATTAGAGCGACCCCTATCGCCAGAGATATTGGTAGGCTGTGAAATGTCATCATTTGGAGAGTATGTAACTTAGTTTATTTATGATGGTGCTGCTTTTGTGATATATTTTTACCATGTATTATGCCTGATGTCTCCCCATTAGAGTTATGTTTCATCGTGTCCTTGTTGTATGTACATCACCTTTTATTGTATTGTAATGTGAGTGTTTTACCATCTGGACTTGACCTGTCACTGGGGCTTGCCCTGTTGCTCATCAATCTTAATACACAAATAAACAAATTTACATGTTATCCCTATGATGGCATGTTTTGACTTCTAGTGGCCTTAAATGTGACCTGACAAAAAATGGTCCAAATATTTTCGATGGCAAAGTAGATGGGCTACAAAACGCCGTTTACCGTTTTCCGCTACCTAGCGTGATTCTCGAGATCTTAGGGGGAGGGGGTGTGTACCCGCCAACCCCGTCAAAGCGAAGGTGGTGCAGACCCCGTCAAAGCGCGTGTTAAAACTGTACGGAATTCAGTAAGTTTACATACTTTTTCTTGCTATTGCTGCCGTTGCTATGTTCCTGATTCTATTGCATATATACTGTCCAACCTGTCATTCCTCGACCCCCTCCCCTCCCCCAATCCCGTTTCAAGGCCTTCGAACGTAAATCAAAGTACCGTTGTTGCAACTGCGTTGTTATAAGCCAGGTGTCGGCACTACCAGGCCCAGTTCGCTCTCTCACTCATTATAGGGAGGTACCCGGAGTCGGGCTCCACGGTTCAGGACTGGTCTTACAATCTGAAGATGAAGTATTTGTTCGTACTCCTGCTCCTAGCCTTCCTGGGGACCACGCTGATAGGTAAGAGTATCAAGAATTTTGTATTGTTTCGTATCCATGAACTAAAACAGATATGATAGCTGGCTGCTATGTTCTAAAATATGACGTCTTACAGATATGAGCTGTAGGAATTGTACCGAAGAAAACATTAGCTCAAAAGAAGTTAACACGCGCATTGACGGGGGGCGGGTACCCGCCCCCCTCGGGTTTTTCGGAGACAGTAGAAAAACGGCGGCGCGTAGCGCCGCCGTACTTGGTATACCTTTTTCCTCATCATTTTTACAACTTCTGTGAAAATTTTAAGGTTAGGTCATCTCAGGTCAGGTCACCAGTACAGGTCAAGTGACCCGACCTCAAAAAAAGTTTAAGATAGCATAAGTCGGAGCAGGGTGAACTTATCCGATTGAAACTCATATCACATAATGACCCCACCGAGTTCTCTAACATATGTTCCGGTATTTTTGATATCGATGACCTAAGGTCAGGTACGAAGCATGACCTCTCCATTGGAAATACATGGGAAAAATGGTTTTTACGGAATAACTCAGTAACGGATGGTGATAGAGCATTTATTTTAGCTGCATTAGACTCGCCTGGGCTTTGCGGTTCTAATGATATGCATTTTATATAATTTGACCCTGACCTGACCTCAGGTCAGGTCAAATCCTTGGTTTGACCTAGCAAGGTCAAATTATATATCATTCGATTCGACTTGCTAAGAGGATTCATATAGTTCAAGTCGTTTTGCTCTATCTTAACTTGTTCAGATGTAATGCCCGAAAAACTGAATTTTGTATGTTATCCCTATGACGGGCATGTTTTGACCTCTCGTGACCTTAAATGTGACCTGACAAAAAAATGGTTCAAATGTTTTCGATGGAGAAGTGGATGGGCAGCCCAACGCCGTTTACCGTTTTTCGCTACCTACCGTGGTTCTCGAGATCTTAGGGGGCGGGTACCCGCCCCCCCGTCAATGCGTGGCTCAGACCCCCGTCAATGCGTGTGTTAACACTGATTTGTAATTAACACGCGCATTGACGGGGAGGGGGTAATTAAGAATGAAGGAATTGTGCCGCAGAAATTGTACCCTCGGGTTTTTTAATCCTTCGCCCGGGAGGGGTCTTTTAGACCCCCTCGGATTTTTCCGAAGCGACCAAAAAACGGCGGCGCTCAGCGCCGCCAAACTTGGTTTAGCTGTTCCTTCATCAATTTTACATCTTTCCTGAAAATTTTGGCTCAAGGTCATATCAGGTCAGGTCACCAGGCCAGGTGAAGTGACCTCACCTCAAAAATACTTAGGACCGCATAACTAAAAGAAGGGTTAATCGATCAAGTTGAAACTCATACCACATATTGGCCCCACCAGGAGCTACAACATTTGTTCCGGGATTTTTGATATTGGTGACCTAAGGTCATGTGCAGAGCATGACCTCCCTATTGTCAATACATGGGGAAAATCATGAAATGAGCTTTTCTCAGTAAGTATGGATGGAATCAACTTCAAACATCGGTTGCGACTTGCTCTTAGCCCATTTCTGAAGCTGATGCCAAAATGTTTGACTTGTGACCTTTATAAAGTCACCTTAGGTCAAATAAGCATTTTTTGGTGTTTTTCTCTATAAATTTTGAATAAACTAAGATAGAGCTTTTATTTTGTCACCAAAGTGTTTGTATAGTCACTGGAAGTCAAATTATGTACATCATGACTATACCAGGTCAAGTTGGGTCAGACCGTTGACCTGGGTCAGGTCAAATTCTTACATTTGACCTGGCATAGCAATATCATATATCATTCGATTTGTATTGACGAGAGGATTGCAATGGTGCATAAACTATGGCTGTATCTTGTTTGGTTTGGAAACTATTAGCGAAAAAGTAAACGCCCTTATGCATGGGTGGCTCCCAATGCATTCCCAAGAACATGCCCAATATTTAGTGACCTGTAGCTCCCTAGGCTTTGACCTGACACGAAAATGAATGCCACTGTAATGAAAGCGCATCTCAAGAGCTTTCGAATGGTGTTAGAACAAATGTTTCTAGCTATCAGAGTTTCTGAGATATATGAGGTTTTCTTGGTACACCTCATATTAGCGATTTTGACCTGTTTTGACCTCTGGTGACCTTGATATTGACCTGACAAGAAAAATGACCGAAGTATTTTCGATATCATTTTCGAAGAGCTTTCGATTTCCGTTTTGCGCTTTTTTCTGGCTCTCTTAGTTTTTGAGATCGTGGGGGTCTTTTTTAGCCCCCCACCAGGGCGAAGGTGGCTCGTACCCTTCACCGGGGCAAGGAATAAAAACGGCGGTGCGTAGCGCCACCTTTCCTGGTACACCTTTTTCTGATCATTTTAAGAAATTTTGCCAAATTTTAAGTTTAGGACATCTCAGGTCAGGTTACCAGTCTAGGCCAAGTGACCTGACGTCAAAATTTTTAAGATAGCGTGACTCAAACGGGATGAACTTACTAATTGAAACTCATATCACATAACGGGCCCATTCCAGTTCTCTAACACATGCTCCCGTAGGCTAGGAACGTCCAGAATATTGTTGGACCAGCGGGCATTTTGAAGTAATTTCTGTCTAGTCAACGCCATAGGGTTAATGGTTAAATATCACGAATATTGGGGGGGCATGGCCCTCCTGGCCCACCCCGTTCCTACGCCTATGCATGCTCCGTTATGTTTGATATTTATTACCTAAAGTCATGTGCCAGCCATGACCTCTCCATTGGGAATACATGGGAAAATGGTTTTAACAGAATAACCTTGTAAAAGATTGTGATACAGTATTTATTGTAACTTCATTAGATTGCCCCAGTCTTTGCAGTTCTAATGATATGCATTTTTACCTAATTTGACCTTGTACTTAACTCACGTTAGGTCAAATACCATATTTGACCTGATTTGACCTAGCAAGATTATGTTATACATCATTCAATTCTTCTTGCCGCGAGGGGTGCAATGTTCTATGTTTTGCTCTATCTTTACTTGTTCAGATGTAATGACCAAAAACCTTCACTTACATATTATCCCTTTGACGGCATGTCTTGAACTCTAATGGTCTTAAATGGGTCTGGAAAAAATGATGCAAATATTTTTATAGAGACTTCGATGGGCTACCTAACCCTGTTGTTTACTCGCTGTTACCATTTACCGTTTTCTGGTATCTAGCGTGGTTCTTGAGACCTTAGGAGGGCGAGGACCCGCACCCCCCGTCAAAGCCAAGGTGGCTCAGATCCCCGTCAATGCGCGTATTAACTTTGGGTAGGCGAGTTTTCTTCTCTTCTCTTATTGTAGTTTGTCTGGGAGAACTAAACCATATGTTTAACATGAGAAATCAAAATTGAGCATTAGTTCTATCATTTTCAACCTTCCTATTTTGTATATAATCAAACTGTACGCGTTGGCAGCCCACGCTTAAATGGGAGGGGACCGGTCAAATCCCATCGCTATTTTCAGACGGTGGTTCTGTTGCAGATGCGTGCAGCCGCTCTTGCACCCGCTCCTCTCCATGTGCTGGCAGTGGCGATGCGACCAAGAAACCAACACAGTACTGCTGTCAGGAGCAATACGGATGCTCCTGCAGCGACAGCCCCTGCTACATTCAGGAATGCCAAATGCCTTGAGCGTTAGAATTGGCTCGCAGTGGAGCAGCTCCTGGTCATTTGGCATTTGCAGTCAGATGGTTTGCGACAACTGTTATTTGGCAGCGTTTTTATCGTGATATTATCTGAAAGTATTTTGTGTCCTTGCCCGTGATGCTGAAAACGATTTGTTGTCGAATAAAGTTCCTCTGGCTATCTGAACTACATAACAGAAATAATGTATGGATATTACGTGATGTATGTATGTATGTACGTATTGGTCGCTCACAGGGAAAACACGTGTTCTTGATGCTTAACCTACGCCTTGGTGGGCCTCCGAGTCATTTTCGCCCTGGTCGGGGGTGTTTAAACACCCACCCCGTGAGAACTCAGCCCTTATGCGGGATAGCGAAAAAACGCGAGCGCTCGTGGTAAGCTCATACAAATTAATGAAGAAACTACCAGTGCAGTCAAAAAGTAAGTTCCAAAACTCTCCAGCACAAGCATTTATTGTGTCATCGAAACTATTGACAACTCATTCTTCAAAATAACCTCCCCACATTTCCACACAGCGCTCCCAGCGGTAAACCAGTACTGCTATGGTCTTGGCGAGCCTTATTCACCAGCATGTCTGCCACACTGGTGGACTGGTATACTGGTCGTGCACGCACAACCTTTTGGGGGCAGAGAGGTGGCAAACTTTCACTGGAGTGATTGACTTTTGGTCTCTGGTTTAAAGAGTGGAAACCAACCCTCAGCCTCCGTTACTTTCTCATTCAGGAAGGAAGCTCTCGCCTCCTCGTAGGTATCTATCCAGACAATTTTTATCGATGGCTTGTCGGACAGTCTTCTGGCCGTCCGTGAGACATCGCGGGATCCACTTGGAACAATCTTTGGACATCTTTAGCTAATCGAAAATTATGCTCGATACCATTCCAGGACTAATCCCTATTGTTTCAGCGATCCCGTTCATGGCTCTACGTCGGTGGCCCATTACCAGATTTTCTGTGAGCGTGATATGGTCAGTGCCGCACGCTGTGGTGGGCCTTCCAGCACGTGTTTTGTCTGTCACAGTATTACGACCCTGCTAAAACTCTCTCACCCTCCTGCGTACTGCACTATCCGAGAAAGCTTGCTTCTCTAACACTTTCCCGAGCTTTAGATTAATTTTCTGGGCCAACTTGCCCTACACTGTCAAAATCTCATGGTGGGGCTTTGCTCGATTCTGGTGACTTTGACCATTTTCGGCCAGTCTTTAAAAATCCAATTGATGGAGTCTCGATAGTGACCAATCTGAAAGGCCTACAACTGAAAATAAGATATATATTGCAAGATAACATTTCAGCCTACACATTGAGTAAAAAGCACGTCCACTTAGCTGGTGTGTTAAGACGCGCATTGACGGAGAGCGGGTACCCGCCCCTTTCAGGTTTTTTGGAAGTAGCAGAAAAACGGAGGCTCGTAGCGCCGTCGTACTTGGCATACCCTTTTTCTCATCATTTTTACAACTTTTAAAAAATTTAAGGTCAGGTCATCTCAGGTCAGGTCACCAGTACTAGTCAAGTGACCTGACCTTAAAAAAGTTTAAGATAGCATAAGTCGGAGCAGGGTGAACACATCCGATTGAAACTCATATGAAAGATGGTCCCACCGAGTTCTCTAAAATATGTTCCGGTATTTTTTATATTGATGACCTAAGGTCAGGTACAAGGCATGATCTCTCCATTGGAAACACATGGGAAAAATGTTTTTTTTTACTGAACAACTTAGTGACGGATGGTGATAGATCGTTTATTTCAGCTGCATTAGACTAGTCTTGGCTTTGCGGTTCCAATGATATTTATTTTATATAATCTCACTCTGACCTGACCTCAGATCAGGCCAAAGCCTTAATTTGACCTAGCAAGGTCAAATTATATATTATTCGATTCGGCATGCTGCGAAGATTCATATAGTTTAAATCTTTTTGCTCTATCGTTACTTGTTCGGATGTAATGACCGAAAAACTTAATTTTCCTATGACGGGACGTTTAAGTTGGGTACGTTATCCCTATCACGGCATGTTTTGATCTCTCGTGACATTAAATGTGACCTGAAAAAATGGCTAAATTATTTTCGATGGAGAAGTGGATGGGTTATCCAGGGCCGTTTACCGTTTTTTGCTACCTACCGCGGTTCTCGAGATCTTAGGGGGCGGATACCCGCCCCCCGTCAAAGCGAAGGTGTCTCAGACCCCCTGTCAATGCGTGTGTTACGGTAGGGGACCAATTTAGGGGACGACGAAGCCGAAGGGTGCTGACGGTGGCAAAACATCCGCTCCAAAGAGACGGGTTTCCTGGTATGTGGCGATAGCCCGCCGATATAGTCGATGGTTGAGGCGAGATTTCAGGGCAGCTTAGTGAACCACGGCGGGATGGGACGAAGGGCAGGTAGTTAAGGGAGATACGGAAGGATCGGTAGAAAAAAGGGGGGGCATAAACTTACGATGGTAGATCCGGGCGAAGTCAAAGAGCTAGCGGGCAGAAAAAGGGGCGGGGAGAGCATGGACGGTTTCGGTGCCGCTTCTATATCGGTAACACTTGGCCTACGGGTGGTTAAAGGGGCTCCGTGATCGTGAGGGGCTGATTGGACACTTGCAATCAGGGAGGGCTGCAGAACTCAGCACTAGCTGAATTCCATTCCTGGAGCCCAAGGGTGTTGAGTGGGAGTGTCGGGACACAGGCTCACCCATCTGGAGGGGTCGGCCAAGCGAGCCGACATTGCCCGCTTCCCACCGTCAACTCGGCCCGCCACCTGACCGCGCAAGCGACGAGCACGACCTCTCTAGAATAAATTTAGTGTGATGCTGGGAGCAGGCGCGACGTCGCCACCATCGTTGACCGAGCGGGTCACGGCTACGATCGGCCGCCTCATCTGACCACCAAGAGGGCGGCCCGAACAACAACGCCTTCGCGACAGCGACAACCGACTCGCTTCGAGCGACGCGCCCCGCTACCACGCTCCCGTCACAGCAACGACATAATGTTGTTAACTGTCTTCTCTGGGATTAGCCTCCCCCAAACATATGGCTTAGATCCGCCGCTGTCCTTATTAAAATTGATAAGCCAACCCAATAGCAGGGAGCAGCGGTCACGAGGCGGTGCGACCAGACTACAGGTGGGAGTTTCGGGAAATTTTGCAGGCCCGGGCACGGGCCTGGTCTGCTGCTGGTTTTAGAAGCCCGTCACAAGCCCAGTATGTGGAAGAAATGGATTATCAAGCCCGGGAAGGCCCGGTATCATGGAAAAACCATAAACGACTATATACAGCAGTTATTTACTTTAAAGCTGTTTCAAATATATGTTTTAAGCCAATTTATCTTGTAAAAAGTTTTGGTTTCACCCAAAACCATATTAAAAAGGTGCATGTAGCATCAGTAGCCTGAGCTATCTTAATAATTCAGCAGAAAATGATACTGAAAAACACACAGTATAAAACATGGCTTGCTTATGATGCAAGCTTACTTCAGGTAATGACTAGCATCACCTTATAAAAACAATGGGCATTCTAGAGGTATGCACATGTCAGCTATAAGAATCGGAATTAAATAAGAATGATGAATGTCAGACATTTCCTCCATCTTTGCACTTTTATAAATCATTATATGCTGGCACGAGCCTCACAATTGAGTTCCAATAATGTTTATGAATAGAGGAAAGAGCAGTGACAAGTTTTCAGCTAAAACTTTTCAGAATATCATGGCGGAATGGCTGTAAATGAACCAAAAATCCTTCACATTGTCCCTCAATTGATACATGTGAACATTTTCTTTTAGTTTAGTCACTATACAGCTTAGAAGATAGTCAAAATACCGTTCTGCTTGGGTCAGCACGGTCTGCAAAGTAAATAAGCCAACAGGCCAACATGAACAAGGCCCATCAGCCATATACAATTATCAAACCACCAGCCATAAAGAACTATCTGGATAAAGAACCACTAGTTTTCCACAGGTTCGCACCAAACATGGAATAAGAAATAGTGCACCAATCTCCACCAAAAAGTAAGTCTGACACCAAAAAAAAACAACTCAATCCCATCCACATCACCTTTCGGGCTTCAGCACTATTTCTGTTTGTTTTGTTGTATTTTAAGGGCTTGCGCTTAGTAGGTATCTGAAACGCCGTGCTTGTCTACATTGGAGCAATCATTTATGAAAACATTTTTTACCAAAATTTACCAGAATAGTAAATTTATTTCAGCGAAAATATTCAAAGACTTTTGAAAATATATTTTTAAATTTCACAGTTTTAAAACATAAGTACAAAGTGTGCGGTGCATTTCTTTTTTCCTGAGAATAGGTCACTTTTTGCGCACTTGTTTCATATATGACTCTTTTCTGGCTTTGCAAGGCTTTACATCCTGCTCAAGGCCGCGGAATTTGCCATAATTTGAATATTCTGTTTTTGTGTTCTGTATTTCTACGTTTCTGTACATTTTTAGCGTGGTGGGAGGGAAGTGTAAAGTAAAGGTATCTTGGGAGGGAAGTGCTGTTATGTTCAAAGCCTATAATAGAAGTTGTATTTCATAGAGGCCAGGGACGTATCTCCACAAGGAAAATGCAACACATAATGTCAAGTATATTTTTTTTTTTGGTGCAATTTCAAAGGTTCCTTCTAAGGCTGACTGCTCTCCCCAGTATCTCCCCACAATTGAATAATTTATGTTTTGAAGTACTTCGATCAAAAACATGTTTTCTTTGCGCCTATTTCCTTGTTTATACTAGCCCTTTCTGAGTGGACTTTGCATCTTTTGGGCAATGAAAAAGCAAGATGAAGCTGTGGAAGGGTCAAACTTATTAACATTTGTTCTTGCAGCTAGAGTTAGTAGGCCAATTTGACAATTATGGGCTCCCACTAGATAGTTTGTACCCGACATATTCACTTCACCATTTTTCGTAGAGGACATGGGAATGGCTCCATAGATAACATTTTCTTTTTAACTGGAGGAGACAGCTTCTGGAAAGAATTGTCTAGCTAGTAGAGGTGGGACTTTTTGGTCCCGCGGTCCCGGCGGCGGGACCAGGTTTGGTCCCGGCGGGACTAAAGCCGGGACCAAAGGCTAGACGCCGGGACTGTGCCGGGACCAGAGCCAGTCTGGATAAAGAAAAATGCATGATAATGGTTTCCACATTTCATCTAAAACTAAGATAAGAGATAAAATATAACTGTGACTTTCCAGCACATCATTGCCTCCTTGATGCAATGTTCCAACTTTATAAGATGAGAAAAGTATCAATTCAACTAGATGAAAGAGAAAAAATAATGTTGCACACACACAGCACAGAACACAGCTCTCACTAAGTTTCATTCTTTGGAAACAACATTTTCAGATGTAATTCCTATTTCTTCACTTAATTATAAAGCAACTCAGTGACACAACCAAAATACAACCCAAAAATGGTGGGTACTGGGGTCAAAATCACTTTGAATTGAAGAAAAAACATTTTTTGCATATAGATACTGGAAGGCATAAAAACAAAAGCTTGATTGAAAAGAGAATTCTGGAATTGGCGATTGGAAATGGCCGTCCCTACCAACCCCACTGTTTCAATTGCCTTCTCTCTCTAAAAAAATACTCAACAGTATTTCAAATTACCTAGGTCTGTGCGTTATGTCGTGAATAAAACGCGAATGGCTTCAATTTCTTCAACAACATTCAACTACCGCACCACGCTTCGTTGTCGTAGACAACAACAAGAAAAATAATAAAGATAAAAAACAAGTGTGCGCCACTACTGTCTTTGAAGAAAAATTCAACCAAGCAGAAGCACAAGCTTTAGTAGCCTCAAGGCTAAAAAGTATTAAAAACCATGTGATAATTCAGTAAATTTTTCCTTTATTCTCTTACTAAACGTGATAATGTACTATTTGTCTTTAGAACGCCGTCTGCGGCTGCTGTAAAATTTTTTGTCAATTTTTTTGTCAAAAATTTTTTACAAGCAAATATTGTTATTGCTATTAATAATAAAAATTTGATTTGGTAAAAATAATTGAAAGCCATTTAAGCACGAATCAGAGAAGACGTTTTTTGCTACAAGCTTTGCTTTCAATAGACCTATGCTTGGCCTCCATATTTGGAAATCCATACATGGACATTAGCCCTATTGTTTGTGTGTGTGTGTGTTGGTTGGTTGTTGGGAAGGAAGGAAGAAAGAAGGAAGGTGGGTGTGTAAGGACATTTCTGGTGCCGTTACTGCAAACAACAATAGTGCATAGCTCAATGTTAGTCGCGCACCGATCCAGTGTAGACACGCTGAGTGGCATGAAAAATTGGGGGCATCCCTGCCCCTCCCCCTTTGGAACTGTGGGTTTGCACCGACGGGACGTCAACATTCCTGGGCCGAGACCGATGATCATTTCAAAAAAAAAAGTCAAGTACTTCTTTGGGCCAGGGCACTTTGAGCCAAAGGAAAGGAGGCTCACTACGCCTAAGCCCTGGCCGAGCTCTCCTCCGGAATAAACTTCCTCAATCTCACAGGCTTCGAAATGAGGCCATAAACAATGCCGCGCACATAGGCTCCGAATGGCCGGTGAATGATCGCGGGAGGAATGACACTTGCCGGGGTCGCAAGTGAGAGGCAGGGCGTGGCAGATGGGCCCTCCTCGGGTGAGGAGGAGACAGAGTGGACAGTCTGGTGGCAGGGGGCCCGGCGGAAAGGTGGCCAAGCAACGCGCGGGAGAGAAGACCAGAGGCGGACTCGGAAACGGCTCCGGGCAGGAGAAGGCAAACCGATTCGGCGGCAAACCCACAGTCAGGCAGTAAGTGCTCTGTGAGCCATGGGCATTTCACTTCCCTCCCCGCTTCATTCGGATCAAACACATCCAGCGTGCCTGCATGTCGATTAACTAGGTTATTGGGGGATGTACAGAGACGTCATGGTGTGTCGTGGTGTTTATGTCTGCTTGGTTACAGGCGACCCTACGGGGGGCTTCCTTGTCCAAAAGTGCACGGATCGGTGCGGAATTTTCGGATGAGCAAAATGGGATTTAACAACGGCAAGTCTTGGATAGGGGGGATGTGATCACTTCTTTGGGGGGGTATCATCGAGCGGGATAAATCAGTTCAAGGGGGAAGGGGATCGATAACATCCATATGGCGTAAATGCGGCGGATGCGGCACGCATTGTCTTTTTGTGACGAGGATAATATTCATGATTTTATTTTGCGGGCTTGGCCGTATTCGATATGTGTCTGTTCATGCCAATTGCGGAGGGCTATATGGTGAGTGGGATTGGGAGAGCCCATAAGGCAAGAAGGAAATGTTTTCCTGAGGGGGAGGGCATTTGCGACCTAAGGGTCAAATATAGAGCCCGACCGTTTTGGAAGGGGAATGGGTGCTATTGCGGCAGAACGATGTCATAATTTTAGTCGTCTTTAGTCTTTTGGAAATCGGAGTACGCTGCTAACACGCCAGCGTTCGTTCAGTTTGTGGCGGCCCCTCAATCAATCGGTGTTCTTCTCTAACCAGGATTTATAGTTGGATCATGCCCGGGATTCGTAGTCAGGTCGATTCCCACTGCACCTTTTACTCGAGTCGGTATCCTTTTTTTGTTTTGTTTTGTTTTTGTTTTGTTCTATTCCGCCGCCCGCGGATCCATCTATGAGTATTTCTGCCCACGATTGGTTATTGGTCTTAAGACAAATAAAGGGTGAAAATAGACATATATTCTCTCATTAATTCCTTTCATTGGTAATTGCAATGCGCGATGTAAGACAAGCAGAAACCGGGCCCCTTTTATCTGGGGGAAGCCCATCGGTACTTATCGCCACACCTTCCCACGTCGTCGTATCATTAAGCGGAAGGCCGCTTAAAACGTCAAAGCGTCCTCCCCACTCTTCAGGAACCCTCCGATTCAATGCGCGTTCCCGTTCTTATTATTAATATCAAGGGGGTAATACTATTGGGCGTGGTCTCCAAATCGTAATTCATTCGCAGGCTTGTAGGGGGGAGGCTATCTCTAGTTTTAGGGGCAGGAGGGGTAGTTTTGTGGGAAGGCCCCACCTGGGTTACCCTAGCCAGGATATGGTGATTTCTACTGGGTAACCTTGTGCAGCTTGGATATTTCGGTGAGCCATACTCGGAAAACGAACCTATCCATCCCCCACGGGTACAGGAAAATAGGGTGGAGCTCGTAGTCCTCGCTCGGCCGATCCAGTGGGTAAATCATGTCATTTCCGATCATCCTACCGTCGGCTGGGCCCCGTATCTTTGTTCTTTCCCCGTGAGAACCCTTTTGTATGGGAAGGAGTAAGAAAACTGGCAGATTCCATTTCCCAAAAGGGGGGTTTTATCTTGCTGGTGATCATAATTAGGTATATGTGGTAGGTGTTCCCTTTTCGTGCTTGGGGCGCTCAGGAGACCACGTCAATGAATGCCTTCCCCGGGCTAACTGGCGACATTTCTGGTCATAAAAAAAGTGGGGGAGGGGTGTGGCCGCATTGTGGCCGCACGGTGTGGTCATATGGATGATGGATAGACCCTCCTCACTTCACAGGGCGATCATACTCATCGCAGACCCAGATAATAACTAATACCGCTAATGAACGACCGGGACCAGGGGTTTAATAGGGGATGTCATAAAGGGAACCCAGGTACATATGGAGCCGCACGATACCACTAGTTTCTGCCATTGTAATATCACTACTGATGAAAAGGAAAATCTTTGCGGTCCAGGGCTTGCAGTTGGAAGGGGGTACCTTCCCTCTGGCGTTTAAGCGATGATTGCGCTGGGCGCCCGGTTTCTGCGCTTGTCTCATGACCGGCCGGCGCGTCGCGGCGTGGCGCCGCCGTCAGCGGAGGGAGGGAGAGCGAGAGAGTGGGAAGAGCAGTGTGGAAAGGTGCAAACGCACGTCAGTCAGCGGAGGTGCGGGAGGTGCGAACGAAGATATCGGCGCCGCCCGCCGACGCGGTTGAAGTGGTGAAAGGTTCGACACCTCTGGGGGAGCACCAGGTAAGTAGGGAAAATTATTCACGGGGAGGGGGACACAAAAAGGACGCCACAGGGTTAATGCACCTCTTGACGCAGCGTTTAGGCTTAAAATTTTTCTAAGCTTAGGCGTTTCTGTAGGCGACAGTAAGGATAGGTTGGCATAGGTTTTCAATGTTCCATGGGGAGGAGGAAATTTAACGTTGCATGTGTCAGTCAAACCATAGGGTTCTGAATTCAGAATCCCCCTTATACTCCGTCCCAGGAGCGGGGGAGAGCTTTAGTTTGGGGAGGGCTAGCATGCATAGGGAAGCCCTATTGTTCGTGTACCGCTTAGGTAAGAAATTATTTCACGAACGAGATATGCTAAACGCTGCTAAGTAAGGATAACACCGAGTCACGTCTGCTTTATCGAGTAAATATAAATATGTCGGAAGCACCGTGCAGGCACGGAAATTCCAACACTTGCTTCTTATTGCCCTTTTGCAGTTTTCGAATCGACGTTTAAACAATTCGGATAGGCAATGGGGATAACGCAGGGTGGTTGGCTACACGCAAGAGAAGATTGAACCAGTGTGATCAGCGTCGCCGCGCCGAGAATCGACAGGGTAGTGCGTTGTTACACTTATCAGCTCGGCGGAGTGCCAAGCTCCGCACTGGGAGGTGTATATCCGATAAGGAAGAGCAACTGGACATAAATTAATGCACAGCTGTCTATATTACGTCTGAATTAAAGAAAAGCTGACGCCAGCAATCGTGCGGAGTGTCAACGGTATTTATAGTCACCCACCAGTCAGAGAACCCTAGAAAATGTCAGCGTGGGAGCTAGCCGTGAACTTGGAATATTCGTTGTTTCAAAAGGCATAGCGTAACATAACAGTTCTGCCTTCGAGTTCCCGATTAGACGTATCATTTTCTTGTTATTTAAAGGGTCACACTTCGTGAGCTATCCATTTCGCCCTTTTTGGTCGATTTCGCCCTGCTGTGTAACGCTCCCTGCCGGACGTTGTGTTGCCTCAAAGGGTGTTTTACAGAGCTGAGTAAAAGCTTTCCTTCATATTCCAAAAATTATCTGGGCTTTCGGAAAGGGAAAGCCATCTCACTTCGCATTATCAGTACCACATTAAGGGACTATTGTAATCGCCGGCGCATATCATTCAATTATAGCGCATGGCGTCCGAGTGACAATTTGTTTATAGAAATTCAAATCAAGTGACGTATTCTATAAACTATCTTATCAAAAATGTGTTAAAATAATATTTGGCCACGCACAATCATTTGCTTATGAACTATTCCTTCTCTCTGAAACCTAAAATCTTATAGCTACGGCACATCCCCTCGTGAACATATTTCCCATGAAGGTATCTTGGATGCATTAAGCATGCACATTCATACAATTCTAAGGATTATGTGGACAGGAGAGCACGCTTTTCTTTACCCGCGATCGGGAACTGAGTTTTAGCGATGGTAGCACTCCCGTACGGGTCCTTGGCCAAAATCTAGCAGAGCGTTATTGGTATTACTGTAACCGCGAAGTTTTGCAGAGTAGGCTTAGTGTAAGGTGTGTCCAAGGGAATTTTCAGGCGTTGTTGCATCTAAAGAGTATGCTTGGGGGGGGCGAGATGCTTCAATTTAGTGGGTCCAATGCGTGCACATGCGTGGGTAGAGCCGTAATGTGGATTGGGGGGGGCCATTTGTCCCGGGTTAAATGATGCACGTCGAAAACGCAGACGGGTTAATACGAAATTCCGCCGGTCATGGGGGTTGAGTTTCAACGAGCCTATCAATTTTAGCAAAATATGCGGAGACGCTGAATATATATCTGGTGAACATTACAAGTCACTTCCCTTTGCAGCCTGGTAAATTACATTAACAAAGAAATTGAGAATAAATGGTTCGATACATTGGTGCTATTTAGTACAGTAGGTCGGGTCTCAGTGGGAGAAATATTGGTCTCTACAGCAATGGAAACATATGCCCCCAATTGAGCCTCCAATATTGTGCCTTGCAAAGTTATACAAAATTGAGAGTACATGGTTTGATATACTTGTGCTATTTAGTGCAGTAGGCTTGATCTCAGTGGAAGATATATTGATCTCTCCCAAGCAACGCAAACATATCCCCAAAGTTAACCTCCCATATTGTGCCAAGCAAATTAGTTATTAAATAGGGCATTATGCTGCCCATTGGATGTTAGGCCGGTGATGCCGCGTCCGCCAAGACAGAGCACGGCGCGCATGCTCAATGCGTTGGGTTCAGTATTATTAGACATACCATATAAGCAACGGTGTTAAAAAGCAGGGAGGGGGAACATGGCGTATCATTAATCCTGGAGACGATGTATAGAGGACTCGACGAACGAAGGAGGGTATATGAGCGATGGCATCTCATCAGCCGCGGCGGGTGCCCCGTTCATGCTGGGTATGACGGACCCAGCGGCGTCTATTCGACAGCCCTCGTGAGGCACGGTTACCGAGAGGGACCAGGTGGCGATTCCCGGTGTCAGACCCTGAACTTTCCCCCTTGTTGCCGCTCATTCTTTGGAAAACCCTTGTTGCTTCTCACGAATTTCCGTAAGCCCCTTTTTGCACCGTTTGGCCATACTAATAGTGACTATAAGAATTTTTCTAGTAATTTATCATTATTATAAATCCGATCTTCTCGAGTTCGAGATCGATCGGAACCTGGCAAAGTTTTCTGACAGAGGGAGGAATGCCAAGGGCCACATTACTTTCACCGGAGGGTTGGGAAAACATTCAAAACTCCAGGGACCCGACTATTCGGCCGTTATTGGGTTGGGGATGAATACATGAAGTATGAAAGAAGACTGCTTGAGACGAATGCACGTGGACGAGAATGCTCTAACATAAGGACCGGTGGACATCCTGTCGGGGGATGGTTAGGATGGGCCCGGGGCGGGACCGTGTCACCCCGAGTAAGGGAGCTACTTTGGCCGGGAAACAAAACGGGGGCCTCGAAGGGGGAAAGGGACAGGCTCATGACACTGATAGCCCATGCCTCGAGTTGCCGGCTGCGTAGTGCCTCCGATTGTATTGCTACAATTCACTTACGCCGTCCAGCCGACGAACCGTACAGACGGGAAACCCCCCTGTTGGTTACTGGGCCTGAGTGGTTCCAGTCTTTGATCGGTCCTTGGAGGAGGACCGTGGGATGCGCCATGGGGCCTTAGCGCATCCATGGTGCGGGTTCAATTTGGTACTGTCGGCCAGGGAGAGTCGAGGGTCAATTCGAAAAACGAACTGACCCTGGTCCAGGGAGAGACCGCAGTCGATTTAGTGCTGTCGGCCAGGGAGAGTCGAGGGACAGTTCGAAAAACGAACTAACCCTGGTCCAGGAGAGACCACAGTTAATTTGGTGCTGTCGGCCAGGGAGAGCCGAGGGGACAGTTCGACTGATGAACTGACCCTGGTCCAGGGAGAGACCGCAGTCGATTTAGTGCTGTCGGCCAGGGAGAGTCGAGGGACAGTTCGAAAAACGAACTGACCCTGGTCCAGGGAGAGACCACAGTTAATTTGGTGCTGTCGGCCAGGGAGAGCCGAGGGGACAGTTCGACTGATGAACAGACCCTGGTCCAGGGAGAGACCGCAGTCAATTTAGTGCTGTCGGCCAGGGAGAGCCGAGGGACAATTCGAAAAACGAACTGACCCTGGTCCAGGGAGAGACCGCAGCTAATTTGGGTACTGTCGGCCAGGGAGAGCCGAGGGGACAGTTCGACCGATGAACTAACCCTGGTCCAGGGAGAGACCGCAGTCAATTTGGTGCTGTCGGCCAGGGAGAGTCGGGGGGCAGTTCGAAAAATGAACTGGCCCTGGTCCAGGGAGAGACCGCAGTTAATGTGGTGCTGTTCGGCCAGGGAGAGCCGAGGGGTCAGTTCGGCTGACTGACCCTGGTCCAGGGAGAGACCGCAGTCAATTTGGTGCTGTTCGGCCTGGGAAAAAGCCGAAGAGACAGTTTATGCTCCAGGTTCGTGTGCGTTAGGCTGGCCAGAGACGGACGCGTCCTAGGTCTTCCTTTCGCGTCGACGGGCCGATGAGGTCGCCGAAATGACCTTATTCCTGGGAGGGGTCCAGGGGCGACCTGCGCTCCTCTGACCCCTATGCTCGGCGGCGCCCGCGTGGCACCGCCGGCCGCGGCGACGTTCCATCAGGATCGTCGTTAGATTTCCGGGCGGTTAGGTGCAAAGGTCCAGAGGTAGAATGCACCTTTGACACCCCCACGCCTGATGGATCCGAATGGTGTCGCTGGCCATAGGAAAACGGGTGGGGTCGGGAGAGGGGGCGCGCCCCGATTATTACAAGCGATACATTGTCTGTAGAGAGCCACCGGCCGTGGAAATATTAATCTAAGGCCAAAGAAAGGGAACAAGTTATCGAGGTCATACGTTTTTTTTTTGCGAACTTATCAAGTCTACTGGGATATAGCACGTGCAGTTCGGAACGCAAATTGTATCATTTGTAAGGGTCTGGGAGCATCAGGAGGTCAAAACCTTAAGGTAGGATAATGTTAGGAGTCAAACAAAAAAGGGGATTAAGACAGTCCCTGGTGCCGCTTTTATGTGGATTAGTCGAGGGAAGAGATTGGGCGGGGAGGCGGGAGACTTGCATGCACGCTGGATCAAAATTATATCCCTCTGCCTTCTTATGCAGTGTGTCTTGGCTCATGTTGAGTGCTTGCTTGTTCTGTATGTGCGCATGCCCCGCCCCATCTCGTACGCCTGCGTTCGCCACTCTGTTAATCCCCAAACAAATATGAGTGTGAGGGCATAGGGAAGGCGGCAAGGGCAGCCCGCCGCCTGCTACTCCGTGGCGCGGCTGCCGCGCGAGACGCGCAAACGCCGCCGCCGTTCCCGACGCAGGAGCGCGCGCCAGCGCGCACGCCCGACAGCCGGCCAGCGCGCGCGCCCGTCCCACAGGTGCTTACCTAATTTTTTTGGAGAATTACCTAGGTATGTAAAACATTAATTGTCAGTTCCTTCATCCAGTGTATCAACTCGCATAATTCTTCATAAACAGCCAAAAACAGTCCTGTAGTCACATGGTAACTGCAAAAGTGATATGTCAAATTGCTCCTGTGCTTTGGTGATTTGATCTTAAGGCTCTTGAAGGTATTCGTGTCCTGACCTTCCCTGATAAAACTTAGGTAAGCTTATTGATTGAATGTTTATGGATCGACTGAAGGGAGGTGAGACCCCGTTCAAGTTGTTTGGCAGCATTACGTCATCATGGCTGGAGAGGCACTACAGTTACTATGCAAGGGCATTGGAGAAATTGCACTTTTTCGAAGCTCTAAATAACCTGTTTTAGAACTGTATCAACAAAACTTATATGGCTGAACAGAAAGCTAAAAGATTTTTATTTGTGAAACCATCAGACGTTTTGCAAAAACTCCAGTGAAGAATATTATTTTTACAAATTTTCCAGAGCGTGTCAAAACAAGGACATGTTCAGCGCTAACAGCTGTTTGCAGTAAGACTAATCTCGATTTTGATTGGCTGTTGATTTCTGACCTTTGATTGGCTGTTGGTGGTACTTGCAGCAGAAGACAATAAACACCGGTGATCTCTTGAGCGAAGGTAAATTTATTTCTCTCGGCTATTAGGTAGGCCTGAGTTGATCAAATAAATGCATGCCCTTTCAACAAATTCTTTGAAGTGTTATAATTTTTTCATTAGATTTACGTAAAATACGCTGCTCGCCGTTGAGATCAAGGTTACTGTCAAATGGGTGAAACAAGTTGATTTCGATTTATACTAGATTGGTGCCAAATACGCCCAAACTTGGTATGTTTCAGCTCATCCTTCCAAAAACTTAGTAGAATCTCCTATAACTTAGTAGAAAAGGGCGGTGACGTCATCATGGGAGGACTATATTTAGTAGGAAACTTGGTTGTACCCGTAGTTAAAGTACCCTTACCCTGGTGTGATACAGCTTGAATTTGGATTGATGTATAATTTCTTAGGTACCTTTTAAGGGTTTAACATGTAAACATTTCATCAGAATGCATTGTCAGATAATTGTGGCCATTTTTCATGATAGTACGTAAGGATTTCTTGAAGCTATAGTTCATACTTTATGTTGATTTGTTTATGTAATGATGATATAAATTTGCGTAATATGTTTGGCTCTTAATCCACAAGAATTAGTATGTTTAAAAGCCAATAAGTGGGGAAAAAGGCTGCCGGGACCAGGCCGGGACCACATCTTTCTCGCCGGGACTAGGCCGGGACCAAGAAATATTGGCCGGGACCGGGACTGGGACCGGGACCAGCTTTTTCCAAAAAGTCCCACCTCTACTAGCTAGAGCTAGGTGTTAATATCAATATGTTAGCAGCAAATTGGTTAAATGACTTCCCTTGTAATGGTATACTGGCAATATAGAAGTAACGGTTTAATTACAGAATAAGGTGAGCAATTGCGTACCATATTCTAATGGCCATTTAAAGACACAATCTTATCTGTTGAAAACGAATTTAGCAACCATTTCTTCCGCAAATAATTTTCTCCCATCGAAACTCCCTCCTATATTACCACTACACTACCACAGAAATGTCGCGCACGACACCAACACCACACAGCACAGCAACGCTACTGTTTATTAAAGATGCCAGATACCATGCCAGGATAAGAGGGATAAAACACTCCAAAATAAAAAAACTCTACATAACGCAACGACGCTCGTCAGTTTGTACAATGGCGGATGGATGTGATAGTTGCGAAATAAAATATTATCAGGCGATTTCTGATGCGAGCGAAGCAGGTTAGGTTAGGTAAGTTTTAGTTAAGTTAGGTTAGGTTAGGTTAGGTTAGGTTAGGTTAGGTTAGGTTAGGTTAGGTTAGGTTAGGTTAGGTTAGGTTAGGTTAGGTTAGGTTAGGTTAGGTTAGGTTAGGTTAGGTTAGGTTAGGTTAGGTTAGGTAAGGTTAGGTTAGGTTAGGTTAGGTTAGATCAGGTCAGGTCAGGTCAGGTCTGAGTGGATGTGCCGGCTTTGTTTTGTTCATGCCGTTTTGTTCCATTCCTTCTGTACGAGTGACAGAGCTTTTTGAAGGTTTTCTAGAGGTTTTATTAACTAGTGTCATCGGTCGACTTTTGGATAACTACAGCCTGCCCCTGCTCGTGCTACGATTGTGATCAGCCGTTTTCACAACGTGAATAAATTGAAATCAACCTTGGGTGTCTTTTGGTAGTTTTTTTATATTTTCCAAGCCAAAAAACAGCGTTCATTTCGGTGAAACTCTAGAAGTTTGAGAAATATGCTTACCCAAAATTGAAAGCAATGACCATAAATATCTTGATTCTGAGCTTTTCCGGGCATTAAATTCAATAGATAAATCTAAATTAATGGATATATATTTTGGAAATATCCCAAGATCTCGGGCGTCTTTTTGAAAAAACCGACCTCCAGGGTCGGTTTTTTCAAAAGATACCCAAGCCTCTAGATCCCGTCTTTTCGGTCTCCAGATTTGTCTGGAGAGATTTTTCAGAGGCTTCCATATGCAGGAGCGAATTTTGAGGTCGGTGATTTATGCAGGACTTGCCCGCTTGACGTCACTGCCTACGTCATAGCCAAGAACCAATCATTGGACAGTATTCTGGGAGCAGCATGGCCGCGTTCAAGGCCCGAGAGAGAGAGAGGTCGCGTTCGGGGAACGTGTTAGGGAAAAGTTTGTTCTCTAATGTTTCTTTTCTCACGGTATATGAGCTACGATCGTTATTTTACGTGTGTTTAGGAACAAAAGTTAAATATTTGATTGAAATTATTTGATCGTTACCAATTTTTTGCGACAGTCAGGCAGACATTTTTCCCATCACCATACAGATCGTTGGTCAATTAAAGGGGCAGGTGCCCCTCCTATCGACCATCTGTGCCCCTGAATCATAGGCGGATCCCGGATAGCCGATCGGGGCACCTTTCCGGGTTGGCACCATCCAGACCAGGAGGGTGCCACTTTTGAACAAAAAACTATGAGGTGGGCGCCAAATCATATCGGTGGGCGCCGATTTTCACATCCTGGGGAGGGAGGGGTGAGAACCGACATTTCAGGGCAGCGCTGTGACCATTTTAGGGGGCGCCGAGCGTCAATCGGAGGGACACGTACCCCACCCCTGGATTCTGCCTATGCCCTGGATGGTTACGGTGCCACCTGAAGGGTTGATGGCGCCCCTGAAATATCGCTTTTCACCTTTTCTCCAAAGATGCGAAAATTGGCGCCCATTGTTAGGATTTTGCGCCCGCCTGAAATATTTTGCCGGTCCAAGGTGGCGCCCCCTGGTCCTGATGGCGCCCCCGGGAAGGCCTAGACGGCGCCGACATTGCCGATCGGGGGCACCTTTCCAGTGGGTGCCACTTCTTGCCTGCAAAACTTTTCAGGTGGGCGCAAAATCCTATCGGTGGGCGCCAATTCTCGCATTCTAGGGGGATGGGAAGCGACATTTCAGGGGGCGCTATTCAACTTTCAGGAGGTTGCCATGACCATTTCAGATGGCGCCGAGGGTCCATCCTACCCCCCCCCAAGATCCGTGTACGCGAGGTGACAGAACTAGTGATGTGGGAGGTGACAGCACTGGTGAGGCGGGGGTGACGGCACTGGCAAGGTCGGAGGCGGGAGGCGACGGTGTTCGTGAGGCGCGAGGCGATGGATAGTTGGGGGGAGGTGGGGGAGACCATGACGCCGTAGACTGCACATCGGCTCATCGAACAGTTGAGGCATCTCCTCCGTCGATATATCGCCGGTGTCACGTTCACGAGTGTGTGTCGAGGACTGACTGAATCAGAGGGGGCCACCGCTGTTCCAAGGAGCCGCCGCAGGCCCAGGTTGGGCGGTCGCTGCCGCTGGCCCGGGTTGGGCCACAGTTACCCAGGCGACTACCGTTGCCGCAGGCCCCGGTGGGGAAGCTGCCGCCGCCGAATAACTTCTCACAATGCGGCGACCGGCAAGTTGCCGCGCAATCTCCAGTAGGCGGCAACTCCATCGGTCATAGCTTACCAAACATACATAGGGGTTGTAGGTCAACATGGTGAAATCGGCAGTGTGCGTCTGAATTTAACACGCGCCCCGCAGGGGGGTGAAATTCGCCCCTCCTGGTTTTTCCAGATATCTCAAACACGAACAGACGCACAGCAACGAAACTTACAGTACCTTATTCCTAATCAATTTTACACATCTGACCAAATCTTTGAGTTAGGTCATGTCTGGTCAAGGACCTATTCAAGGTCAAGTGTCCCGACATCAAAACCTAAAATTACGAGTTTGAAGCGGTGCTCAGGGAACATCAGCGAACCGATCACTTTGAAACTTCCACAATATGATAAAATCATTAAGGTCTACAAATCTGCTATCTCGGAATTTCTATATTTTTTACCTAAGGTGGGGTCAATTTCTTGGTCACCCCATCATAAGTCTATGGTGAAAAATAGAATGGGCTCGTTTTCAGTAAATATTGCATAGATAAAGCTGAAAATCCCCAAGCCGTCTATTCTTACCACGATCTTGAAAATTAAGTTGAGTTTATAACCATCTGACCTCTCAAAGGTCATATCAGGTCACGGGAGCATAGAGTGATTATTTGGCCAATAACTGCTCATTGAATTGAGATAAAGCTCCAATTTTGCTTGCATTGTGCTTATATTGTCACGAGAAGTCGATTGATATGCAACATAACGATACTGGGTCACTCTCTGACCCTGACCTAGCTCGAGGTCAAGTCATTTTCACTATTTGACCTAGGAAGGTCATATTATACATCATTCAATTTGCAGCGATGAGAGAAATCCAATGATGCATAAAAATTTGCTCTAGCTCCCCTGAGGGCAGATCTAGAGAGAGAAACGTACACTGCTCTGTTGTAAGCCTATGGAATCTTCCTTGACCTATGCTGACCTCAATATTGACTTGACATGAAAATTCTACGTATAAAATCGCTTCGTCTTGTCAAGAGCTTTCCAACACCACCCATAATTTTCCTTTAGTTTTCGTGGGGACCGAGATACGAAGGGGGCGCGTCATGCAAGAGACCCCAGCTGGGCATGTTAAAATGGTACAAGAATGGTAAAAGCAGTGTGCCTCAACTTCCCACCCTTTGCATAGAATCGTACCATCCACTGTATTTTCCTGGAGTAAATACGCAATAAATGTCAGCTGTAGATGTCTAATGTGCAAAGCCAAGCTTGCTGAAGCATGTGGGGTTGATTCACCCAGCATGTCAACCTCAAACTTTGGTTCACATCACTAGAAGCATGGGCGCCGAAAGCGGGGGGCATCTCCCCTGTTGGCCAACCAAAAGGATGCCCCTCCAAATTTTTGGTCCATTGCCATTCATGCTTTCAGGTACCAAATATGCTCAAAATTCGCCTTCCCAGGTCAGCACCAGCTGGGGTCTGTCCCCCCCTGTAAAAACTCTGTGACGGTGCCCCTAACTGGAAGGGGCGCCGATGTGAGGCATCATGTGACTTGCTGACACATGTAATTCACAAGTGGTACCAAACTTAAGCCTGATACTGCACCACTTTAATAATTATTGGGGCTTATCGACGCACCAACTGCCAGGGTCATATGGCGTCGCCAACTCTTTCCCTGTTGGAAGGGTTTCTCGGGAGCCAGCTTGCTCCTTGTTCAGGGAAGCCGCCGGGCCCTGAACCCGGGTCGGCTGCGTGGCAGACAGCTACGCTGACCACTCCACTGCCGCGCCCCCCCCACTGCACCACTTTAGAGCTTGATACTTTTAAGGTATCAAAGTATGAATCCCAAGAGCATGACAAAATGATCAATATCAGGAAACTCCTTTACTTACTTCTTACTTATCTCAGGAAACCCAGTATCTTTTTGGTAAATGAGCAATGCAACCAACAAAGCTACGCCATCTTATTATGGTGAATTAGCATTAATGCCTGTAGGTATATTTTGAAAACAGGGATAATCTGTACATATCCTGTATTTCATTTGGAACCACCTTGAAGCAAACCTCTTAAAATGACAAGAAAAGCCTGACCTGGCCTGAAAAGCGGATATAGCTCTATTTCAATAATAAACAAAATGTTTTGTATTGCTCAGTCAGCAAAGTATGGCAGCAGGCCAAATGAGTCGCACCAGCCACCTAAAATTCTCACACCGTCAGCCACCAAAAATTAGCACCGATCTGCCATATACCAGGGAGAAAAGCGCACTCATTCCCACCCACACAATGCAATGCTACCTCTCTTATTAGGTAGTTAGTTGAAGACTTTTTATAAGGCCCCTCCTATGTCATTATAACCATTTAGCCATTATTTGTTAGGTTTTCAGTGTCACCTTCCTCACACCAGTCTCAGAAATTTGCACCAGGTTGATAAAATTCGCACCACTCGCTCCTGTCGCCAAGGGCACTGGCACTGACGAGATATCGTTAAAAACGCCATACTTTGCACGCTAGTGTATTACTAGTTGCATAGCACATATACCCAAGCAAACCTGAGAAACCAAGATAAATCATAATTTTCCAGTAGCACCCACTTCAAGGTGAAAACCGCTTACAGTCAAAACACCCATACCCTGAATTAAGGATACCGGACATCACCACTTAATTTTTATTTGAGGAGATGCTCAGACTACAAATAGCGGGGGGAAAACATGCAGTGGGACAAAATTTTGGACCAAATTCTTTGTCTTCAAATGATACTGCTCAAACAATTCGCCAAAAATTTAGCAAGTCTCAAAATTTGGGTGGATCCACACATTAATTGTAATGAGAATGCAATTAAAACACCATTCAACCCCGAAAATTTGGCATAATATCTACCCTGATTTACATTTAGGGATTCCTCTGCCTGTCACCCTTTGTTTAGGACACCCCTGCTCGTATGCGAGTTGGCTACCTAGGTAATACACTTTTTCTCAATGTAATTGGAAACTTGCCCGAGTATTACACAAGCAGACGTTACCCTAATCCCTACTCCTTTTGTTTTGAGCTTATTACACAGCTAATATAGAAACTGAGAGAAAAACGATATGTAAATTGAAGCGACTGGGTAGCAGGAGCATAACTGATGCAAATTTCACTCATTATACGACTTATTAAAGTTGAATTTCATTCTTTTTAATTCCGCAACACTCAACACAGGGAGCCCGGCGACTGTGAAGCATTGCCAGATGTGCCAGATAATTTACTCAATAAATTCCCAAGACTCTTGTGAAATTCCGACAAATGGCAGCAATATTACAGTGCTACCAAAAAACGTTTCAAAAAGACACCCAAGATTTAATTCACGTTGTGAAAACGGCTATTATTGAATATTTTGGAAACGGTAGCTCGGCGGAAAAAAATGTTGTTGGAAATTTTGTAGGGCGTGCTGCAATCATTCGAATGAGACAACTTTCTTAGTTGTCAGTGATTGCTCACCTTATTCTGTAAATTAACCATTTGATTTTAAATATTGATTCAGGTTTAAGTAACTTGCTTTTGACCCTGGCATGAGTAACAGATACAAAGCTAGAGCTTCATGCTTTTACATTCCTGATGTATATCTAAAAGTCTCAAAATTAACTGTAAATGCATTTTCAAAAGCTGCTGGTGCATGAATAAGATTATGTTTCAGTGGAAAAAACTAGGTCTGTACTGAAGAAGGCTTATTTACTTACAGAAACTTGACTTTTAAGTCCCAGTTCAGTTGAAGCCCGAAATGAGCCTGGGCGAAGCCCGTTATCAGCCCGGCATTGGCCTAAATCAGGCCTTCAAGCCCGGTCCAAGCCCGCGGGCCTGGGCCGGGCTTTTGCCCCGGGCCCCCGGGCCTAGCAAGTCCCACCTCTAGACCAGACCGAAGTTAAGGTGGTCTGTTGTTTAATGCAACATGGGGAGGTCACATGATAGCTTCACAGCAGTGAGACACGTATTCTTCTACACTTTGCACCGCATGCATTTTAACATTCACATCTAACGCTTCCTTTATTACCTGCTTCGTTCCATACGCGGAGCCATGATTTTCGATAGTGGGACATTCCCATACTGGAGAGCGTCGCACGGCTTAAGACGGCCCGCAAGTGTTGGCGGGATCCGAAGACATCACTACGCTAGTCTTGGGTGGGCGTTAGAGATCTTGTTCAATCAACGGCGGCATTGAGCTACAAAGCGATTTAACTATGTTTTGCGATATTTGTTCCCATTCCAGGCGACATCACAACAACACTCACAAGCAGCCCAACCCTGGCAGCCTATATTGCACCAAAGTCCACTGGCAGCACACCCCTACCCGCTGGCGTGGCAAATGTCTGCACCTGCAGCATACCCACTATCAGCCCGGTACCATAGGCGGATTCAGGGGAAGGGGTAGGGGTAGGTGCCCCCGATCAACCATCGGCGTTCCCTTAAATGGTAACGGCACTTCTCTGGAAGATCGATGGTGCCACTTGAAATGTCGCTCCCGCCCCGAAATCCCCCAGATGCAAAAATTGGCACGCCGCTGTAGAATTAGGCGCCCACCGGATAGGTTTTGTCGGCCAAAAGTGGCACGTCCTTGGTCCGGATAGCGCCCCCCTCCCCGGCAAGCTGCCCCCTCCCCCACCGATCCTGGATCCAATCATGCCTGCTACGCAGTCGTATATTTACCGGTCGTGCACTGCTACTAACCGACGTCACACCTCTACTCACTACCCACATGACAAAACTACCACAAAAGTAATTCGAATAATGTAACTATGGGCTCCTTTGAAAATATTCAAAAGCGAAGGAATGGAGTTCAACAACTTTGACAACAATTACATCTTCAATAGCCTGGTGTGGATTTAGGCTTTACATTGCATAAGAAGGGATTGCTGCTCATTTGATGCATTTTTGGTGGTGATGCACTCATCAGAAATGCAATTTTGAAAACTTTTGGTGGCCCAGTCGAGTAGAAGGTTTTTCATTTTGCCCAATTTTCCACTTTTTGGCTTACCATCAACCCATATTACCAACGATATGCAAACAATTGCACTGGTATAGTAGTTTGGTTCGTTGGTGTTCCATTCACTTTGTTCTTGTTGTTATAGATTGCACACATAACGGTTATTTTTGTTTATTATCTCCGCTTTGAGTTGAGCTTGCCCTGGCTCTCCATAGATGGCGCTAGCAGCGTGGCATGGTAAGTGAATACTGATTTCCTCGGGGACCGAAAATATGAACAGCACGCGAAAGGCGAGAAACAATTGCAAATTGGATTGTATAAACGCACTTAAAGAGCTGTTTTCAAGAATCACTGACGTTGTTAACACTTTCTCAAGTAGGTATTTTAACCCTCGCCCCACCGGGGGGCCATCGATGGCCCCCCTAAGGTTTTTCCGGGATAGCAGAAAAACGACGAGGCGCAGCACCGCGGTTGAGGGCTCTACCTCTCACTGCATCATTTTCCCATCATCCCTGAAATTTTTTACCCCGGGTCACCCAAGGTCAGGTCACCAGACGAGGTCAACCAAGGTCACCTCACTTCACTTTAGAGCTCTGTAAGAGCTACATTTCAAAGTCGATCGATTTGAAACTTCCTACACTTCATGACCCCTCCAGGGTCTACAAGGTGTATATCCGGGATTTTTCGATTTCGTGCCCTGAGGTCAGGTCACGAGGCGACCTCTCCCATTGGAAAAGCATGGGGAAAAGCTATTTCATGATATAAAAGCCACAAAAATGATTGCAAATACTCAGACTGCTCAGAACAACGTTTTTGGACACCCTTTCACGGATCCCAGGGGTCATATTTGCCCTTTGACTTTTCCAAGGTCATCCAAGGTCACCGGAGGCAAAAACAGTATTTTGACAATAACTTTTGACCTAATTGAGCTAGAGCGGTGAAACAAACACCATCGTGTTTGTCTTGTCACTGGCTTTCATTTGATATACGGCAAGATCACTTTTTGACCTTTCGTCACCTCAGGTCGTATTAGGTCACAAGGTGACCTCTGGCGGTCAAACCACTGGCGGGAGGTCTGTACGTTCCACATAGCGGAAAAAGTACTGGCAATTTTCTATCAAATGTACTTTACCAGGCCTCAATAGCTCTAATGACATAAGAGTTATGCCCAGTTTGCTTAATCATTGCATATTTGAGTGAAAATAGCCGATCTTGACCTAATTTGACCTCTGGAGGTCAAACCATTGACCTGAGCACTAAAACATGCGAAGTAATTTCTTACTGAATTCACGCGATCTTTCTATTGCACTTTGCAGATTTGCGCTAACGCCCATATTTTCGGAGTTAGAGGGGGCCATCGATGGCCCCCGGTGGGGCGAAGGTAGCGCCGGACCCCCGGTGGGGGCGCGGGTTAAGCAAACCATGACCAAACATGCTGCTGCTGCTGAAGTCCCGACGATAGCCTTTTACCAATAGGCGCAGGAGCCGGGGGGGGCAGTGGTGGTTGCTGTCGCACCCAATTTTCAGAGTGTGGCAGCAGCCTCAATCCCCCCTGGTTTGAGCCGATTCTGGAACTTCTCCATTAATATTTAAGCGATATGCCCAATCACCCCAGACCACACCTACGTGGAAGCCTCCTCCTCCAACTTAGTCCTTTCCTCCGACTAGAATAGTTCCTCTGCCTATGCCTTCACCGACTGAATTCTTCCGTATTTGCGCCAAAATGACTCTGCAGCATCCCTACTTCGACTAAAAAGCGAGGACATCAGTATTGAGGCTAGTGACCTCTAGCTCAGTCTCCTCTGACATATTTAGAGGCCCTTGTGGCCCAGAAGAGAATTATTTGCTTCACGTGTAGGGAAAGGATTGATAATTTCTAAAGTTGTGGTCTAGCAGAAAAATTGGACTGGTTCGGCTTTATGCAAAGATTTTTAAAAACGCCACATTGATCACCAGGTTTTAAGGACTGAAGAAAATGTTTCCGCTGTTAAAAATTGAAAATGGACGGACGGTTATATCAGCAAAAAATAAAGGAGCCTTACCGTGAGTTTGGCAAATCAAAGGGCGTTTTCTTATGACAAGAATGGAAATTATGGAGGAGCAGAGCAAAGATGAGTGTCATATTCCTATGGAAGAATGCAATAACAGGGTAACAGCTGAGGTTATGGATGTGTGTGCCAGCCAGCATATCACGCCATACACGTGCAAATCAGGCCATGCTGAAGGAACTAAGAGGGCTTTGGAAAGAAAGAGAGGCAAAAAGAATGATGCAAACAGGTTTGGCAAGCGGGCTACTATGTATAACAACGGCTGCAATGGACTTGCTGTTTGATTCCAGCAGCCGGGAACGTGAGCTTGGACTAGCAGAAGCCAGTGTTTCTGGCCGATCAGCCAAGTGCCAGACGTCTTCAGACAGGCAGCCTCGATCAGGAAACCACAGCGCGATGGCAGAGGAGAGCTCAGCGGGCAATTCGAGCAGTCATAAGAGGAACAGCCGTCACCTTCCCGAGTCAACAGGTGACGGCCGAGCCAGCAAACACGCCTGTGGAAACCGTTTTTTGGTAACGCTATCATCTGATAGGCTGTAATGACTCGGTAATCCCGATCAAAGGGATATGATTTTTGTATGAGCAATCACATTGTCAGAAACCAGTCTGCTCATCAATTCTAACAGAACACCCACCAGGTATAAAGGGGAAGTCCGTGCAAGAGTACGCACTTAACTTTCTAAAGGCTTTCGCTTTTCTCCTATACGTCTAACAGCTAACAATTTTAAGTGGTCGTTTAGCCTGAAGAATTGTCTATGTATGGTCCATGTTTCAACTCGATGTCTTTAAATAAAAACTCGCCACGAGCCCATCAAAAATAACAAGTCACGTGCGTTCTCTTGCCGGAGTGGGTCGGCAAGAGTACGCAAGAGAGGAGGCTGGAGTACGCACTGATGCCCCGCTGTGCTTTAGGTGCATAGGCTATGTTGCGAAGTTTTTTTCGCCAAACTAGGCCATTGTATGATTTTATATCGTTCTGAATATACAAGAACTATGTTGTAACGTTTGGTTTTCCAAATATGAATTACGGACTCAGTTCCGAGCAAAAATTAAATTTTCCTATCTCTTAAGCATGCGCACTCTTACCCAATGGTCTACTGCGTACTCTTGCCGGACATGCTCTCTTGGGAAGAATGTCTTCATAAACATGTTGGCAGGCGTTTAAGCGTGAGCCCCGGTCCTGGACACACTCCTAGCTCAGTTTTCTTACGGATGAAAGACTTATACAATACTTTTGATAATAGAAGCGTGGTTCACAAGTTTACCCAGTTAAGAAATCTTACTTCAAGGGTGCCCAGAAACTTATTTTGCTCTGTGCTCCCGCGGAAAGAACAGGAGTACGTTTAATTTTGGTGTGCAGCCTAGGTACTGACCTTGCTTTTTATACGAGGGTACCCACCATCTCAGTGGTTGCTAAGTTACCAACACAGCTGCTGCGTACTCTTATCTACGGCGTACTCTTATCTCCTGCGTACTCTTACCCGCCCTTACCCTATATATATATATTGGGAGCAGGTTTTCTCTATATATGTTTCGTTAAAAATGACAGAGAACTTAGCATTCGTTCTTTTTGAGTTAAGAGACTCAAGCTTGCGAATTAAACGTCTATCGTCTTGGTCAAATTGATGCAGAACTGAACTAAAGGCCATTGCATGCGACGTTTCATTGTTACGAACAACATCCTCAGGCATAAGTGATACATATAACACTAAAGTGATACATATATAGTGATAATAATAACAAAATACAGTTAAAAACTTTCATCGTCTCGGATCGAAAATGGTTAAGACTTCTTTCAATCGGTGGCTTAGAAATTTGAATTCAATCACACAAAATCAAACGGAGGGCGCTTATCATTATAAAATCAATAATTATCAATGAAAACTATCCACAAAACTATCCAGTTTCAATATTTGTAGCATTCAGACTTTTTAAAATATTTTCGACTATATTTTTGTAGAAAAGCCTTCAATCTAAATGACTAAAGCTCCAGCAAAATGTCCGATGCAGCGTCAGATGCTGAATTCGCCGAGGCTATAACTCCTAAACCATTATACTGAGAAACCTAGCCCTATATTTTCTTGAACATCCAAGATATGAGGGTGTTATTTCAACCGACAGCTTGTTCAATGTCTCGTAGAATGCCTCATCTTCAAGCTTTAAAATGGCTCCGGCATCGCGGCAATGACGTCAGTGTCTCAAGTTGCCACGCAATTTGAACAAGGGCTTTATATAAACCCGTGCCCCACCGGGGTCCGACGTCCCCTTCGCCCCACCAGGGGCCATCGATAGCTCCCCTCTCACTATGAAAAGATGGGGGCTACCGCAAATCTGCAAAGTGCATCAGAAAGCTTGTGTGAATTTATAGGAAATTACTAACATGTTTAAGCGCACAGGTCAATGGTTTGACCTCCAGAGGTCACGTTAGGTCACGATAGGCTATTTTTACCCAAATATGTAATGATTAAGAAAACTGGGCATAACTCTTAACGCATTGGAGCTACTGAGATCTGGTAAGGTACGTTTGATAGGAAAATGTCAGACCTTTTTCCACTATGTGGTACGTAATGACGTCCCACCAGTTGTTCGACCTGCAGAAGTCACGCCGTGACCTAATATGACCTGAGATTACAGAAGGTCAGGAAGTGACCTTGTCTTATATCAAACTAAAGCCAGTGACGACACATACACGATGCTGTTTGATTCAGATATTTACCTTAATTAGGTCAAAAGTTATTGTCAAAATACTGTTTTTGACCCCTGGTGACCGTGGACGACCTCGGAGAGGTCAAAGGGCAATTGTGGCCCCTGTGATTAGTGAAAGGATGTCCAAGAACCATTTTCTGAGCAAACTGAGCATTTGCAAACGTTTCTGTGACTTTTAGATCAGAAGACAGTTTCTCCCATGCTTTTCAATGGGAGACGTCACCTCGTGACGTGACCTCAGGTTATGAGGATGACAAATCCCGGTTATACATATTTTAGACCCTGGAGGGATCATGAAGTGTATTAAGTTTCAAATCAATCTAAATATAAATGTAGCTCTTTTCGAGTTCAAAAGTTGAAGTGAGGTAGGCTTAGTTGAACACGCTTGGTGACCTTACCTTGGGTGATCCGGGGTAAAAAATTTTAGGGATGGTGGTAAAATGATGGGGTGAGAGGTAGAGGCCTCAACCGCGTTGATACGCCTCGCTCGTATTCTGCTATTAAAAAAATAACTTAGAGGGCATCGATGGCCCCGGTGGGGCGAGGGTTAACTCAGATGACCAGATCAGTTTAGGAGCCCGGCTCAACTCAAGGGCCCCAGGTAGGCTCATACAGCGTCGCAGAACAACTCAAAGCGGCCACTTCAAGCTGATGGCACTCAGCTCAAATCAGGGGCTCCAGGGGCGGATCAAGGCTTTTCTCAAGCAGGGTGCGAATTCAATATTTGGGAGCCCGTTGTTTTCGGTAGGAGGCCCGCGACCCGGGGGGGGGGGCGCGGAAAAACGTTAAATGTGATGGAAATAAGCTTTAAACAAAGATTGGTGCCCCACACCCAGCCCGGGGACATTTTACATCCACCACACGTACACGCTCGCATGTTCTATATAGTCTGTACATGTATCCCAGTCCAAGATTAGCTATATATATATATATATATATATATATATATATATATATATATATATAGACAGGACTTTTCACTCGTAGCACCCATGCGGGAGGACCGACAGCCGGCCGGGAGGCGTTTCTTTCCAGTGCTTGAGGCCGGCCCAAGGCCCGCCAATCGCCTTTTCGCCCCAGCTTGGATCCACCCATGAGGGGCTCTATAACTGTGCGTGAAACCTAGACAATTCAGAGTCCCTGAATAGCTCAGGGAGCCCCAGGTCGACTCATAGGACTTCAGATCAGCTCAGGGGTCCAGGTCAGCCGCCAACAAGATTTCCAGGTCAGGCCCGGTTCCTATGCCTGTGCGCTGTATAACCTGTCTCTGCCGGGGGCGATGCCGGCGTTACACCCATGTTCCCCACTTCCTATAGGTAAGTGAGACATTTAAATGCGTGCCAAAAACAGTGTTGATTGAAGCCGTTGAAAGTGCGCCATAAAGATGTAGCAGTGAGGTGACGATGTGGCAGAAGACACTTCGCGTCGGCCTGACTGTGGGTACTACTTCCGTTCGTGTTTCCAACACAAATTTCCATCAAAAAGTGTTGTCTTCAGGGTAATACGTAAATTCATATTGTAGCTTTATATTCATATGGCAGCACCGATAGGCTGCTTACAAGCAACCTACGGGTGTATGTACCCAGGTGCTGCTTGGATCTGGCAGTGTCATGGTGCTGAAATTCTACATCTAGACAGAAGCAGCCTTAGGGTGCTGAATGATGCTTACCCGATGGGTGCTTAGTTCAAGCACCTAAGGTGCTAATCAGGTGCTTAGTTCAAGCAACTAAATGCTATTCAAGTGCTAAGTTCAAGCACTCAAGGTGCTAGTTAGGTGCTGAGAAGCCCGTATTATTAGGTGATAGCTTTAAGTAGCCTGCTAACACAGGGATCTGAGCCAGTGGCGTAGCCAGGATTCGGCCAAGGGGGGTCCGATTACCGTCGGGGGACCCCCCCAGGCCGGGGGGCCCTTATTAGTCGAAGCCCATCTCCTATATGTGTCGTATAATATTTTGGCATTATAGAATTTACACAACAGAAATTTTTATTCTATCCCTTATTAAGTGTTTGTTATTATTTTGTTTACAGTTTGATTTTCTCGATCCAACCAAGTGTTGGTAAATTTAGGTCACAAAATATTAAGGCTGGTCCATACCTATATCACAGTGTGGCTATAATAACAGTTTTTTCGCATATTTCGGGAAATCAAATGCTCCTGCGTGCATGATGTTAAACCTGACTTTACCTCAATTCACTCTGGTAATCAGGTATGAAGTTATTGAAGGTCAGTCGTTTTGAGTACGAAGAAATGGTCTTCTACGGAAAATGATTACCAATTTTTTTCCGGGTGTCGAATTCATGAACTCTTTAATCGGAAAGTTTCCAAAGAAATGGGAAAATAAATAAAAATGCAAGGGATATGGTGGATGGTGCCATGAGAAACATTTTGGCTCCGGAAAGAAAAGTTTACTCCCCGGAGCGGCGTAATTTGACCCTGTAAAAATTTTAAGGGGTTTACATGACTCTTTAAAGACGGGTCACTTGACTCACCAAATAACCATGGAACCCGCCGATTCAGAGTCAGTCGACCCTTCATTTATGTACGATGTGACCCTCCAAAACAGGGTCATGTGACCCTTTATAGGAGGGTCATATAAAATGCCCTGGAAAGGATAGTTAAAATAAATCGCTTCGAGTACTAGCAGCAAAAGAACACAAACGTTTGGTGTGTTCCGGATGCCATATAACGTCTATTCCGCAGAAAGATCATGATGAATTCACCACAGTTACTTTCTTACCCTTGCTATGTTGTAAATAAACAAATTACCAGAACAATAGGCGCCTGAGATAACTATCGCCTTGGATTGGATTACTCTGTCATTGTTTGTTTAAACCGTTCATACCTATTTTTATTTTTTGGGGGGGGGATTATGCTCATCAATGTGTCATTTTCCTTGTTTCTCTGGTTTCCTACGAAAATATTTGAAAGTTTTTTATTTCAGAATATTTAGGATGGTAGTTATTGGGACTAAACTAATAGATTGAAAACCAGCTGAAGTTCCAAATTCCCTGTTCGATTTGCAATTATGGATGCTAAAATTAGATTTATTTTTGCCTTTCCTGCAGTAATGGCGCCTGATCGACATGTTTCACTTTGTATTTTTTGCACACAATGGGAAAATATAAATTTTTCCGAGGCATATCATTTTTTAAAATCTTCTTCGAGCCTAGGATCTCAAGCGATATCTCTGGATTGTATTCTAAAATCTAAAAGAAATGGAAAGGAAAAAGGACGCTCAATACAAAGGATATATGAGTGTGCCCCAGATGCTATATACACTGGCGGATCCAACGGGGGGCAAAAAAGGCATTTGCCCGCCCCCAAACAAAAAGCTCGGGGCAAAACTATGGTTTTGCCCACCCCCCCCAACAGCGATGGACCTCCTCTTTTCCCCGACTGCTTTTTAGTTTATAAGCAAGATTTTGGTACTTCAGTTCTCAACTTCAAACAGAACCAGTTAAGTTCATGGTAAATATTGGGGCTTGGATAGGAAAAGTATCTCGAGCCCACATTTCTCACCCTGTTCTTTTTTTGCCTTTTGCCTGTTAAACCTAAAATTTTCCGACAGATCATATTTTAGCGCAATTTTTCATTGTGTAACGTTTTTTTTGCTTTTCGGCATTGGTTTGCCCCTCCAAACCGACCGGCTAGATCCGCTACTGGCTATATAAAACCTATTCCATGGACAGTCCTCCTGATGAAACCGCTCACTTACTCCTCCCTAGCCATTGGTTGGAGATCCCGGGGGCTTGGGGAGGTGAGTACTTCCTAAGACTTTAGGTCTCTGATAGGCTTTGTTCAGGGCTTGTATTGCTATGTCAGTGTTAAGCCACCCAGGACCATTACCCACCACCCCCGCCCCCTGACCCCTGGGGTGGGCCGGGGGCTGGGAATGATTTCCGACAGCCCTCTGAGACTAACCCTGGGGCGCGCCCTGAGACTAACACTCGAGGAGGGGAGGCGTGGAAGCACCCCTGAGTATTTGGCACGGCACTCCTGAGACTGCCTCTCGGAAGCCCAGATTAGCCCTCAGAGACCTAAGGCTAACTCGGGGCCGTGAGACCAAAATTCGGGAGCACATCTGAGAATTACTCTCAAAGCCCCAAAATTAGCTCTTGGATCGCCCGGAGACTAGCTCCCGGGAGCACTCTGAGACTAACTTTTAGGTGCTCCTTGAGATTGACTCTCGGGGCCTCTTATGCAACAACTATGGGGGGGGCACAGCCTCAGGCTAAATCTCAAGGTCTCCCAAGATTACCCCTCGGGGGTCTCCTGAGATCAGCACTCTGCGGATCAAATGAGACTAACTCTCGGACTCGCACTGGAGGGGGGGGTCTGGCACTAACGCGCATTGGAGGCGGGGCCTGGTAGGCCCCCCTAAGATCTCAGAAACTAAGAGGCATAGAAAAACGAAATTTGAGAGGTGGGTGGGGGTTATGGTGATCTACATCATGACCAATCTTTATTGACCTAGGTTAATCTCTTTAAGGTCAAACAAGGTCATAAAGGTCAAAACTTGGCAATGCTGGGGACCGACCGGTAAATGCCGTGATTATGCGGAAAATTAGCGGGAATAAGGTAAAGGCGGACCAGGGTCATATACAGAAGGTCCCTAAAGAGCCTTCCCTTCAGTTTTGGGGTCAAATTCATTCAAGGTCATTGACCTGTAAGGTCACGATATAGTATACTACTTATAATGTACACTTTGACTAACACTACAGCCACTGTTTGGCGGTAAATGAGGATTGACCTTTGCAAATGACGTTTTACCTTGCCCTTTGACTTGACTTTGGTATTGGGGTACCTTATCGATGACGTCATAGCATAATATACGTCAGACCGGGTAACGTCATTTGACCGAAAGCACTGTGGTCAGTGACCTTAAAATGCCGATATGACCTTGACCTGTGACCTGTGACCTTGACTTGACCTTGACCTTCATGTGAGGTGACCTTGACATATAATCCCGGTTATATGGTGTTATTACTTCACCACTCGGTCTCCAATGCAAGCTAACTGGTCCGACCGCGCGATTACGGCGATCTCAAAATGCAGGTCTGACTTTAAAAGCCTATAAGCCAAAACATTTTTGACCGATTTTCAAAAACTTTTCTCCAATCGACGCGCTATTGAATTCTGTTTAATGTGGCAAAGTATCGTGTTTCGGCTACGAGTGGCTCTCCGTCCACCCTGGAAAGAGGTGGGGGGGCCTCCGAGGACCCCCTCCAGTGCGCGTGTTAAATGTAAGCTGACAAAAAATAGTCTAAATATTTTAGATGGAGAAATAGATGGGCTATTCATCACTGTTTACCGTTTTTCGCTACCTAGCGTGGTTCTCGAGATCTTAGGGGGTGTGTACCCGCCAAACCCGTCAAAGCGAAGGTGGCTCAGATCCCCGTCAATGCGCGTGTTAAAACTGTACGGAATTCAGTAAGTTTACATAATTTTTATTGCTATTGCTGCCGTTGCTATGTTCCTGATTCTATTGCATATATGCTGTCCAACCTGTCATTCCTCGCCACTCCCCCTCCCCCAATCCTGTTTCAAGGCCTTCGAACGTAAATCACAGCACCGTCGTTGCAACTGCGTTGTTATAAGCCAGGTGTCGCCCCTGCCAGGCCCAGTTTGCTCTCTCACTCAACGTAGGGAGGTAACCGAGTCGGGATCCACGGTTCAGGACTGGTCTTACAATCGGAAGATGAAGTATTTGTTCGTACTCCTGCTCCTAGCCTTCCTGGGGACCACGCTGATAGGTAAGAGTATCAAGAATTTTGTATTGTTTTGTATCCATAAACTAAAACAGATATGATATCTGGCTGCTATGTTCTAAAATATGACGTCTTACAGATATGAGCTGTAGGAATTGTACCGAAGAAAACATTAGCTTAAAAGAACTTAACATTGATTTGTAATCAACGCGCGCATTGACGGAGGGAGGGCGGGTAACTAAGAAAGAAGGAATTTTACCGTAGAAATTGTACCCTTGGGTTTTCTAGGAGACAGAATGAAAACCACGGTGCGTAGCGCCGCCGTTCTTGCTGCACATCTTTCTGATCATTTTCAAAACTGTTGCCAAATTTTAAATTTGGGTCATCTCAGGTCAGGTTACCAGTAATGGGCAAATTACCTGACCTCAAAAAAGTTTAAGATAGCATAAATCAAACAGGGTGAACTTACCCAATTAAAATTCATATCACATAACGGGCCCATTCCAGTTCTCTAGATCATGCTCCGGTACTTTTTATATTTATTACCTAAGGTCAGGTACGAGCCATGACCTCTCGATTGGAAATACATGCGAAAAATTGGTTTAACAGAATAAGCTAGTAAATGATGACGATAGAGCGTATATTGTAACTTCGTTAGATTGGCCCTGTCTTTGCGGTTCTAATGATATGTATTTTTACATCATATGACCTTGAACTGACGTCAGGTCAGGTCAAATGCCATATTTGACCTGATTTGGCTAGCAAGTTAATATAATATATCATTCAAATTGGCTTCCTGCGAGGATTGCAAAGGTCTATTTCTTGCTCTATCTTTATTTCTTTCCCATGTAATGACCAAAAACCTTCATTTACATATTATCCCTATGACAACATGTCTTGACCTCTAATGGTCTTAAATCGATCTGAAAAATGATTCAAGTATTGTTTATAAAGACTTAGATGGCTACATAGCGCTGTTAACCGTTTTCTGCTATCTAGCGTGGTTCTTGAGATCTTAGGAGGACGAGTACCCGCACCCCCGTCAAAGCCAAGGTGGCTCAGAGCCCCGTCAATGCGCGGGTTAACTTTGAGTAAGCCAGTTTTCTCCTCTCCTCGCATTGTAGCTTGTCTGAGAGAAATAAACCATCTGTTTAACATTAGAAATCAGAATTAAGGATTAACTCTATCATTTTCAGCCTTCCTACTTTGTATATAATCGAACTGTACGCGTTGGTTCTGAGAGCCCACGTTTAAATGGGAAGGAACTGGTCAGAGGCCATCGCTTTCTTAATTCTTTTACAGATGCGTGTTCCAGCTACGCAGGCTGCAAACGCCACACGCAATGTGTTGGCAAATCAGTTCAAATTCTTACGAGCAACTTCGGGCATCTTCTTAGTGGCAACGTGACCGAAAGGCCAACACCGTACTGCTGTCAACATGTATTCGTATGCTCCTGCAGCGAGTTTCCTTGCGTTGAGGATTGCGCAATTCCTTGAGCGTTAGAATTGGCTTCCAGTGGAGCAGCTCCTGGTCATTTGGCATTTGCAGTCAGATGGTTTGCGATAACTGTTATTTGGCAGCGTTTTCATCGTGATGTTATCTGAAAGCAGTTTTGTGTCATTGCCCGTGATGCTGAAAACGATTTGTTGTCGAATAAAGTTCCTCTGGCTATCTGAACTACATAACAGAAATAATGTATGGATATTACGTGATGTATGTATGTATGTACGTATTGGTCGCTCACAGGGAAAATACGTGTTCTTGATGCTTAACCCACGCCCTGGTGGGCCTCCGAGTTACTTTCACCCTGGTGGGGGGTGTTTGAACACCCACCTCGTGAGATCTCAGGCCTTATGCGGGATAGCGAAAAAACGCGAGCGCTCGTGGTAAGCTCATTCAAATTAATGAAGAAATTACCAGTGCAGTCAAAAGAAGTTCCGAAACTCTCCAGAGCAAGCACTTATTGTGTCATCGAAAACTCTCCAGAGCAAGCACTTATTGTGTCATCGAAACTATTGACAACCCATTCTTCAAAATAACCTCCCCACATTTCCACACAGCGCTCCCAGCGGTAAACCAGTACTGCTATGGTCTTGGCGAGCCTTATTCACCAGCATATCTCCCATACTGGTGGACTGGTATACTGGTAGTGCACAAGCAGTTTTTTGGGGGGCAGAGAGTTGGCAAACTTCCACTGGAGTGATTGACTTTTGGGTTCTGGTTTAAAGAGAGGAAACCAACCCTCAGCCTCCGTTACTTTCTCCTTCAGGAAGGAAGCTCTCGCCTCCTCGCAGGTATCTATCCAAACAAATTTTATCGATGGCTTGTCGGACAGTCTTCTGGCCGTCCGTGGACATCGCGGGACCCATCTGAAAGAATCTTTGGGCATCTTTAGCTAATCGAAAATTATGCTCGATACCATTCCAGGACTAATCCCTATTATTTCGGCGATCCCGTTCATGGCTCTACGTCGGTGGGCCATTACCAGATTTTCTGTGAGCGTGATATGGCCAGTGCCGCACGCTGTGGGGGGCTTTCCAACACGTGTTTTGTCTGTCACAGTATTACGACCCTGCTAAAACTCTCTCACCCTCCTGCGTACCGCACTATCCGAGAAAGCCTGATTCCCTAACAACTTCCACAGCTCTAGACTAATTTTCCGGGCCAATTTGCCCTACAGCGTCAAAACTCTTATGGTGGGGCTTAGCTCGATTCTGGTTGCATTGGCCATTTTTGGCCAGTCTCCAAAAGTTCACGTGACGGAATTTCGATAGTGACCAGACTCAAACTACAACTGAAAATAAGACACATATTGCAAGATAAAATTGTAGCCTACATATTTAGTATAAAGCACATAGACTTAACTCGTGTGTTTAAGCAATGGATCTCTGGGAATTAATTTTTGACTGCACCTTGTTTATCTGACCCTTTTTGACTCATGTCAATATTAACACGTGCATTGACGGGGGGTCTAAGTAACTTTCGCATTGACGGGGGCGGGTACCCGCCCCCCCCTAAGATCTCGAGAACCATGGTACGTAACGAAAAACGGTAAACGGCCCTGCATAACCCATCCACTTCTCCATCGAAAATAATTAAACATTTTTTCAGGTCACATTTAAGGTCACGAGAGGTCAAAAACAGCCGTCATAGGGATAACATGTAAATTCCGTTTTTTGGCCATTACATCTGAACAAGTAAAGATAGAGCAAAACGACTTAAACTATATGAATCCTCTCAGCAAGCCGAATCGAATGATACATAATTTGACCTTGCTAGGTCAAATCAAGGGTTTGACCTGACCTGAGGTCAGGTCAGAGTCAAATTATATAAAATGCATATCATTAGAACTGCAAAGCCCAGGCAAGTCTAATGCATCTAAAATAAATGCTCTATCACCATCCGTTACTGAGTTATTCCGTAAAAAACACTTTTCCCATGTATTTACAATGGAGGGGTCATGCCTCGTACCTGACCTTAGGTCATCGATATAAAAATACCGAAGCATATTTTAGAGAACTCGGTGGGGCCATTATCATAAAATAGGAGTTTCAATCGGATAAGTTTACTCTGCTCCCACTTATGCTATCTTAAACTTTTTTTTGAGGTCGGGTCACTTGACCTGTAGTGCTGACCTGACCTTGGATGACCTAACCTTAAAATTTTCACAGAAGTTGTAAAAATAAGGAGGGAAAAGGTATGCTAAGTACGGTGGCGCTACGCGCCGCAATTTTTCTGTTATCTCCGAAAAAACCCGAGGGGGGCGGGTACCCGCCCCCCGTCAATGCACGTGTTAAGGTCATGTGACAGGCCAAAGAAGTTGGCATTTTGAGCTTTAGAAGTAAATAAGTTTTCGGGCTCCAACATCTGATAGAATCATTATTTAAGCACTTTTCGCTTCCTCTTGTCACGGCGAATTGAATAATTTATAATATGACTATACTAGGTCAAAATACAAAAATGGCCTGACCTCAGGTCAGGTCAAATCCTTGATTTGCCCTAGTAATGTCATATTATATATCATTCTATTCTGCTTGCTGCAAGGATTCATGCAATTTCAGTAATTTTGGTCTATCTTTACTTGTCCAGATGTAATGGCCAAAAACCTTCAATTACATGGTATCCCTATGACGGCATGTTTTGACCGCTAGTGACCTTAAATGTGACCTGAAAAAAATGGTCCAAATATTTTCGATGGCAAAGTAGATGGGCTACAAAACACCGTTTACCGTTTTTCGCTACCCAGCGTGGTTCTCGAGATCTTAGGGGGATGTGTACCCCGACCCCCGTCAAAGCGAAGTTGGCTCAGATCCCCGTCAATGTGCGTGTTAAAATTGTACGGAATGCAATAAGCTTACATAATTTTCTTCTTGCTATTGCTGCCGTTGCTATATTCTTGCTGCTATTGCATATATGCTGTCCAACCTGACATTCCTCGCCCCCCCTCCCCCAATCCCGTTTCAAGGCGTTTGAACGTAAATCACAGCACCGTTGTTGCAACTGCGCTGTTATTTTTTTTTTTAATTTTTGTCCAACTTATTTCCAGTACGGCTGCTGGAGTCGGAGTCTCACTAAAGTCCTCAAGGGACTTGTCACGAAGACCCCGATCCCACCACCCCAACGAGCAACTCCCACAATAAAGGGATAATTTAGAAGCCAAAGTTTAACGTCCCACAAAGCACAGGTATGGCCACCCCGCTCAGGTCACCCTCTCACCAATCAGTTGCCAGCTGACCTACATCGGGCCAAACTATTGAGCGCCGGAGCGTCTCAGGGGAACCGATCCCTAGCCTCGACATGCACTGCCACTGCATGCTTCTGAGCAGCGGGCCGGAGCCCAACGCTCTACCAACTGATCTACCGGGGCGGCATAAGCAATATGTCGCCAGGTTTTATACAAGCCAGGTGTCGGCACTACCAGGCCCAGTTCGCTCTCTCACTCAACATAGGGAGGGTACCCGAGTCGGGCTCCACGGTTCAGGACTGGTCTTACAATCTAAATATGAGGTATTTGTTCGTACTCCTGCTCCTAGCCTTCCTGGGGACCACGCTGATAGGTAAGAGTATCAAGAATTTTGTATTGTTTTGTATCCATAAACGAAAACAGATAAGGTATCTGGCTGCTATGTTCTAAAATATGACGTCTTACAGATATGAACTGTAGGAATTGTACCGAAGAAAACATTTGCTTAAAAGGACTTAACACTGATTTGTAATTAACACGCGCATTGATGGGTGGTGGTTGATTAGGAATGAAAGAATTGTACCATAGAAATTGTACCCTCGATTTTTTGGGACCCATAATAAAAACGGCAGTGCGTAGCGCCACCCTTCCTGGTACATCTTTTTCTGATCACTTTAAGAACTTTTGCCAAATTTTAAGTTTGGGCCATCTCAAATCAGGTTACCAGTACAGGCCAAATGACCTGACCTCAAAAAAGTTTAAGATAACACAACTCAAACAGGGTGAATCAATTAAAACTGTTATCACATCATATGCCCATTCCAGTTCTCTAAAACATGCTGCCGGTATATTTTATATTTATTACCTAAGGTCAGGTACGAGCTATGACCTCTCGATTGGAAATACATGGGAAAAATGGTTTAACAGAATAACCTAGTAAATGATGATGATAGTAAATGATGAGCTTCTATTGCAACTTCGTTAGATTGGCCCTGTCTTTGCGGTTCTAATGATACGCATTTTTACCACATATGGCCTGGAAATGACCTCAGGTTAGGTCAAATTGCATATTTGACCTGATTTGCCAGGCAAGGTTAGATTATTTATCATTCAGTTCGGCCTGCTGTGAGGATTGCAAAGGTCTATTTTTTTGCTCTATCTTTATTTCTTTCAGATGTAATGACCAAAAACCTTCATTTACATATTATCCCTAGGACAGCATGTCTTTACCTCTAATCATCTTAAATCAATCTGAAAAAATGATTCAAGTATTGTTTATAAAGACTTAGATGAGCTACATAGCGCCGTTAACCATTTTCTGCTATCTAGCGTGGTTCTTGAAATCTTAGGAGGGCGAGGACCCTCACCCCCCGTCAAAGCCAAGGTGGCTCAGATCCCCGTCAATTTGCGGGTTAACTTTGAGTAAGCAAGTCTTCTCCTCTTCTCTTATTTTAGTTTGTCTGACAGAACTAAACCATATTTTTAACATTAGAAATCAAAATTGAGCATTAGGTTTATCATTTTCAACCTTCCTACTTTGTATGTAATCGAACTGTACGCGTTGGTTGCCACAGCCTACGTTTAAATGGGAGGGGACCGGTCAAATCCCATCGCTATTTTCAGACGGTGGTTCTGTTGCAGATGCGTGTTACGGCGGCCGCTCTTGCAGCCGCTCCTCTCCATGTATTGGCAGTGGCGATGCGACCGAGACACCAACACCGTACTGCTGTCAGCATCAATACGGATGCGCCTGCAGCGAAGTCCCCTGCGACGTTCAGGAATGCTTGGTTCCTTAAGCATTAGAATTGGCTCGCAGTGGAGCAGCTCCTGGTCATTTGGCATTTGCAGTCAGATGGTTTGCGATAACTGTTATTTGGCAGCGTTTTCATCGTGATATTATCTGAAAGCAGTTTTGTGTCCTGGCCCGTGATGCTGAAAACGATTTGTTGTCGAATAAAGTTCCTCTGGCTATCTGAACTACATAACAGAAATTATGTATGGATATCACGTGATGTATGTATGTATGTACGTATTGGTCGCTCACAGGGAAAATACGTGTTCTTGATGCTTAACCCACGCCCTGGTGGGCCTCCGAGTTACTTTCACCCTGGTGGGGGGTGTTTGAACACCCACCTCGTGAGATCTCAGGCCTTATGCGGGATAGCGAAAAAACGCGAGCGCTCGTGGTAAGCTCATTCAAATTAATGAAGAAATTACCAGTGCAGTCAAAAAGTTCCGAAACTCTCCAGAGCAAGCACTTATTGTGTCATCGAAAACTCTCCAGAGCAAGCACTTATAGTGTCATCGAAACTATTGACAACCCATTCTTCAAAATAACCTCCCCACATTTCCACACAGCGCTCCCAGCGGTGAACCAGTACTGCTATGGTCTTGGCGAGCCTTATTCACCAGCATATCTCCCATACTGGTGGACTGGTATACTGGTAGTGCACAAGCAGTTTTTTGGGGGCAGAGAGTTGGCAAACTTCCACTGGAGTGATTGACTTTTGGGTTCTGGTTTAAAGAGAGGAAACCAACCCTCAGCCTCCGTTACTTTCTCCTTCAGGAAGGAAGCCTCGCCTCCTCGCAGGTATCTATCCAAACAATTTTTATCGATGGCTTTTCGGACAGTCTTCTGGCCGTCCGTGGACATCGCGGGACCCATCTGAAAGAATCTTTGGGCATCATTAGCTAATCGAAAATTATGCTCGATACCATTCCAGGACTAATCCTTATTATTTCGGCGATCCCCTTCATGGCTCTACGTCGGTGGGCCATTACCAGATTTTCTGTGAGCGTGATATGGCCAGTGCCGCACGCTGTGGGGGCTTTCCAACACGTGTTTTGTCTGTCACAGTATTACGACCCTGCTAAAACTCTCTCACCCTCCTGCGTACCGCACTATCCGAGAAAGCCTGATTCCCTAACAACTTCCACAGCTCTAGACTAATTTTCCGGGCCAATTTGCCCTACAGCGTCAAAACTCTTATGGTGGGGCTTAGCTCGATTCTGGTTGCATTGGCCATTTTTGGCCAGTCTCCAAAAGTTCACGTGACGGAATTTCGATAGTGACCAGACTCAAACTACAACTGAAAATAAGACACATATTGCAAGATAAAATTGTAGCCTACATATTTAGTATAAAGCACATAGACTTAACACGCGCATTGACGGGGGTCTGAGCCACCTTCGCATTGAGGGGGCGGGTACCCGCCCCCTAAGATCTCGAGAACCACGGTAGTTAGCGAAAAACGGTAAACGGCGTTGGGCTGCCCATCCACTTCTCCATCGAAAACATTTGGACCATTTTTTTGTCAGGTCACATTTAAGGTCACGAGAGGTCAAAACATGCCCGTCATAGGGAAAGCATGTAAATTCAGTTTTTCGGCCATTACATCTGAACAACTAAAGATAGAGCAAAACGACTTGAACTATATGAATCATCTTAGCAAGTCGAATCGAATGATATATAACTTGACCTTGCTAGGTCAAATCAAGAATTTGACCTGACCTAAGGTCAGGTCAGGGTCAAATTATATAAAATGCATATCATTAGAACCGCAAAGCCCAGGCGAGTCTAATGCAGCTAAGATAAATTCTCTATCACTATTCGTTACTGAGTTATTCCGTAAAAACCATTTTTCCTACGTATTTCCTATGGAGAGGTCATGCCTCGTACCTGACCTTAGGTCATCGATATCAAAAATACCGGAACATATTTTAGAGAACTCGGTGGGGCCATTATGTGATATGAGTTTCAATCGGATAAGTTCACCCTGCTCCGACTTATGCGATCTTAAACTTTTTTGAGGTCGGGTCACTTGCCCTGTATTGGTGCCCTGACCTGAGATGACCTAACCTTAAAATTTTCACAGAAGTTGTAAAAATAATGAGGGAAAAGGTATACCAAGTACGGCGGCGCTACGCGACGCCGTTTTTCTACTGTCTCCGAAAAACCCGAGGGGGGCGGGTACCCGCCCCCCGTCAATGCGCGTGTTAACTCGTGTGTTTAAGCAATGGATCTCTGGGAATTAATTTTTGACTGCACCTTGTTTATCTGACCCTTTTTGACTCATGTCAATATTAACACGTGCATTGACGGGGGTCTGAGTAACTTTCGCATTGACGGGGGGCGGGTACCCGCACCCCCTAAGATCTCGAGAACCATGGTACGTAACGAAAAACGGTAAATGGCCCTGCATAACCCATCCACTTCTCCATCGAAAATAATTAAACAATTTTTTTCAGGTCACATTTAAGGTCACGAGAGGTCAAAAACAGCCGTCATAGGGATAACATGTAAACTCCTTTTTTGGCCATTACATCTGAAGAAGTAAAGATAGAGCAAAACGACTTAAACTATATGAATCCTCTCAGCAAGTCGAATCGAATGATACATAATTTGACCTTGCTAGGTCAAATCAAGGGTTTGACCTGACCTGAGGTCAGGTCAGTCAAATTATATAAAATGCATATCATTAGAACTGCAAAGCCCAGGCAAGTCTAATGCATCTAAAATAAATGCTCTATCACCATCCGTTACTGAGTTATTCCGTAAAAAAACACTTCCCATGTATTTACAATGGAGAGGTCATGCCTCGTACCTGACCTTAGGTCATCGATATAAAAAATACCGAAGCATATTTTAGAGAACTCGGTGGGGCCATTATCATAAAATAGGAGTTTCAATCGGATAAGTTTATTCTGCTATCACTTATGCTATCTTAAACTTTTTTTGAGGTCGGGTCACTTGACCTGTAGTGCTGACCTGACCTTGGATGACCTAACCTTAAAATTTTCACAGAAGTTGTAAAAATAAGGAGGGAAAAGGTATGCCAGGTACGGTGGCGCTACGCGCCGCAATTTTTCTGTTATCTCCGAAAAAACCCGAGGGGGCGGGTACCCGCCCCCCGTCAATGCACGTGTTAACCCGCGCCCCACCGGGGGTCCGGCGCCACCTTCGCCCCACCGGGGGGCCATCGATGGCCCCCCTCTAACTCCGAAAATATGGGCGTTAGCGCAAATCTGCAAAGTGCAATAGAAAGCTCGCGTGAATTCAGTAAGAAATCACTTCGCATGTTTTAGTGCTCAGGTCAATGGTTTGACCTCCAGAGGTCAAATTAGGTCAAGATCGGCTATTTTCACTCAAATATGCAATGATTAAGCAAACTGGGCATAACTCTTATGTCATTAGAGCTATTGAGGCCTGGTAAAGTACATTTGATAGCAAATTGCCTGTACTTTTTCCGCTATGTGGAACGTAAAGACCTCTCGCCAGTGGTTTGACCTCCAGAGGTCACCTCGTGACCTAATATAACCTGAGGTCACGAAAGGTCAAAAAGTGACCTTGCCGTATATCAAATGAAAGCCAGTGACAAGACAAACACGATGGTGTTTGTTTCACCGCTCTAGCTTAATTAGGGCAAAAGTTATTGTCAAAATACTGTTTTTGACCTCTGGTGACCTTGGATGACCTTGGAAAAGTCAAAGAGCAAATATGACCCTTAGGATCCGTGAAAGGGTGTCCAAAAACGTTGTTCTGAGCAGTCTGAGTATTTGCAATCATTTTTGTGGCTTTTATATCATGAAATAGCTTTTCCCCATGCTTTTCCAATGGGAGAGGTCGCCTCGTGACCTGACCTCAGGGCACGAAATCGAAAAATCCCGGATATACACCTTGTAGACCCTGGGGGTTATGAAGTGTAGGAAGTTTCAAATCGATCGACTTTGAAATGTAGCTCTTACAGAGCTCTAAAGGTGAAGTGTGGTGACCTTGGTTGACCTCGTCTGGTGACCTGACCTTGGGTGACCCGGGGTAAAAAATTTCAGGGATGATGGGAAAATGATGCAGTGAGAGGTAGAGCCCTCAACCGCGGTGCTGCGCCTCGTCGTTTTTCTGCTATCCCGGAAAAACCTTAGGGGGGCCATCGATGGCCCCGGTGGGGCGAGGGTTAAGGTTTTCGGCCATTACATCTGAACAAGTAAAGATAGATCAAAACGACTTGAGCTGTATGAATCCTCGCAGCAAGCCAAATCGAATGATATTTAATTGGACCTTGCTAGGTCAAATCAAGGATTTGACCTGGCCTCAGGTCAGGTCAAGATCAAATGATATAAAATGCATATTATTAGAACTGCAAAGACAAGGCGAGTCTAATGCAGCTAAAATAAATGCTTTATCACTATCAGTTACTGAGTTATTCAGTAATAACTATTTCCCATGTATTTCCAATGGAGAGTTCATGCTTCGTACCTGACCTTAGGTCATCGATATAAAAATACCGGAATTTATTTTAGAGAACTCGGTGGGCCCATTATGTGATATGAGTTGCCATAGGGCGTCTTGTTATGGCAAGAATTGAACTCATAGAGGAGCATAGCAAAGATGAGTGCCATTATCTTATGGAAGAATGCAATAACAGGGTAACGGCTGAGGTTAAGGATGTATGTGCAAGTGTATCACTGCCTTCACGTTCAAAAAAAGGTCCTGCTGAGGGAACTAAGAGGGTTTTAGAAAGAAAAAGCGACCAAAAAGAAGCATGCAAACAGGTTTGGCAAGCGGGCTACTATACCAACTGCTGCGATGGATTCGCTGTTTGATTCCAGCAGCCGGGAACGTGAGCCTGGACTAGCAGAAGACAGTGTTTCTGGCCGATCAGCCAAGTGCCAGACGTCTTCAGACAGGCAGCCTCGATCAGGAATCCACAGAGCGATGACAAAGGAGAGCTCAGCGGGCAGGTCGAGCAGTCATAAGAGGAGCAGCCGTCACCTCCCCGAGTCAACAGGCGACGGCCGAGACAGCAAACACGCCTGTGGAAACTGGTGTTTTAGGTAACGCTATCATCTGCTAGGCTGTAATGACTCGGTAATCCCGATCAAAGGGATATTATCTGTGTATGAGCATTGGTATTTTCAGAAACCAGTCTGCTCATCAGTTTTAACAGAACACCCACAACTAAGCTATATATGTTGCAGGGAAAGTGCGAAATCCGGGAGTTCGCGAACTCCCTAGGGATTTCGTGAAATCATTGACCAGCCAGTGAGTTGGCGAAATCCCTGGGGAGTTTGCGAAATCACTTGCCGGCCAGGGATTTCGCCAACTCACTGACAATTTAGTGATTTCGCGAACTACCTGAGTGTTTTTTCAGGGATTTCGCGAAATCCCCAACATGCCAATATATCATATAGTTTAAATCTAAAGAATGATACCTCAGTGATCTGATTTCAAACTCCCCGCCCATGTTTTCCCTTTTTATGATGTAATTTGGTTGATTTTATGTCGGCTTGCTATTTATTTTTGAAAGCTGGCTTACACCTTCGGCTCTATCTCACACCGGGTCCTTGTGCCCGCTGACGAATTATTCGAGTCACTAGCCGTCCTCGAGGTGCATGTTTTATGCAAAATGAACCGTAGGTGGGGAGTTGGGGGAGGGGGGCCAAAACTAACTAGATATGTCACTAATTTTTGTCACTATCATCTGTAGTGAATATCTTGATTCCTTAACAAAGCAAACTCCTGATGGGAAGTATTGTGCCGTAAGAAACGGACAAAGAACTGGTGTATTTTCCCAAAGGTCTATTTTAGCTATGTCAAAGTTGGAATGTACTACGGACGTCCACAAATTTTCCAATAACAATATTTTGATACAGGGGGAAGTGCCGGCCTCGAAACCGCTCTCGGTGTAAGAGGTCGTCGTCTGACCATTGCCAAGGCCTCCAGAAATTGTATTGTCGATTCCGGTGGGCTAGCAAAAGCACTTCACGCTCGAGTGCTCCAGCCATGTTCATGACAATAGGCAATGCGATAGCACATGGCAAATATGCGTAACAATTGTTTTATTCCGTATCCTGTTTATGCCGACAACCATAGTTGTCGGTTTATGTTCAGCTATAGCTGAAACTGAATAACGCTTCTGATATAGGTACTGATTAACTGAAAACAGAGATATGGTCTATGTTAATTTGCAGAATAAATACTTCGTTGTTGCAGCTCTGCAAATTCATATTAGTATAGGCGAGCCATACTTTTAAAGATTGGCCAAAAGCTTTGGAATACATTAATGAACTTGATACACAAAAATATGTCATTATTGTATTTTCCTTACCTAGATTGTAATACGAAATAGCCATCAGATAAGCAACATTTCTCTTTTGTTTAGTAATGAGGGTTGTAATATGATAATAATCTCTCTGCAGATGCTGGATACGTGAGTTAGAAAGAAGCGCTTCAGAATTTAGTCTCTAACGGTACTCACAGTTGGTGCACCTGACCGGCTTCGTACCGAGTACGTGCATTGCCGGGGCGGGGGTCGGGTAACCATTCACATTGGGTTTTTCGTAAAGTCTTGAAAACGGCTATGCGCAGCGCCGCTGTACCCAGTATAGTTTTTCTGAAGCCTTTTATAACTTCTGTCAAACTTTTTGGTTCAGGTCATTTGAGGTCAGGGCATCAGTGAAGGTCAAGTCACCTTATCTCCAAAGAAAAAAAGAATACATGAGCAGGAAACAGCTTAACCCGCGCCCCACCGGGGGTCTGGCACTTTCACCCCACCGGGGCCATCGATGGTCCCCTCTAACTCCGAAAATATGGGGGGTTAGCGCAAATCTGCAAAGTGCATTAGAAAGCTCGCGTGAATTCAGTTGGAAATTTCTTCGCATGCTTAAGCGATCAGGTCAATAGGATGACCTCCAGAGATCAAGTTCGGTCAAGATGGGCTATTTTTACTCAAATTTGCAATGCTGAAGCAGACTTGACATAATTCTTATGAAATTAGAGCTATTGAGATCTGGTAATACATTTGATAGGAAAATGCCATACCTTTTTCCGCTATTTGGAACATAATGACCTTCCGCTAGTGGTTTGATCTCCAAAGGTCACCTCGTGACCTAATATGTCCTGAGGTCATGAATGGTCAGAATGTGACCCTGCCGTATATCAAATGAAAGCTAGTGACAAGACATACACAATGGTGTTTGGTTCAGCGTTCTACCTTAATTAGGTCAAAAGTTATTGTCAAAATACTGTTTTTGACCCCTGATGACCTTGAATGACCTCGGAGAGATAAAAGGGCAAATATGGCCCCCTGGGATCCATAAAAGTGTGTCCAAGAACGCTTTTCTGAGCTAGCCGAACATTTTTAATAGTCTTTATGACTATTAGATCATAAGAAAGCTTTTCCCCATGCTTTTTCTATAGGAGAGGTCACCTCGTGGCCTGACCTCAGGTCACGAAATCTAAAAAATCCTGGACATACACCTTGTAGACCTTGGAGGGGTCATGAAGTGTAGGAAGTTTCAAATCGATGGACTTAGAAATGTAGCTCTTATAGAGCTTAAAAGTGGAAGTGAGGTGACCTTGGTTGGCCTTGCTGATGACTTTACCTAGTGAAACCCGAGGTAAAAACTTCAGGAATGATGGGAAAATAATGTGGTGAGAGATGGAGCCTTCAACCGCGTTGCTGTGCCTCCTGGTTTGTCTTTTATTCCGAAAAAACCTCAGGGGGCATCGGCGGGCCTCGATGGGGCGAGGGTTAAGCTCCAGTTGGAGGTATCAACAGGCGACGCAGTCTCATACTCAATGCTTGAGAGTGGTTTATAGGGAGGGGGGGTACATCGAATCGTGCCTTACTCTTCCAAAGCTCCCTTTCATGAGCGCTGCTGCGCTCTAATGCACTGCTCATCCCACGGATGCGGTTTTCCGACCATTCACCGTCCACGTGATACGGCGTCTGATAATTGTTGGGCTTTAGCGGTGAACCAAATGCCAAGGTTATGCAGCGCCGCCACCCCTCACCCTGTTGGGAGGCATTTGAGGGATCAGATCGACTTATTCAGGGGCTTTGCCTGGACTTGAACCTGGTACCAGTGGCTTAGGAGATTTCGCTGCTACTTATCTACTGAGCTACCCATTCCCCGGAGTGCGGTATGCTCTACAACTTGGCGCCCCCAAGCATTCCCTCCCTTGACCACCTGAACACGTTTTCTTATCATCCCATTTTCCACGACACCACCATATTCCTGTTGCTGCCCTACAGGCCACACTAGACGGTGTGATCCTCAGTATACTTCTCTTAATGCACAACCGACACGGTAATGGATACTACTACCCCTGGCTGAAAATTCTATGCGATTGTTTCCTTCGAAATATTTTCAATTCCGAAAAGTCGAACAGAAATGAAAACAAATTAAGAAATTTCCTTGGAATATCACAATCTGAGGCGCGTCTGTAACATCCTCAAAATCAAACTAGATGCATAAAAATTCCCCATGTTTTTCCAATGTGAGAGGTCACTTCGTGACCTGAACTCATTTTCCGAAATCGAAAAATCCCGCAAATAAATTTATAGACTCCGGAGAGGTCATTAAGTGCAGGAAGTTTGAAACTGATTGGCCAAGAAATGTAGCTACTATTGAGCTCAAAAGTTGAGGTTAGGTGATCTTGGTTGACTTCGCCTGCTGACCTGACCTTGTGTGACCCGGGGTAAAAAATTTCAGGGACGGTGAAAAAATGATGGGGTGAGAGATAGAGCTCAGAACCGTGGTGCTGCTCTTTGTCGTTTTTTCTGTTATTGTTGAAGAAAACCATAGAGGGCCATCGATGCCCCTCGGTGGGGCAAGGGCATTAATCCCCCGGTAGGATGAGGGTTAAGCAGCCTGTTAACGAAGCCATCCCCGAAGAGAACTAACTGCTGAACTAATGGAAAGAAAAGAAATCTGCATCATACTTACCGGAAATTTGTAAGTAAATTGGATATGGGATTGACCCCCGATTTACCTCGCCTGGTGACCTGACCTTGGGTGACCCGGGGTAAAAATTTTGAGGGATGGTGAGAAAATGATGGGGTGAGAGGTATAGCCCTTAACCGCGGTGCTGCTCCTCGTCGTTTTCATGCTATCTCGGAAAAACCTTAGGCATCGATGGCCCCGGTGAGGCGAGGGTTAATGTATCAATCTGCAATGGATATTGCATAAAGGGCCCACCGAGTAAACAAAATGTATTTTTTTAGGATTTCTGAAGGCAATGACCCAAGGTCAGTTATGAGTCCTGATTTCACCGTGGAAAAGTATCGTAAAATGGTTTTAACATAATAATTTTGTTGGGAACGGAGCTAAATTGTATATTTTGGCATCATTGGAGTTGTCTTGTTTCTGCAGTTCTAATGATATGCATTCTTTGATAGAATGATAATGATCAATCTGCAGGTGCTGGGTAAGTGAGTTGGAAAGAAGTGATTAAGAATTTAGTTTCTAATGGTACTCACAGTTGGTGTACCTGACCGACTTTGTACCGAGTACGTGCATTGCTGGGGCGGGGGTTGGGTAACCATTCCCCTTGGGTTTTTTCGCAAAGTCTTGAAAACGGCTACGCTCAGCGCTGCTGTACCCAGTATAGCATTTTTCTGAAGCTTTTTACAACTCCTGTCAAAATTTTTGGTTCAGGTCATTTCAGGTCAGGACATCAGTTCGGGTCAAGTGAACTCATTTTCAAAATAAAGAAAAATACATGAGCAGAAACAGCTTAATTTACCAACCTAAAATTCATATTGAATAAAGGGCCCACCGAGTACACAAAATGTTGTTTTTAGGATTTCTGAAGTCGATGACCTAAGGTCAGTTATGATTCATGATGTCACCGTTGGAAAGGTATCGGTAAAATGATTTAAATATTATACTTTTGTTGGGAATAGAGCTAAATTGCATATTTTGACATCATTTTGGTTGTCTTTTTCTGCAGTTCTATTGATATGTATTCTGAATCAATTCGATATTGACCTGATCCAAGGTCAGGTCAAATCTTAGCTTTGAACTAGAATAGTCATATTATTCATCATTTGACGCCGCTCGCAGAAAAGCTTCAGATAGTGAATCTTTATGTATCGTATTTCTTCTACATCAGATGGTGGGACTGAAGAAATGTATTCTATTTATACCACCAAATCCATATTGTGACATTGTTTGGCTTCCAAAGCCCTCAGATTTTACCCGACAAAATAATGTATAGAACACTCTTTAAAGCTTAGGTTGTGCTACTTAACGCCATTTACTTTTTCGCTAACTAACGTAGTTGTTAGATTTTAGGGGGGCATAACCCACATCCTCGTCAGGGTGAAGGTGGCTCAGACCCTTGGCATTGAGCGTCTTAAAAATTGCATCCCGCGAAACTAGTTTCAGACTCATACAAAACGTTTTTGACTGTGATGATTTTGAGCCATTAAAAGGCAAGTTATAAGTTACTTTGCAATTGATCTCGGTGAGCGGCATCTCATCGGCACCACCAGCCAAAAGACGCGTGATGAGTTTGCCAAAGTGTGAGCGTCGGGCACATTCTCTTTCAGATGGCGTGACCTGCTCAAAAGTAAGTGCGTTGAGCGATTCCCGAGCATGTGCAGCATTTTTCAGTAGCGCAAATATTTCTGCCGTTTCTTGAACTGTGCGATACCCAGATTGATTCTAGTGATCAAGCCGTGGATTTCGTACAATTTTCTTTATCGTATCCGTAGACAAAATTCCATAATAATGCCTACATAAAGTACCTACATAACCTATACAGTACATAAATAAATACAGTAATGCAGTAAAGTAAAGTAAATACAGTAAAGTACATACATAACCTACCATAACCAACCTACATAAAATACCACTAACATTATTCTGTGATGTAGATTTGATATAAGATAACCGTAGCGTCACATAGTTATGAAACGTGGCGATTGCGTAGACCACCTTTTATTGAATCATTGCGTAGTTATGCTGACCCCATGCACTTTACATGTATAATACTAAATATACAAATCTATCGTAGGCGAATCCAGGATTTCCAATCGGGGGGTGCATCTTCCCAGGGGGAGGGGGCACCATCCGGACCAGGGGAGCGCCACTTTTGACCGGAAAACCTATCAGATGGAAGCAAAATCCTATGGGTGGGCGCCGATTTTCACATCCCTAGGGACGGGGATGAAAAGCGACATTTTAGAGTGGCGCCGTGATCATTTCAGGTGGCGCCGAGGGCCGATCAGGGGGGGGCACCTGCCCCCTTGTCCCCTATATTCGCGTAAAAATATATCATGAATATGAAATAACCGAGCATAAAATCACAGTGAAGGCGAATGTGTATTCTGTGGGTGGATTGTGTGGGAAATAAAATTTCAGGAGTGGACCGGGGCGTTTTGGAACCGCCCGGGCAAGTGTAGAGGCGCCGAGTGCTGGATTGGCTCCGGAGGAAGGGGCGTGGGGGGAGAGCGTACTTACCTTTTTTATCTCCTGCGATCCACATTTGCAATTAAAAGCAAATAAACTCTTACATTGCAGTACAATATTTATCAGTGAAAGTCGATAAATTTATCCCTACGACCTCAACAATAAAACTATGAGCTCCCCTCCTATTTAGCTTAAAACCTCCCTTATACGTGATTTTTACGGAAAATATCGGGTTACTGTTTGAAATAAATCATAAGAACAATAGTCCGCAATCATGGCTAGTCATCCTTGAGGTGACTAAATGTCAGGAATTCGAGAACTCCCTGAGTGTTTATCCGGGATTTCGCGAACTCCCGGACTTCTAAGGCCAGGGATTTTGCGAACTCCCGGATTTTGCACTTTCCTGTGACATATATATGTGTATATATATATATATATATATATATATATATATATATATATATATATATATATATATGACACTCTTATTGACACTTTTATTATATTTGATACTCTTATTATATATCTTTATGACGGCTTGCCTTTCTTAGACACTCTTATTGAAAGGCAAGCTGATGACTTAAAATTTAAGGTATATAGAAAACCAACCAACAAAGAAGGCTACGTTCACTTCTATTCCGATCATAGATACAAAACTAAAAGTGGTATTGTGCTGGGTTTTTTCCTTAGGGCTATAATAATATGTAGCGCAGAATACTTAGAAGATGAGATGAAACATGTAATTGAAGGATTTCAGGCTCTAAGATATCCACTGGGGTGGCATCTTGGCCTTAAAGAAAATCCATATCGCTCTGGAACAATAGAACAAAAAACAAAACCACAGCGAACAAGACAAAATTCAGTACATGCATCTCGGTACCAAACTCAAAATACGCGAACATAATCTCTAATCATTTGACAAATGCGGGCATAAAAATAGCTATAGTATCAGGGAAGAAGACAGGATATATTTTAAAGAAAACAAAACCAAAAGACTCCTGCTTAAGCATAATTTACAGTATACCATGCGGAGGATGTTCAAAATCATGTATCGGTGAGACAGGTAGGGGCCTCAAAGTCAGATTAAAAGAGCACAAGAAAGATGTAATACATCATAGGACCTCAAATTCTCTAGTAGTACACGTAGATGAATGTAACCATTTACCACGATGGGATGATGCTAAAATTCTGGCCAAACCAAAAGATAAAACGCTAAGAAGAAATTAAGAATCAGTATTTATTTCCGTTTACCCATCTTTAAACACGCGATCTGGATTTTTAAATTGGTCAAAATCTGCGGCATGCTTAGCAATATCAGAAGTTCCCCACTGACGTGTTTACGTGCTAGACGTGAGAGAAATTTAAAACACGATAGAAATGATTGCCCGATTCATTCTTGGTAAACTGTCTTGTTAATTCGCTTTATGGTGCCTCATGTATGGGTCGTTTTGATGTCTTTTGATGTGATTTTACTATTCATACTGACCAAGGTGCTTTGCCACCGAAACGTCTGTAAAAAGATAAATATAAGGTAAATTATTAAATAAATAAAAAAGTATCAAGCCACTTCCATATATATATATATATATATATATATATATATATACCTGGTGGGTGTTCTTTTAGAATTGATGAGCAGACTGGTTTCTGAAAATATCATTGCTCATACACAAATCATATCCCTTTGATCGGAATTACCGAGTCATTACAGCCTAGCAGATGATAGCGTTAATGAAACACCAGTTTCCACAGGCGTGTTCGCTGTCTCGGCCGTCACCTGTTGACTCGGGAAGGTGACGGCTGTTCCTCTTATGACTGCTCGACCTGCCCGCTGAGCTCTCCTTTGCCATCGCGCTGTGGATTCCTGATCGAGGCTGCCTGTCTGAAGACGTCTGGCACTTGGCTGATCGGCCAGAAATTGTGTCTTCTGCTAGTCCAAGCTCACGTTCCCGGCTGCTGGAATCAAACAGCAAGTCCATTGCAGCAGTTGTTATACATAGTAGCCCGCTTGCCAAACCTGTTTGCATAATTCTTTTTGCCTCTCTTTCTTTCCAAAGCCCTCTTAGTTCCTTCAGCATGGCCTGATTTGCACGTGTATGGAGTGATACGCTGGCACACACATCCATAACCTAAGCTGTTACCCTGTTATTGCATTCTTCCATAGGAATATGACACTCATCTTTGCTCTGCTCCTCCATGATTTCAATTCTTGTCAGAAGAAGACGCCCTTTGATTTGCCAAACTCACGGTAAGGCTCCTCTATTTTTTGCTGATATAACTGTCCGTCCATTTTCAATTTTTAACAGCGGGAACATTTTCTTCAGTCCTTAAAACCTGGTGAACAATGTCGCGTTTGTGAAAATCTTTGCACAATGCCAATCCAGTCCAATTTTTCTGCTAGACCACAGCTTTAGAAATTATCAATCCTTTCCCTATACGTGAAGCAAATAAATCTATTCTTGGCCACAACGGCCTCTAAATATGTCAGAGGAGGCTGGGCTAGAGGTCACTAGCCTCAAAACTGATGTCCTCGCACTTCAGTCGAAGCAGGGTTGCTGAAGAGTCTTTTTGGCGCAAATACGGAAGAATTCAGTCGGTGAAGACATAGGCGGAGGAACTATTCTTGACGGAGGAAAGGACTAAGTTGGAGGAGGGGGCTTCCGCGTAGGTGTGGTCTGGGGTGATTAGGCATATCGCTTAAATATTAATGGAGAAGTTCCAGAATCGGCTCAAACTGGGGGGAGCGAAGCTGCTGCCACACTCTGAAAATTGGGTGCGACAGCCACCACCACTGCCCCCACGGTTCCTGCGCCTATTGGTAAAGGGTTGTGGTCGGGACTTCAGCAGCAGCAGCATGTTTGGGCATGGTTTGCTGAAAATACTTGAGAAAGTGTTAACAACTTCAGTGATTCTTGAAAACAGCTCTTTAAGTGCGTTTATACGATCCAATTCGCAATTGTTTCTCGCCTAACGCGTGCTGTTCATATTTCCGGTCCCCGAGGAAATCAGTATTCACTTCCCATGCCACGCTGCTAGCGCCATCTATGGAGAGCCAGGGCAAGCTCATCGCGAAGCGGGGATAATAAGCAAAAATAACCGTTATGTGTGCAATCTATAACAACAAGAACAAAGTGAATGGAACACCAACGAACCAAACTACTATACCAGTGCAATTGTTTGCATATCGTTGGTAATATGGGTTGATGGTAAGCCTAAAGTGGAAAATTGGGCAAAATGAAAAACCTTCTACTCGACTGGGCCACCAAAGTTCTCGAAAATTGCATTTCTGATGAGTGCATCAGCACCAAAAAATGCATCAAATGAGCAGCAATCCCTTCTTATCCAATGTAAAGCCTAAATCCGCACCAGGCTATTGAAGATGTAATTGTTGTCAAAGTTGTTGAACTCCATTCCTTCGCTTTTGAATATTTTCAAAGGAGCCCATAGGTACATTATTCGAATTACTTTTGTGGTAGTTTTGTCATGTGGGTAGTGAGTAGAGGTGTGACGTCGGTTAGTAGCAGTGCACGACCGGTAAATATACGACTGCGTAGCAGGCATGAGTTGGATCCAGGATCGGTGGGGAGGGGGCAGCTTGCCGGGGAGGGGGCGCTATCCGGACCAAGGACGTGCCACTTTTGGCCGACAAAGCCTATCCGGTGGGCGCCTAATTCTAAAGCGGCGCGCCAATTTTTGCATCTGGGGGATTTCGGGGCGGGAAGCGACATTTCAAGGGGCGCCATCGATCTTCCAGAGAAGTGCCGTGACCATTTAAGGGGACGCCGATGGTTGATCGGGGGCACCTACCCCTACTCCTTCCTCTGAATCCGCCTATGGTACCGGGCTGATGTGGGTATGCTGCAGGTGCAGACATTTGCCACGCCAGCGGGTAGGTGTGCTGCCAGCGGACTTTGGTGCAATATAGGCTGGCAGGGTTGGGCTGTTGTGAGCGTTGTTGTGATGTCGCCTGGAATGGGAACAAATATCGCAAAACATAGTTAAATCGCTTAGTAGCTCAATGCCGCCGTTGATTGAACAAGATCTCTAACGCCCACCCAAGACTAGCGTAGTGATGTCTTCGGAACCCGCTAACACTTGTGGGCCGTCTTAAGCCGTGCGACGCCCTCCAGTATGGGAATGTCCCACTATCGAAAATCATGGCTCCGCTTATGGAACGAAGCAGGTAATAAAGGAAGCGTTAGATGTGAATGTTAAAATGCATGCAGTGCTAAGTTTAAAAGAATACGTGTCTCACTGATGTGAAGCTATTATGTGACCTCCCCACGTTGTATTAAACAACAGACCACCTCAACTTCGGTCTGGTCTAGAGGTGGGACTTTCTAGGCCCGGGGGCCCGGGGCAAAAGCCCGGCCCAGGCCCGCGGGCTTGGACCGGGCCTGAAGGCCTGATTTAGGCCAATGCCGGGCTGATAACGGCTTTCGCCCAGGCTCATTCCGGGCTTCAACTGAACTGGGACTTCAAAGTCAAGTTTCTGTAAGTAAATAAGCCTTTTTCAGTACAGACCTAGTTTTTTCCACTGAAACATAATCTTGTTCATGCACCAGCAGCTTTTGAAAATGCATTTAAAATTAATTTTGAGACTTTTAGACATACATCAGGAATGTAAAAGCATGAAGCTCTAGCTTTCTATCTGTTACTCATACCAGGGTCAAAAGCAAGTTACTTAAACCTGAATCAATATTTAAAATCAAATATTGAATAATGCCTACAGTTGCACACATCCATACCGTACTGTCATCTTATGAATATCCTGATTAAATCAAAATATTCAAGTCATATATGGGTAAACAAAACTTAAATTGTGACAGCCTATTTGTTACTTCTATATTGTCAGTATACCATTACAAAGGAATTAATTTAACCAATTTGCTGCTAACATATTGATATTAACACCTAGCTCTAGCTAGACAATTCTTTCCAGAAGCTTTCTCCTTCAGGTAAAAAGAAAATGTTATCTATGGAGCCATTCCCATGTCCTCTACGAAAAATGGTGAAGTGAATATGTCAGGTACAAACTATCTAGTGGGAGCCCATAATTGTCAAATTGGCCTGCTAACTCCAGCTGCAAGAACAAATAATGATAAGTTTGACCCTTCCACAGCTTCATCTTGCTCTTTCATTGCCCAAAAGATGCAAAATCCACTCAGAAAGGGCTAGTATAAGCAAGGAAATAGGCACAAAGAAAACATGTTTTTGATCGAAGTGCTTCACAACATAAATTAGTCAGTTGTTGGGAGATACTGGGGAGAGCAGTCAGCCTTAGAAGGAACCTTTGAAATTGCACCAAAACATGAATATACTTGACATTATGTGTTGCATTTTCCTTGTGGAGATACTTCCCTGGCCTCTATGAAATACAACTTCTATTATAAGCTTTGAACATAACAGCACTTCCCTCCCAAGATACCTTTACTTTACACTTCCCTCTCACCACGCTAAAAATGTACAGAAACGTAGAAATACAGAACACAAAAACAGAATATCCAAATTATGGCAAATTCCGCGGCCTTGAGCAGCTTGTAAAGCCTTGCAAAGCCAGAAAAGCGTCATATATGAAACAAGTGCGCAAAAAGTGACCTATTCTCAGGAACAAAAGAAATGCACCACACACTTTGTGCTTATTTTTTAAATCTGTGAAATTTGAAAATATATTTTCAAAAGTCTTCAAATATTTTCGCTGAAATAAACTTACTATTCTGGTAAATTTTGGTGAATAATGTTTTCATAAATGATTCCTCTAATGTAGACAAGCACGGCGTTTCAGATACCTACTAAGCGCAAGCCCGTAAAATACAACAAAACAAACAGAAATAGTGTCCAGGCCCGAAAGGTGATGTGGATGGGATTGAGTTTTTTTGGTGTCATATTTACTTTTTGGTGGAGATTGGTGCAATATTTTTTATTCCATGTTTGGTGCGAACCTGTGGAAAACTAGTGGTTCTTTATCAAGATAGTTCTTTATGGCTGGTGGTTTGATAATTGTATATGGCTGATGGGCCTTGTTCATGTTGGCCTGTTGGCTTATTTACTTTGCAGACCGTGCTGACCCAAGCAGAACGATCTTTTGACTATCTTCCAAGCTGTTTAGTGACTAAACTCAAAGAAAATGTTCACATGTATCAAATGAAGGACAATGTGAAGGATTTTTGGTTCATTCACAGCCATTCCGCCATGATATTCTGAAAAGTTTTAGCTGAAAACTTGTCACTGCTCTTTCCTCTATTCATAAACATTATTGGAACTCAATTATGAGGCTCGTGCCAGCATATAATGATTTTATAAAGTGCAAAGATGGAGGAAATTTCTGCCATTCATCATTCTTATTTCATCCCGATTCTTATAGTTGCCATGTGCATACCTCTAGAATGCCCATTGTTTTTATGAGGTGATGCTAGTCATTACCTGAAGTAAGCTTGCATCATAAGCAAGCCATGTTTCATACTGTGTGTTTTTCAGTATCATTTTCTGCTGAATTATTAAGATAGCTCAGGCTACTGATGCTACATGCACCTTTTTAATATGGTTTTGGGTGAAACCAAACCTTTTTACAAGATAAATTGGCTTAAAACATATATTTGAAACAGCTTTAAAGTAAATAACTGTTGTATATAGTCGTTTATGGTTTTCCCATGATACCGGGCCTTCCCGGGCTTGATAATCCATTTCTTCCACAAACTGGACTTGTGACAGACTTCTAAAATCAGCAGCAGACCAGGCCCGGGCCCGGGCCTGCAAAATTTCCCGAAACTCCCACCTCGTAGTCTGGTCGCACCGCCTCGTGGCCGCTGCTCCCTGCTATTGGGTTGGCTTATCAATTTTAATAAGGACAGCGGCGGATCTAAGCCATACGTTTGGGGAGGCTAATCCCAGAGAAGATAGTGAACAAAATTGTGTCGTTGCTGTGAAGGGAGCGTGGTAGCGGGGCGCGTCGCTCGAAACGAGTCGGTTGTCGCTGTCTGGAAGGCGTTGTTGTTCGGGCCGCCCTCTTGGTGGTCAGATGAGGCGGCCGATCATAGCTGTGACCCGCTCGGTCAACGATGGTGGTGACGTCGCGCCCGCTCCCAGCATCACACTAAATTTATTTTAGAGAGGTCGCGCTCGTCGCTTGCGCGATCAGGTGGCGGGCCGAGTTGACGGTGGGAAGCGGGCAATGTCGGCTCGCTTGGCCGACTCCTCCAGATGGGTGAGCCTGTGTCCCGACACTCCAACTCAACACCCTTGGGCTCCAGGAATGGAATTCAGCTAGTGCCGAGTTCTGCAGCACTCCCTGATTGCAAGTGTCCAATCAGCCCCTCACGATCACGGAGCCCCTTTAACCACCCGTACGCCAAGTGTTACCCATATAGAAGCGGCACCGAAACCGTCCATGCTCTCCCCGCCCCCTTTTTCTGCCCGCTAGCTCTTTGATTTCCCTTGGATCTATCATCATAAGTTTATGCCCCCCTTTTTCTACCGATCCTTCCGCATTTCCCTTAACTACCTGCCCTTCGTCCCATCCTGCCGTGGTTCACTAAGCTGCCTGAAATCTCGCCTCAACCATCGACTATCTCGGCGGGCTATCGCCACATACCAGGAGAGCCGTCTCTTTCGAGCGGATGTTTTGCCAACGCCAGCACCCTTCGGCTTCGTCCCCTAAATCGGTCCCCTACCTTAACAAGCGCATTGACGGGGGTCTGAGCCACCTTCACTTTGACGGGGGCGGGTACCCGCCCCCTAAGATCTCGAGAACCACGGTAGGTAGCGAAAAACGATAAACGACGCTGGATAACCCATCCACATCACCATCGAAAATAATTCAACCATTTTTGTCAGGTCACATTTAAGGTTACGAGAGGTCAAAACATGCCGTCATAGGGATAACTCAAGCAACTTAAACATGCAGTCATAGGTAAATTAAGTTTTTCGGCCATTACATCTGAACAAGTAAAGATAGAGCAATACGACTTAAACTATATGAATCCTCGCAGCATAAAAATCGAATGATACATAATTTGACCTTGGTAGGATTTGACCTGACCTGAGGTCAGGTAAGAGTCAAATTATATAAAATGCATACCATTAGAATCGCAAAGCCAAGGCGAGTCTAATGCAGCTAAAATAAACGCTCTATCACCATCCGTTACTGAGTAATTCAGTAAAAATAATTCCCATATTTTTCCAATGGAGAGATCATGCCTTGTACCTGATCTTAGGTCATCGATATAAAAAATACCGGAACATATTTTAGAGAACTCGGTGGGACCATATGTGATATGAGTTTCAATCGGATAAGTTCACCCTGCTCCGACATATGCTATCTTAAACTTTTTGAGGTCAGGTCACTTAACTAGTACTGGTGACCTGACCCGAGATGACCTAACCTTAAAAATTTTTACAGAAGTTGTTAAAATGATAAGGAAAAAGGTATGCCAAGTAAGGCGGCACTACGCGCCTCTGTTTTTCTGCTACTGTTGAAAAACCTGAGAAGGGGGTGGGTACCCGCCTCCCTCGTCAATGCGCGTGTTAACACACGAGCTAAGTGGACGTGCTTTTTGCTAAATATGTAGGCTGAAATGTTATCTTGCAATATATGTCCTATTTTCAGCTGTAGGCCCTTTAGCCTGGTCACTATCGAGACTCCATTAATTGAATTTTTAAAGACTGGCCGAAAATGGCCAGAGCCACCAGAATCGAGCAAAGCCCGACCATAAGATTTGTGACGTTGTAGGGCAAATCGGCCCAGAAAATTAATCTAGAGCTGGAGAAGGTGTTAGGAAGCAAGCGTTTTCGGATAGTGCAGTACGCAGGAGGGTGAGCGAGTTTTAGCAGGGTCGTAATACTGTGACAGACAAAACACGTGCTGGAAGGCCCACCACAGCGTGCGGCACTGGCCATATCACGCTCACAGAAAATCTGGTAATGGGCGACCGACGTAGAGCCATGAACGGGATCGCTGAAATAATGGGGATTAGTCTTGTAATGGTATCGAGCATCATTTTCAATAAGCTAAAGATGCCCAAAGATCGTTCCAGATGGGTCCCGCGATGTTTCATGGACGGCTAAACTGTCCGACCAACCATCGATAAAAATCTCCTGGATAGATACCTATGAGGAGGCGAGAGCTTCCTTCCTGAAGGAGAAAGTAACGGAGGCTGAGGGTTGGTTTCCTCTCTTTAAGCCAGAGACCAAAAGTCAATCACTCCAGTGGAAGTGTGCCACCTCTCTGCCCCCAAAAAACTGCGCGTGCACTACCAGTATACCAGTCCCACCAGTGAGGTAGACATGCTAGTGAATAAGGCTCGCCAAGACCATAGGAGTACTGGTTCACCGCTGGGAGTGCTGTATGGAAATTGTGGGGAGGTTTTTTTGAAGAATGAATTGTCAATAGTTTTGATAGCACAATAAATGTTTGCGCTGGAGAGTTCCGCATCTTAATTTTTGACTGCACTGGTAGTTTCTTCATGAATTTGTATGAGCTATCCACAAGCGTTCGCGTTTTTTCACTATCCCACATAGGGGCCGAGTTCTCGGGGGTGGGTGTTCAAACACCCCCACAGGGCGAAGGTGACTCG